>JAOYFF010000063.1:33416084-33426599 GCA_025773925.1 Cryptomyrus ogoouensis | reverse complement strand
AAGGCCGCCTCACAGTCTACTGCTTCCCTGCCTTTCAGCCTCGCTGTGAACAAGGCCGCCTCACAGTCTACTGCTTCTCTGCCTTTCAGCCTCGCTGTGAACAAGGCCGCCTCACAGTCTACTGCTTCTCTGCCTTTCAGCCTCGCTGTGAACAAGGCCGCCTCACAGTCTACTGTTTCTCTGCCTTTCAGCCTCGCTGTGAACAAGGCCGCCTCACAGTCTACTGCTTCTCTGCCTTTCAGCCTCACTGTGAACAAGGCCGCCTCACAGTGGCCGCCTCACAGTGAACTGTCAACCCCTGACACACTTTTAGTAAACATCTGTCAGGGTGTTTTTGTTTTATTTGGAAAACAGTTGGATGAATTTGGAAGAACATGCCTACTGGTCAATATATAGGCTGGAGAACTCAAAGCCCAGTCCATTGATCTGTAATTTAATTTGGATCGCATTGTCTTAGGAAAATTGCCTCCAACGAAGGTACCATGAAGCTGGAATCCAGCTTCAGCTGTAGGCATTATGTCTACACAAGGCCTTCTGGAGTGAACCTGAATGGTCTTCAAGTTTGCCCTTAGCACAGGGAAAGCAAGTGAACTGCTTGGGAACCAGGTCTCTGTGTTATAGCTGGGAATCCCCCAGCCCACAGATCTGTACTCCATTCCTGCGGAGTCAAAGCTCATGTTGAACTTTTCACATGAGCCTTTACTTCATTCCTTGTTGTTTAAGTGGATAATCTTGAGCGTGTCTCAGCTAAGTGTAATGGAAAAATTAGTACAATAGTCTTCTAGGCGGAAGGTTGTGAGTTTAGTCATACCTGTAGTGCTGTAAAATTAGCTAGAAGGAAACAGGGTTATAACACAGATCATGTGGCCACACAAAGCATGAAATCCAGGAAGAGAAAAACCTCAAAGCAGATAAATCTTATCACTGTACTCCTAGCTGTCCTGTGGTCTCAGTATTGGAACGGACTGAAAACACCCGACTCAGTATGGTTTCACAGCCGAGAGTGTCAGAGGGAAAGGTTTGGCTTGGCCCCCACAATGTTAGCGAATGCCAGGGAGGAAGAGCCTGGATGATACTGCAGGGGCCAGACAGACACACTCTGTTGATGGAGCCTGGAATCAGTGGTTAACCAGGGGCAGTGTAATCTGGAGCTATCTGCACGTCAATCAGAGCCACCGTGCACGTGCGGCAGTACCTGTGCAGCACTGACTGTCCCCACATCAGACTTCGACTAGAAAACTCCGGGTCACGTCCTGCACTGCCTGCTGCCAGTTAAAGTCATTGCTCTTTGAGCAGCAGCAGTCCAGATCTCCCCTTTAAATAAACCCACCTCTCGGTTCCCTTCACTTGCCGAGCAGGACCTATCGCCAGAGCGATTTGACCAATCCCAGCTGGAATATGAAGCCGCAGTGGCTCATTCTGTTCCCAGTGAATCCGTGCTGCTGCTTCAAATCGTTTGAAATGTCTGGCACCTCAGGGATTTGCAGTGGGGCAGTTAGAGGTCTGATAGCAGACAGGAGACAAGCTCATAAACCGTCAAGGTTTTAAGTGTAAAAGAAATTCCCATCCCTACTGCTGACTTGCCTCAGTGTCTGTTCCTCCCCTGCAAAGCAGTGCAGTCCCTGCCCCAGAGCCCCAAGATCCGGGATTCAGGCTGGAACCTGCCAATCTCAGCAACTGGGCCAATTCCAGCTGTGTGAAGGGGTGAGTGATGGTGGGCTGGAGACCTCCCTCCCCACATCCCCTGCTCTGATGCCCCCCCCCCACCCCAGAGAAGGGGCTGGGATCCAGCAGCTTGCATCCCGCAAACCAGCTTCTGTCTGCTGGTTAAGGGGAGGGGGAACTAGGGCTATGTCATACTCGTGGCTTTACTGCTACATGTGCAGTGAAATACTTTCATTACTCAGCCGTTTGCATTGCTAGCTTTGTTTACATTTCTGTTTAATAAACAAAGTGAGGGTCCTGCAGTGGTCCATCAGCGGTGGGGGGGGGGGGGGGCTGACGAACATCTCAGTGGTTCCTCCCAGAAGGGAGCAGTGATGCTGGGAGGTCCTCACATTCCTCAGCGGCATGGTAGTGATTTCCGCCCCCCCTCACCCCCAAGTGCTGACATTTGTTTTGGGCGTGCAGCAGGACGGACTCTGGGGTCCTGCCATAGCGCGCTAGCTGTGCTAACCACGGCGACTCAGCGGCTGGGATCCATAAACAGCGCTGATCGGTGTTTACCTTGGGCCACGCGTCCGCACCGCCCCACTGGCCAGGCGCGTTGGGGGACCGGGCCCTCAGAACACCATGGCGTGATGGAGTGGGAGTGAGGAAGCCCGGCCGACGTCAGCGGCGCTGATTCAGGCCCCCGAGGGCAGCGTCGGACAAAGGGAGGCTGTATGCCGGCGTGCGTGCCTTCCTTCGTGGTCCTCCGTCTCCCTGCCTGAAGGACCCTTTCATGCAAAGCAACTTTTAACGGCAGGACAGTTTAATCGGATAATTCAGAGCTGAAAACTTCACCGTAACGGGGACCCTGCTGGCAAACTTTGACTTATAAGCCTGAAGCCTTTCGCGCCTGTCAGCCGCCCCTGTAGACACACTCTGACCATCTGCATGTATCAGGGAGGATGGGAAGAAGGGCGAGAGTGACTTTCCGAACAGCCAGACTCTGCATCACTGATGTCGATCTGCTTTAACCAGCATCCCCATCTACAAGGGACCGAATGACACATTGCAGCAGCTCCGGAGTCGTGCCGAAGAGATAGCGGATGGTGTTACCATACGGAAAATATCCGCTGTCAGTAACTGCATTCTGTCTGGAGCCTATTGCGGGACATGCTGTGTGTTACAGTACATAATGCGCCCTCCCACACTCACAGGGCTCCCTCTCACAGGGCTTCCTCCCACACTCACAGGGCTCCCTCTCACAGGGCTTCCCCTCACAGGGCTTCCTCCCACACTCACAGGGCTCTCTCCCACATTCACAGGGCTCTCCCTCACAGGGCTCCCTCCCACACTCACAGGGCTCCCTCCCACACTCACAGGGCTCCCTCTCACACTCACAGGGACTGCAGGTTCCGTAGGGGCCGCAGCGACTCACTGGGGACCTGCCAGAGCTGGTTGTTCTGCAGCATCCTGTATGGGAGCCCGGAGGGGACAAAAGTTACGACCTCCCTTGTCCAGCTCATCCCAAGGTGTGTATAGCCCAATCGCTTAAGAACAAGAAGAAAACTAATGGTTTTACAAAAAAATATACAAGTATACAATACACAACAGCATATATGTCACTGCAAGCACCATGCCAAGAAGAATTCCCAGTTAGTGTGAAGATACATGGCCAATCAACGTCACTGATTCATATTCATAGAAAACATAAACAATTTCTGGAATGGCTTTATTGCTACCATGTCACCAGGTCACAAAGTCAGAAAATGGAAATATGCACAAAATAATGAGTTAATCTGCAACCTCATGCTAATTATTCCTGTTTATCCCACTGCAGATTCCCCTGGATGTACATGCCTCTCTCCCCTGACGCTGCCTCTGACACTAACCCGGCGGGTGTCATTCTTAAAGGGCGGCCGCGGTTTGGGCGACGTACTTACAGCACTTTGAGGCTGACGAGGCCAGAGAAGGCTCCGGCAGGAATGTGGCTCAGGTCATTCCCCGCAAGTCGCCTGTAGGGGCAGCAGGAAAAAGAACAACACACACTCACATACAATCGAGTTGGTTTTCATGCCATGTGGAGTTAATTAAACTGTGAAGAGAAGCCATTCAGATAATGCTGAATGGTAGGTGCCAACACATGAGAGAATACTGAGAAATGCTCTCTCTTCCTCCTTCCAGGGCAAACAAGCGAGGCGAACACGTTGTTCACAATGAACAATAGATAAACAGACACTGGGCAGCCATGGCAGCTGTGTTCCCGGGCAACAACAGTACATATTAAATTGATATTTACATATAAATAGCAGATAAGCGGCTTAAGATTTAAAGATTACAGCTATTATGTAAATAAATGTATTGGGATAAGAAAGCAAATAAAATCTAATTTCCTCAATAAATATGCTCCGGAATTAAGTATGGGATACAACTTTTCAATCGTTCATTGTCTTCCGAAGATGATAGCATCCTTCTGATGCTAAGATGATAGACTCCTTCTGGGGTGTCAGGGCTTCTCTCTGTCCTTTCGCAGTTCAGTCTGGGGTCCGGAGCTGGCTTCCACAGCCATTACATCCCAGGCGTCACTCAATTTTTGCAGGTGGACAGTGAGCGATTTACGCCTGCATCACCTGAGCACTGGGACATTGAGAAAATCCACCGAGGCTGGAGATGAGCACCAGCAAGGTGAAGATCCCACAGGTTCCTCAGCCACACTGAGGCCTGCTAACCCCAACGTTTGTGTGTCCAGTTTGGAAAAACGCTGTAGCTTCAGGAAATGATGTCCACGTTAGCCCGGCTGCATGAATGGCGTCTTAAGCAGCACGAGGCAACAGGTAGGACCAGCTCTTTGCAGAGCTGAGACACTGCACTGGCCTCAGAAAGACCCCAAGTCTCACCGAAACACACGCCTGTGCTAAATTCTTCATGGTCCTGGCAAACAGATCCGGGCCGTGGGTCATGAACCAGCAAGTATCAATAATGCACTTCAGCATTCTGTTGAAGGAGCGCCGTTTGAACCGTATTGGTGGTGAATGTTATCCAGGTAAAGCCAAGAAAAAAAGGTTTTGGAAACCCAGACCGTGTGACAAACAGGGACGGCGTGCGGGGACAGCAAATGCTGACAAAATTCCACAATATTTTCAGAAATCGAGAGACGCTGCTCTTATTGTACCAGAGAGATTTCGACAGATGTAAGTTCAGTTTCCTCATCTTTTTATATTGGCCATAAACGCTCACATCTGGAGGTTGGGTGTGTATGATTCAAATGCATCGGCATATTCACTGATTCACAGATTAGTGCGATACACACGGCCATGTGCCCACCAGACACATGTAAACGGTCACAACATTAAGTCATTGAGAAATCCACATTCTGCTAAAGGCATGTCTTTGTTTTGACTAATTCAGCGGAAAACGGCACGGTTCGCTGATGTTATCAAGAGGAAGCCTCAAGATGATTTGGTAAAGCTTTGTTATACAGAAAATATTTTAGAAAATCCTGAATCCAGTCCAAGGTGAACTGATGAAATGATTGTCTTTGCTACAACTGGCTGTAAATCCCAAAATTTTCTAACGTGTTTAGAGAGCAATTAGGTCATCCCTGTTTAGTTTGTTGGTCAAGAAAAGCAAATGATGTCCCATCCAAAACATCTGTGCCTTTCAGCCGAGATCATGATAGCTAGAACTTTATCGCGCTGTTTGGCTGCCCTCTGCCCCTCCACTCACCTTTGAGGAGATCAAGTAAATAAAAAGGGTTTATGAAACCACATAGTTAAGAGGGGAACTTGTTGGGGAAATTTAACTGCCCGGTTTTACAAGCGCGATCATAAAACTCTGTCGACTGAAAAAGAAAAGCTGGCCTGGACAATTTTAACTATGTAGGACGTAGAAGTTATACATGGACATTCACTTTTCTGCACGACTCCAGAGAACTCCCTCACGAGGCAGGAAGACATCGCCACTCCTAACCATGCACACTGTCCAAGCCAGAGATGAGCTTTGATCAATCTTCACGTTTCACTTTCCCGGATCCCTGGAGCCTCTGCAGGCTGTCCCTGGCTGGCTGCATGTGGGCTCTTGCACGTGTTGACCTTATATTCATCTCCTTCATTCCCACCCAGCCTCCTGGAGCCCTAGATCCAGTGGACCCGGTATTGATGAAGGAACAGGAGCCAATCCAGTCCTGGGGAAACGACAATCCCTACAGAACGAGGTCACTCTCAAGTCTTCAGTTATAAACAGTTTTATTCCCAGGAAGAATATACCAGAATATACATCTGCATTTAGATTTTGTGAGTGTGACGGAGAAGCTCACAAGCATGGTGCCCCCATCCTCCACCTGTGGTCCTGAATTCCCAGCAGCACTGAAGGACAGACAGAATACTGGTTTCCAGTATTCTGCCACTTGCAGAACCAAGAAGAGTGGGCCAGAGACCCACCCCAAAACTGCCCACAATATTTTAAAAAAGTAAATGGCTTGAAGGTTTCATTACCCCCCCCCTCCGATTTGAACCCACAGACCCCCCTCCCTTTGTCAGGGTCAGCTCCTGCTGTCCCAGTCTGTGTCCTTTGCCCCGTTGTCCTAGTCTGTATTGTTTCCCTTGCCTCCCCATTGGCCGCACGGCTCAGTGAGCTGAGTGTGCACCAGTTGCCCCCTTTGTTGTGTGTTTGAATCCTGCCTCCTCTGTTTTTGTATTTTGTTCCCTAGTGTTTCATTTGTATGAACCATTTGATTTTGGTTTCGTTCCTTGTGCCCCTGCTTGTCTTTTGACCTGTCTGTTATTCCCCAGTGTTAGATTCTGTTACCTTGTTCCTTGGTTAGTTCTTAGTTTCCCTGTTTAGTTCCTTTGAGTTTATTAGCTTCACCTGTTCCTGCCCTTGTGTGTTTTCCTGATTGCTCATTGTCCGGCACCTTCCCCTATTGGTTTACCTGTTACCTGTTTACCTGCCCTGTTTTGTAATTAGTCTTTGTTTAGCCCATTTACATTTCACCCCTCATGGCCCTTTGTTTTGTAAGTGTTTCTTGTGTTTTTTTTTTTAGTTCAGTTAATAAACCCTGATTTGTCCGGTGAGCCACAAGTGGGTCGTCCACCTCCTTCCCAGCCTGCGCCATGCCACGCCCACGCACCAAATCCACCCGGATCCCTGACACCCTTAGCCTTTACTGTCAGATAGCTACCACGGTCGCTGGAATTGGGAGTAATAGCAGGACCTTCAGCTGTGGTTCCTCCTGGTCCAGATTCAGCAGCCACTCCAAGATCATGTTAAGAATGCGGATTCATCTCCTAGCTTCGGAGTTTCCCACAATCCACCTCGAGATGAAACCATGGGAATCCTCTGGGCCCCATCCGTCAGACCCGTACCCATCATCCGTGAACATGCTGGGACGTCTACTCATGCTGCCATGTCTCACTGCTGCCACCCTATACTCACAGCTCTTCCAGGAAACGGAGGTGACCAAGGGCTCCTGCCCGGAGCAGCGTGAGGCTGTTCATGCTGAGGTCTCTGTGGGAGGAAGCAGAGGAAGGGCGGTCAGCTTGCAGTGCCAAAGCCTGCCTTTCCCGATTCATGCAGGCAGGGAAAAGGACGGCACGACACCTGACCTCCCAGCATCCCACTTGCCGACCTGACTGATTGTGAAAGTGCCACTTCACAGAACACTACAGCAACAAAACACTGCTAGTCGAGTCCATGTTCTGATGATACCTCAGCTGGAGCCTTCTGTCAGTTTGTTTCTCTTTTGTGAAGACTATCAGACTTTCTCAAAAATTTAGGTGCATGTCGCATTTCTCTTCAAAATCAGCTCAGAACAATTTCTAACCCTCCACACCCATTATATATTCTAAGATGTTGCTGCTAATAGCAGATAATAATGTCTAACTGGAGCAATTCAAGGTTAGTGCTGCGCTGAAGTTTAACAATGAGGCTCCCTTCTTGGTCTTGAATGGGAAACTTTCAGGTCATCAGGCCATAACCTCAGATATGACACCAAGCTCCTTCAACCCACACAAGAAGATGAGCAGACCATGAACATCAAGAGCAAGGAGCCAGGAAAAGACAGAGGAGAATCAGGTGAAGAAAGGTCTGGGTCATTTCTGGGATACTTTGTCATTTGGAAGAATTGTGTCATATGTCACCGCAGCACGACCGTAAACAAAGACCGGCTTCAATGTTCAACAGCCACAGAATCAGGCCTGGACTTTGAACAACAACATTCCAGCTTCCGAAAAACTGTCCCTCCAATTTCTCTGCATGTTCCAACCAACTGCATACCAAAGTGCTTTCAGTTACCTTCCAGATGTAACCCCTTCTCCAGATCTAACACTTAAACTGACTTCTATTTACAAAAAAAACCTCCACATGTCATCTGTTTGAAGCAGCAACAACAAATGTGTCTGCTGTTACCATGTCAGAGTGGAATAATTTCTTTGAAGCCATCAACAGTCGTGTCGTTACCTAATTATTCTGATCATCTACAAGTGTTTGAGGCTTTGTACGTTTCTCTGAAATCCCGAGGCAAAATGCTAAGTTTAAAGATGCTATTATTCATTCTGGTGGAACATTCTCAGGAACTTCTGCAGTGCAGAAGGCATCAAGATGGCTGCACGGCTCTGAGAGATGGCACCTGAACAAACTCCAGGTGGACGCACTGTAACTGCACGTGAGCAAAAATCCAACGTTCTCTGCAAGCTCGCGATGGGAAACGGGTACATGGATCAGACATAAAAATATTATGGAGAAGAAAGAAAAGCAGATGTGATACGTGACACTGCTTTTAAATCTCAGCTAGTTTTACCAGGCTGTTGGGAGCTGTCCCAGTGCCTCCTACTCCACTGGAGCCCAGTGTTCATTTTCATACCCATTTTTATTTGGTTTTTGTCTTAGTCAAAATGACTAAAATACTTTCTAATTATAGGCATTATTTCAGTCAAAAAATGCATGATGAAAATGATCACTATGATAATTTTATTTGATAACAATAATTATTATTATTGTTACTACTTACCATTACTACTAGGCCTATTACTAATACTGTACTAATTACTGTGACATCAGCAAAACAACTCTACATACCATTTTTTCAGGGAAAAGCAATTTTGGCTAAATTAGACATTACTGAAGATTAGCCAAATGTTAGCTGTCTTCTTCAAACAGTTGTAGTAGTATTAGTCACACTCACAGTGGTCAGTAGATACTATTGTGCAGCTGTGTACAAATTCAGCAGCTGCATCTTTCCGCATTCGACAGCCGAATCTGTCACAGCGGCACGACGAGTCTGTCCCATTTCTAAGGTGTCTGTAACGTGTGACTGACGAGACTGCAGGGTGAATGCGATACAGGGGAAATGCGATACAGGGGAAATGCGATGCCTTTTTATCAACATTAGCCGCTTTAGCAAACTAACTAACCTTTATGCTTAATAAACTTGGGAGACGCAAAAAGCTTATAGGTTAAACCTCACATGAAATTTCATAAAAAAAATTACACCACCACCTTAAATTAATGGAGGATGAACAAGTCGTTTTGTTAGTCATAAGTTTGTTAGTTATCATGTCCCATATCTGCCGGACATTTTCTTTATATGGCCCATGACATGTTTAGAACTCATCATTAAATCCGACCAGCAGATCGATCTTAGATTTTCCACAAAATAAAAAGACAATGTATCGTTATTCCGTTAATAATCGCTGGCAAGTTTCACCGCCAGCAACGGCGATATTAGATTGAAGTATAATTGGTTATCAATCAAATATTCTGATACAGAAATATGGAGACGCATGCAAAAAAGGTATTCATTATTGCATTTAATGTAACTGACCCTGCCTTCAAGTCATGTCGGAAAAATCATAAATACCAGATGAGAGCACACGAACGCCACTACAAAGTCGTTCTTACCAGTGGGAAACTCTGGATTTTCTTTAAGCCCCGAGTTCCCGAGTTGGAGGCATCATTACAACAATCATGGCGGAGGCCATAAATAGCTCCACTGTGAAAGGCAAATCATTTACGAAGTAGTAAATTTTAAGTAGCCTGTCATTGCAAAACTGAATTGTTTACAATGTTGAGGAGATTGTTATTCAACGGTTTACTGTCACGAAATGTTTGATAGCTTTTTGTCTCAATGTTTGATATGTAGCTAGTAATGTCATGTTCTTCTGTTTTGCATATATTAAAAATTGTAAACTGGACTAGTTAGTAACTAGTTAGCTGCATATTAGAAGTAGCAGAAAGTATCAAAAATACCAGAACACGATGCACTAGGGTACATACATTTATCAAAAGAGGATGCAGTGTTGACCAAATCTGGCTTTTATTTTATTATTCGTCTAACAAATATAAACATGTTTCATGTCATCATCATCATCATCATCATCATCATCATCATCATCATAAGAACATAAGAACTATACAAACGAGAGGAGGCCATTTGGCCCATCGAGCTCACTTGGGGAGAACGTTTTTGTTTTAGTCATCATGCAAAAACTCCTTTGTCAGGCCATCAGTTTTGTCAACATTCTCATCACTGAAATGGACATCGCTGGGGCCACAGTTGTTCTAGATCGGCCAGATGGGGCGGGAGCTGGCGGCGTGACGTTCAGGGCACTGAGGTTAAGCTTTGGTTTCAGCACTGGTAGGAAGTGACTTAGCCACGGACCCCCAGCCCCCCTGAACACACACATTACCCCCACAATAGGTAGGGAGTGACTTAGCCACAGACCCCCAGCCCCCCTGAACACACGCATTACCCCCACAATAGGTAGGAAGTGACTTAGCCACGGACCCCCAGCCCCCCTGAACACACACATTACCCCCACAATAGGTAGGAAGTGACTTAGCCACGGACCCCCAGCCCCCCTGAACACACGC
>JAOYFF010000063.1:33393928-33406479 GCA_025773925.1 Cryptomyrus ogoouensis | reverse complement strand
CAAATCCTTCAAAGTTTACAAATTTTATGTTATTAAAAAATTCATGTATTAAATTAATTAGAGTATCTGAATCAAAAATCGGATACAGGCAGAGGTTGACATTCATACGGAAAACGGAATTATTGTAATTATGCAATAATTTTTTAAATACCGCCCAAGGTTTCGCTTTGGAAGAAGCTAATGTTGTTACTGATATTACAGTAATTCTCTTAAAAACTCTTTAAAAACGAATCACAGTGCTATTCCTAAGACCACAATAATAAGCCTATTTTCATTCCACTTAAAAATTCTGTGACAATAAAATGCTAGGCCATGTGGTCGATTAGAAAGTGCTGCTTGAATTTATTTTGACAATAAGTGAAAGCAGATAAATCCGTCCTTATTAATGTTTCCCTTCTGAAGATCGACCGAAGAGGCCACAGCAGCCCGAAAGGCAGAGTTATCGGGCATCATCTTTTTCCTTTTGGCCCCTGTTATGCAGAAACGTATGTTTTTGGTTATGTAAATTGGGTGAGCTGACGTGTTTAAAATGCATCACTAAATTATTAAAATTAAATATATTCGGGAGAGAGAAATTACAGGAAAACGACATTTTTAAGTAATACAGTCCCCGGAATTGTCTCTGTGATTAGCTTTTACCGAGTGAAAATGTGTAGCGACAACTTTATATACATTTCTCCTGTGTTTTGTTTCGTACCCAGCCCGAAACTTGAATGTACGGTGTGACTGTGTGAATTTTAAAGTACTGTCTTTATTTTCGCCATTGGTATAGATAAAGTGACAATTTTGTGCTTTAAAATATCATAAAATATTGTACCAGACAGGAGGGGGCATTTTTGGCGTTGGACCGGAGGTCAATAACGGATTTTTTTGCTGCTTAAATGGTATTAAAGACAACAGCCTTTTTTTCTCAATCAAAACATTTTGCCGCGGACGAATCTTGGCCCGGACTTCTTTGTCCATACGATCCATGCCCTGACTGATAATAATCATCTAATTTCCACGGCTGATTTGATGCCACGAATGTAGTTAAATATAGTTTATGTTGTGTTGAAATAGGTATAATTACCTTGTTGACGCCTGTGAGTAATTGTAACAAGGTATACGAGCATGATGCCTTCTTCCATTTACATAAAAACGTCAGACGTGTGATTTATGGTACGATGGCATCGTTTTAGAGCCGTCGGCTCAAAGCGCTTCGGATGCCTCTGGGCTGGAATAAAACTCAAAGAGGTGAAACCCGGACACGCCGCCTATAGTCACAAGGCAAGGAGTAAATATTTTAATTTAATAGATGAATAGAAATTTAATAGATTTCCCACGAAGCCCTCTATACGTGTCGTTAAAGGTTACGGTTGTCGGCTGTACTTCTCGGATTCTTTTTAATGTCCATTTTGTTGGACACATGGTGCCGCTTTACCTCTGCGCCAGAGCCGCAAGGTGCGCAGACATAAGAAGCGCAGACGTGCCGCTTTGAAGTGCCTTGAATTGCAGCACAGCCGAATCCCCTACGGGGGCTTACAGGTAACCCCCCCACCCCGGTCCCGAAGTTTGCTGGCTCAGGAGCCAGAAGGCTCATGCGGTTTTATCCTTCAGCGAAATCTGCTTAACTTCAATTGTTTCAATAAAATCCCCAGTTGTTTGAATGGGTAAGAAATTGTACATCGCGTTGGATTAACGAGAGCTCAGCAACTACACGTATCCTGAATATATTTTATGTGGACATTCATTCAAATAAATTAAGCAATAACATACAGTTTTCCTTTAAAAATCGAAAAATCCATTGTGGTATTTTCTTGCCTGCGATGAGTTGGCACCCCCTCCTGGGTTGTGCCCACAGCTTCCGTGTTATAGGCTCTAGACCCCCGCGGAAAGGAAAAGCGGGTGCAGAAAATGGATGAATTAACGAATGCACGAATGTTACATGTATACTTTATACTTATCATAATATCCAAGGCTGTATAATTATTTTTTTATATTACTTCATTGTATTCCACCCTGCATATTAGTCTAGTGTCAGTTTTTATGCTAAATGCCTCAGCATCAAAAACCCTTATTGCATTGGGGTGATTTATAGAAGAATAGCTTATATCGCGGGAACTGATGGACTGTAAAAATGTTCAGTAACACGGACGTTCCTGAGCGAGACAAATCATTGTTACAATAATCGATTAATAGCTCGAGTTTTCAGGACTGACGGGTTTACCTTTATTTACTGGCCAGTGGGTTAATACTATTTATTCCATAGTCGTCAAATTATTACCTCGACACTTAATCTTGTCCTCTGGTAATAACTACGAATGACAGCCATGTATTACCTCTAAATGCTGATTTGTTCCTGTGCTCTGACAGGTAATCTCCCCTGAGCACTAATATAATTCTATTTTAAAGGTAATGTCTCATCCTTCACCGTAAACATTTTTAGGAGGTATGTTTAGTGTATGAAATCGATGTCTTTAGTATAATTAATTGAAAACACATTAATGCTCTAGCTGAAGTTTCCTCCCGTCCAGTTGGTAAATGAAGTGATGCTCCAGGTCTCCCCCTAGTGGTACTAAATTATAGGCGCGCCTGCGGGTCTGTGATTTTTATCCCGCTACCATCATTCAATATAACGTTAAAATGCCACTGCTTTTGTATTTGCTATGAATTCAGGTACGGACCCAATGGTAACTACAGACCACTTGCTTTCGCTGCAAAGCCCTCGCTGAAAGCATTCAAACCATCCATTCAAACACATTAAATTAAATCAGAAGTTTGATGCCAGGATCCGTCGGTCATGTTCCGTTTGGCCAGTAGAGGTCGCTGCTCTATTATTGCTCTTTATTGATCCCCATAGGGAAACTTTATTGCCACTTCATTGATCCCCATGGGGAAATTGCTTTTTCATCTACCCGATCCTGCTCTCTATGACACACAGACACACATGTAGGTGAGAGGAAGCTTGGCAGTGAAGGCCAGCCACCTGCCACAGCGCCCAGGGAGCTGGGGGTTAAGGGCCGAGCTCAAGGGCTCACAGGCGTGACTATTCTGCTGAGGCCGGGCTTGAACCAGCGACCATCCAATCATAGGCACATAGACTTAAGGGGTTTATTTAGTTCAGTAGTAAACTCCTTCTGTACCCGGCAGGTTCCGAACGGTCTCCCTCCATTCTGACCGTGACACTCTGAATGTGAATGTCACACTCTGGTAAATTTAGCATTTTTAAGTTTTTAAGTTTATTTACCCCTTTTTGCAGCGCATGTGATTTTATTGCATCGTCTGGCCTTTTGTATGTTACTGCAGCCTTCATTACTACTGCCTATTACACAGAATGACAGGCTTACATTACTCATTCTACACCGTGACTGCTTGTATATTTAATCTAATGACTACTATTTGATCCAGTAGAGCTACTTGCAGAAACATCCTAAGGGAGAAGACTGCAAGGCTTACTCAGATGGAGAATGCAGCCACATCGACTGTATGTGTATGCATATCTACATATTTATTAAAAGACTGGATTGGGACTTGGAATCGGTAGATGAAGACCTAAGTATTGAATGGATCAGATTGGGGTAACAAGAAGTGGATTGGGACTTCCTTAATTTTCATTAAAAATGTTTTATTGGTTTGCATGCAGTTGGGTAACTTTTAGGTAATACATATGGGCAATTTTTTCATGACTTCTTTATGATACTCCAAACGGTACCTGGGCACGTGTCAGTTTCCCCTTATGATGTTTCCCAGTTCCACGGCGCATTAATTGACTGCAGTTGGCGTTATTCAGTCAATTAAATAATAGGGCCTAACTGTACTGCCTAAAAGTAAAGCTAATCCCGCCATTAAAACAGATGTGTTACATGCTGCTGCAAGTCCAGCTCCGCCCACAGCAAGTCTCCATTCCAGTCATCCTTCGCCCCGCCTCCCCGTCCGGACCCCGCCCCCGACTCGCCATATGCACCTTCCGTCACTTCCGTCCCCCCGAAGTGAAAAGCCCGTCAGCAAGATGTCTGGAGAGCTCTGCTCATTTTTCTTCGATATTGTTGGCTTGCTTTATTTGATTGCTTTATTGTGTATGACAGTTTTTGGTTATTGGATTTCTGATTTTTCGCTTTGCCCCCCTCTGTACTTTTTTGGTTTATTTGCTTTTTGGTTTCGATCTTTCACCCGGTTTTTGGTTTACGTCTTCGCGCGCCCCTTGGATTCTGACGCTTTGCCCTGTGTATGTTCTGTGTGTATGTTAGGTGCGTAGGGAGTGATTGTCATTTTTGTTTGCAAGTTTTGTTGTTTGGTTAGGAAGTTAGACGTAGTATTTGTCATTTTGTTCTTTGATTTCTTTGCACTTAGATAAGTTAGATTTGGGTTACGTTTGGTAGCAGGGGTTTTGTTTATTGTGCTGGCTATAATCACTCCTGAGTCCTTCTGCACCGGGTTTATTTGTTCTATGCCCATGGCATGTAAATAAAAAACAGAAATATATTTAAAAATACCCCTTTGTCCACCACACCCTGTTATTCCCTTATTCCACTTCCCCTTTCACTCTGTTACGCCCCAACCCCAGACTGAGGCTCGTAACAGTTGCTCGTTTGCTTCATCGGTTTAATCTACAGGTCAGGCAAGTCTAGAGCAAGATTACGCTGCGTCCATTTTGTTGCAGCTTGATAATTATGAACGGGATCTGGCCAATACCGTAATCTACAAAATCCCACTATGTAATGGCATTGCAGATTACTACAGCCCTTCTTTAGAACTACATGAAGGGGAAACGGAATTCCTAAGTTTTCGCAATTTAAAAAAAAGACAGGTGCCACTTGCTGGTTAAGAATATTTCATCAACGAAGGGAGCAAATGAAAGTGTGGTTTCCTCTAAATATTGCCATCTACCTTAATCTAGAGGTTGTTCTGTTCTTTCCTGAGCCACTGAAAAATCAGCAAGCCGTGTCTTCTGTCACCCCGGACTACAGAAGAATGTAGTATTGCGTAACGAGCCTTTCGTTCTAATGATCATATTTGTGGATGGAAAATGAGAACCCGAGTAACAAAATCAGAGAAGGAAATCTTTGCAATTGTGTATTGAAATAGTGTCCAGTCTATATAAAGATTATAGTTTACCTCTGGTGCTCAGGGGAAAAATTAAATGTCTAAATAGGCCTAAATACCAAAGAAAAAGACGATCATACATAAAGTGTGCAAAAACTCACCTGGAGAAACGTACGACCTCACACCAGTCTCTTTACAATCATCTGAACGTTATCATGGATTACAAAAAAAAATATATATACTTTATATTAAAATCTGATGAGAAGCATTGGTAGTAATCTACGCTGGCCAGTACATCTACCTTCGAAGCAGTCAAGCCAGTTTCTCTTCTGGGCCAATGAAATCCAGTTTAAGTTTGTATCTTATTATGATAATGAATAAAACTTCATCACCTTGGTCACATCAAAAATCACAAACCCCCATTGGAGTCATACACTGAATGCTTATGAAAAGACTTGCATAAACATTGCTCACATATTAAAAATATTAAAGTATAAACATCTTAAAAAGTGGCCCCTACCCCACCAAAAATACAAAAATGTATTTTTGGTGGGGTAGGGGACATATGGAGTTGCACTGCATTGTATCCTCTCCCAGCTGGAAGACAGAGGTTTTTTATTAAACACGCTGGGGCGGATGTCCTCAGTGCCGTTTGTCCTCAGTGCCGGATGTCCTCAGTGCCGGATGTCCTCAGTGTCGGATGTCCTCAGTGCCGGATGTCCTCAGTGCCGGATGTCCTCAGTGCCGTTTGTCCTCAGTGCCGGATGTCCTCAGTGCCGGATGTCCTCAGTGCCGGATGTCCTCAGTGCCGGATGTCCTCAGTGCCATTTGTCCTCAGTGCCGGATGTCCTCAGTGCCTTGCCCTTGCATAGCCAGGGTGACTGTTACAGGTATGATTCAAGGGCTCCCTGCTGGGTTCAGGGTTCCTTTTTCAAACATGAACAGGATTCATCTGCTCTCTCCAGGTCATTCCTTGCTGTGGCTGGCTGGAGTCTATGAATGCTCCACTTTCCCGCGTGTGCGTTCGGCCCGCCGAAGGTCATGCACGTGGAATCTTGTGTTCAATAGCAAAAACGCAAAGATTGAACTTGTGTTCTTGGCAAGACTGCTCTTGCTAACTTGCCTCCCAAAAACTAACTTGGGGCACGATGAATCATGGGATTGGTCTCGTTTGGCGAGGATGCAACCGATGTATCCTTGATATTTGGGGCAAGAAGGACATCTGGGGATTTTTACCCTCCTCTGAACTTCTGTTCTTGAGAATTGAAACTGGTCTTCGGCGATGGAAGATGACATAAAACGGGTAAACGAGAACATAAGTACAGTCAAGTGCACACATTGAGGCACCCTTAATTTGTCCTTGGAGGCAGATGGTCGCGGTCCGCGCATGCATACAGCAATTGCATTCCACCAGACCAGCAGAAGGCAGATATATTACAGCAAACACAAATACAAGCTGTGTGGTGAAATGGGTAAACTTTATGAATAAATTTAAAGTTGTTAAAGTCGGGCGGTATTAAAGTAATAAGGCATACCGCAGTATTTTGAAATCCTTACGACAAAATTAACCTGGATGGGATTCGCCATCCAAGAATAACTTAAGTAATTTAAGTACTAATTAATTATTAAATCGCGTGTCGGTCTTTTGGATGCGTGTCTGAAGAAACCTGAAAGACCTTTGTGCCCCTTTGCCTTTTCTTTCATGTTCCAAGCAATCAAACCCTGATCCGTTCGCATGGCACGCAGTCGCGCGAACGCTGCTACTGTTCAACAAGCGTGAGAATGTCGCCGGCTGGTGACGTCATCCCCAGGGCTTTGAAGGTGAGCGAAACACCTCCATGGGCTGGGTGGGAATAAAGGCTGCCGCACCCCGGCCGGCTGCCAGAGCTCTCCATCCGACGCCCCAACGCGAACTCTATCGGCGTTTCCCTGAAGAAAATGGCTGTGAACAAGTTTATAAAGTATTCCCTATTCATCTTTAATTTTGTCTTCTGGGTAAGAAGTACATATACTTTTTTTTTTTTATCTTTGTGTGTAATAAGTTCTTGTGCGATTTAGTTTGTGACCTTTTGTATTGTTCAGATGTTATAATGATATTTGGAGATTCTGTTATATTTTACACCTTTTGTGTGGAATTCCATCACACACAGGCCTATTTGAAACTTTTTTTTAATTTTTTGTCTATGAAATTTAGGGCGTATTTCCCAGGAAACTTGTGGAATAGTATGTGATCATTTTCACTTGGATGAAGGGCCCCCGTGGTTCCTACACCTCTGGGTACAATCCGGGCTCGGGGTGGGCCGGTACTCACCGGGATGCAGTATCGGTACCTGTTTTTCTTCAGCATACCAGGAGCGTTTCCTGCGGTACTGCAGCCTGCTTTCTCACGCTCCGAGCACTGAATACAGTAATGCACGCCGCATCCACACAGACCTGCTCCTCTGGTTAGTGGGTTTCCTCTGCGGCTTCCCCTGCAGGTGTCCGTGTGGCGCTCGGACAAACTCGCATTGTTCGCACTTATAGGGCTTGATCATTTTCACTCGGATGAAGCCTTTCCCGTTTAATCATGTAGCTCTGATATAGCCCAGAATCTTTTAGAATCATGCATGTATTATAGAAACATAATAATACTTTTTTTATACTGTTAATATAGATGGTGATGTTATTATGGGAGCTCCTGTTCCGTTTGCCATGGTTTTAAATGCTCCGCCTCCTTGAATCTAATCGCACCTTGCCGGAGGGCCGCAACCGCCAGCGTTAACCCTTTTTCTTAATCCACCTAAATTTAAAGATCCAACGTAAACGATTTAGTGAAAGGTCAGTTTTGCTGTATAAATCAGTTTTTTTTTTTTTTTTTTTTTTTCTTTTTCAATCCGCTTTAATGTTAATCTTCATTAGCAGATAATTTCTCTAGTATATGACGCTTTGATCTCTGTCCCATGTCTTTGCATTTTGACTTAATTCCTTTCTGCTGACACAGGGCCGCAAACCTTCACGCATCTGGCGTGACACGCTCGCTTTCAGACTCTCAGGCTCACGCAAGAAATCTTACGGCAAATCTATATTATTACGTTTTAAACCTGAATTTAGCTGCATCAAAAGCGTTGGGTGTGGTCTGCAAGCCATACAGACTATTTTTCAAGGTAATAAATAACTTGCATACATGTAAATTCAGGTGTATGCAGATTTGTTTCGAAGTGAAAATCAAATTTGGGCCATGGTTCGGACTTGTTGGTAAATTTCCACCTCCCTTAGTGAGGGTGTCCTCAAGCGGAACAGCACAACGCACCCAGTCCGACCTGTTCTGCCGGTTTCCAGGTTTCGATTGTGCCTCAGCGTGGGCAGACGGACAGCCGTGTAATGCATTGCTCCGTACACTAGGAGAGTGGTTACTGGTGTCACAATTTAAATATTAATTGGCTTACTTGGTAATATGTATGTATTTTATAAAAAACGATTGGGTCGCTCTGGACAGTTATTGTCCGCATGTATTAACGTTAAAAGGTGTTTTGAGTTATTGAGTCTTCTACGATGCGAGTGCATGAATATAACCATGTAAACATTTTACTATAATATAATATAAAAATTTTATTATTTCCCCCCAGACATTCAATAAAACTGTATGCACCTATGATCGGTAACCACCTAATCCGTGTCAGGGAGGACACTCTGAGCTAGGACAGGAATTGTAAATTACCATTTCCATTAAAAGGACCTGGATTTCACTTGGGCACTGAGTTCTTGCCGTGTGCTGATTGGTCAGTCTCCTATAATCATGCATGTGTCACTAATGCTAATGTGAAAGAAGCTGGATGAGTCTTTCGATCAAGAAAACACACCAGTCAAAGCACAAGAAGAACTGAACTATTTAGCCGAGCACAGGAGCCTTTCAGTGGCCAGTGTCATGAAGGACGTTTTGAGCTACCTCAGGTTTAACAAACTGCTTTAAAATTGCTAAATGGTACATTTAAAGCAGTTTATAAGACCTGAGAGCTCAAGGTGTCCTTCCTAACGTTGACCACCCTTGACCTAATCGATCGTATCCGCAGAGGGCCAGTACGGTGGTTTTTGGGGTAATCTATAGATCCACTGTTCAAACCCAGGTGTGAGGACTCTTCAGCCAATCAGTCCTCTAAATAGTAATCTAATTCGGGAGTTACAGCGAAAAGCTGCACAGAAAGCGGCCGATTTTGGATAAGATTGGCCACCCCCTATAAAGCCCGATTGATCACAGGGGAGATGCCCTGTGTTCTTATATCGCTGCAGGAAATGGGCTGATGGTTATGGATCAGTGTGTGTTTTTCTACATTTGCAAATTACCTGATTCAACTTAAATGATTTCATTTGCACCTCCACCATAGTCACGTAAGAGTTCCGTGATTTTTCTTAGCGCCAGGAAACTCCCAAATTATGATGGCTATACCGGTTCTGCAAAGGTCTACAATCCAATGCATGTTTATTTTTTTTTCTTTCTGAAATTCCCACTCTGCTGACTTATTTCATTCCTCCCTGTTTTTCATACTTCATTCCTCTACAAATCGTCCCCAATGTCGTCCTTTTCGCACATTTTTTGTGTTTCTCTTTATCTAGCAAAAAAAATGTTCATTTAACTTAAGCGGCATCTGTAAAGCATGCAAAGCAGCCTCTAGTGCATCCATTAGCTAACTTACAAATTTTGTGATTCAGAGTAACTTTACACTCTGGCCAGCTGACGTGGTTCTGCTCTTGAACTTCTGCGATAAGTTAGTGAATAGATTGCTGTTTCTGTTACTTTTGCCACTCTGCACTTCTGTTTCAAGGTGTGTGTGTGTGTGTGTGTATACATATGTATGTATCTGTCTCTCTCTCTATCTATTACCATAACCGCTTGATCCCCACCGGGGTCGTGGGGGGTCTGGAACCTATCCTGGGTAAAATGGGAACCAACCCTGGGTGGGAACCAACACACTGCAGGGCACCATCACTCACACAGCCACAACTCACAGGGCCAATTTGGACTCTCCAATCAGCCTGCGCTGCCTGCTTTTGGATGGGGGAGGAAACCAGAGCCCCCGGCATAAACCCACATAATATGGGGAGAGCATGCGAAAGCCACACAGAAAGGACCCAGGACCAAACTCAGGACCTTCTTGCAGTGAGGTTGCAGTGCTAACCACTGTGCCACCGTGCTGCCCTTTTAATAGATATATATATTTTTTATATTATAAAATAAATGTGTATAAAATATTTATACTTATATTTTTAAACTAATAACTACAAATGTAAAGATTTTTTTGGCATACATTTTTTATCTACTAGAAACATACATAACGTACTCTTCCACCTTGTTCGTACATCTTGCCTTAAGTGATTTTGAGGCATTTTGCAGTTCAGTTTTAGTATCTTCCAAGCGAGGATATGCAGGTGGCGATTGCTTAAAATGCCAACGGATTTTCCTCACCCTGGTAATGGCGTCGCGCGTCGATGCCGTAGCAGTCCCTTGTGTATAACACCATTATCTGCTTGTCTTGTGTGATTCTGATGTTTAGCTTTAAGATTTAATTCCACAAAAAACATCTAAAATGGGAAAGGGCTGTTGTGCAATTGATTGTTCAAATTGATTTAACGAGAAATAGGAGGAATCTTTTTAAATGATTAAGTATGTGATGTGGATCAGTCACATATGGCAGATACCCAATCCAACTAATAGGTCTGTATTGGGGAAGTCAGATGTGCAGTTTCCGTACTCTGGGGGGTCAGACATTCCTCATGATGGCCACATCCAATCTGTAGGACAAGTACTATCATTTCAGAATTTTCAGGTTCCTCTGATTTAGATTCTGGGCAAATTACTTGGAACATTTATCTGTTCATGACTGCATATCAATTTATGAAATCCAGAGCATCCCAAGAATAAATGAATGTGGACAGCCCAATGTTTGACTGAATAAGCTAATGTTATGAAAGGCTGGATTCTGTTCTGCCTCGCTGATTGTAATTTCTGTGTCTCCATTCCTAACAGAGATGGTAATTACTATACTTCGCTTCACCTGTTACCTACTATAGGTTTACACCAAGCATACATGTTCCTGAGTGGCAGCATGTGTTGCATGTCCTACTACAGGTCATGTTACTCCACCACAGTACTTTACTCCAGTAAAATATTGCCGTATATAAATGTGGGGGAAAATGAGACCATTACCTGCCCGCTGACATTAGAGGCTTAGCTGGAAATCCTGGTGCCTGGGAGAGAATGCCACCTTGGGCCCCCTGCTGGGGATGCCACATTCTGTATAAAGAAATATGGGCCTCCCACGGTAGAATTTGCAGAGCGGGGGGGCCTCCCATGGTAGAATTTGCCGAGCGGGGGGGCCTCCCACGGTAGAATTTGCAAAGTGGAGATGTAATGTTCCCCAAGCATATGAATTATATTTTTTAGTATCCAGAGGCCCTTATAAAGTGCTCAGGTCCCTGAACCAGCCCCCCCCCCCCCCCAAGGCCCCTGTGACACTCTTTTTAATGTGGTAAATACAGCCATGATTCGAGCTCTGCTTTGCATGTTTAGCTTTCTTCCCAGGCATGAATGAGTCATGAGGCTCGAATGGCCGCCTGTATTTTGCTTCTCAGTGCTGCTAAACACTGTACTTTTAAATAATTAATTGCAATGCTAGTAATTTCCTAGCAGATCCTCCTACCATCAGCAGCCCTTGTTCTACAATTTCAGCATGTTAATTGTATTTGAACGAATGCCTCTCATTCAGATGCCCGAGGCTCTCTGGCTTTTAACAGAGAAGCGCTGGTTCCTGTGTGAATGGTCTCTGCCATGACGTTCTCCTCTGCTTCCCTCCTTAGCTATGTGGGTGTGGCATCCTTGCCATCTCCATATACCTGAAAGTGACCAACAATGGGAACAAGGTGTGTATCTCGCCCTCCTACCAGATAGGTCTGACCATTTTTATCAAATGTGCTCAGTAAGGCACCACAAACATCACTGTAAAATAGACCACAAATGGCACTGTAAAATAGACCACCCTCTCCATGCACTGGGGCAGGTTGTTTGTACTAAAATGTGAACATGTCTACGTTAAAAATGAAAACCTTCTTCTTCAAAATGTTTTTCAAATGTACTGTTCTGCCCTTTTGACTGCTGTCACCCTGTGGTTTCCTAGATCCTGAACATGGAGATTCCCAGCATCAACCTGCTGATTGCCATCGGTGCGGTGATCATGGTCCTTGGGTTTCTGGGATGCTGTGGCGCCGTTCGCGAGAGCCGCTGCATGCTGCTGCTGGTACGGATCCGTTCGAAAAACCCATGACCGCACACTTCAGTAAATCTCCCCCCAGTGAAAACCAGAGGTGGGCGACGCTGGTCAGTGGAGGGACACAGTACCTGTATGTCTTCAGTTACCTGTTAACACCAGCTGAATGTAGATGCTCTTTCTATAGCAGCATGACTAAAGCGATTTAGACCTTTGTGAGAGACTGAGCAGCCCTTCCTGCCTGACCATACAACTAAAGTTACTTGTATCCATTACAACATTCTTAGCATA
>JAOYFF010000063.1:33376325-33386325 GCA_025773925.1 Cryptomyrus ogoouensis | reverse complement strand
TAATTGGATTATGGACAAGAATTCTAGGATAAAATGTTTCCTATGTTTCCATGAAACCAAATCATAAAAAATAAATATATTCTTGCAAAAAATGCACAGGGGAATGAACATGTCTGCACTGTACACACATACTGCAATATGGCATGTTTAAAGAGCCACAGGGGAATGAATATGTCTGCACTGTACACACATACTGCAATATGGCATGTTTAAAGAGCCACGGGGGAATGAACATGTCTGCACTGTACACACATACTGCAATATGGATGTTTAAAGAGCCACGGGGGAATGAACATGTCTGCACTGTACACACATACAAAGGTGTACGAAGTATACAGGAAACTGTAATACACAGCATTGTGATAATAAACCGTGTGCAAATTAGAACCAGTAAATTTAATAAATACAATGAAGAACCATATGAATGGCAGGGTGGATGTTACACATGTTTGCGACGGGACTGTGTGTAGGTTACAGGCCCGAAGGAATTACTATTAGTGGTGCAGTGGTTAGCACTGCTGCCTTACAGCAAGAAAGTCTTGGGTTTGGTCCCTGGGTCGGCCGTAGGACCTTTCTGTGTGGAGTTCACACGCGCACTCTTTGTGAGTGTGTGCGCCCTGCGGTGTGTTGGTTCCCGCCTGCGCCTATTATTCCCAGGATAGGCTCCAGACCCCCCACGACCCCAGTTGGGATTAAGTGGTTATGATAATGGATGTTCACATGTTTATATACATGCACACACACCACTCTTAAGAGACCATTCCATATCAAGAAAAATAAATTTGCATTATAAAATCCTAGTTTGCTCCTGGGTCTGCTGGCAACATGGCAGGTTGCTTCCAAGCTTATACGCACAAGAAACATTTTCTTAATAATAATAAAAATAATAATAAGGAACAAGAGGAAATCATCATCAGTAACTACATCATCATCAGTAACTACTTCATCATCAGTAACTACTTCATCCTTAGTAACTACATCATCAGTAACTAAAAAAAATCATTATTTGATAAGAAAAGTACATGACAGTGAATCATTGGTATAAATGGTTCCTGGTACGTGTCTCTTGTGTACGTGTGTTAGGAAAAGGTCCAGATGATCGGAAGAATCCAGCTGCTTGGAAGAAGGTAACCTACCCTGTCCACAGTCACACATTTGGCAGGCCAGTCTGTGGGGCAGAGACAGGAGTCTGGGATCTTAGGTCCCCAGATTATGTATCTGTCTATGTACCTACAGCAATGCAGCTGTTGAAATGGAAACGGCTGCTTAGAGAATTTGCATAGATGGGTAAACTTATAACACAAAGGACAATGTGTGTATATGTGTTTGTATGTGTATGTGTGTGTGTGTGTGTGTGTATCAGGTCGGATGGGGAGAACAGAATAGAGCTGTTTTCTAGAGACTCACCACAGACTGTAGAGATTACGCAATCCGCTGGTCATTTTTTGATGCTGTAGCCAGTGGCGAGACTGAAATCATGTAATTTTCCAAATTGGAATAGACCTAAAGAAAAAAATACATTCAGGCAAGTATCTATCTATCTATCTATCCATCCATCCATCCATCCATCCATCCATCTATCATATCAGCTATGAGGCGACAGTGTCAGCCACTGAGTCGCAATACCACCCAAAACAGGGAGAACACACGCGCAACCTGCATGCACGCAAGACAGAGGCCCTGCAGCTATGAGGCGACAGTGTCAGCCACTGAGCCGCAATACCACCCTCCTGTAGCATGCAAACACTGGGAATGAACATTGTTTATGTTTATTGTTTATGTAGAAGGCAGGCGGCCCTGGAGTGAAGCTGGAAGGGAGACCAGCTTTCTGCTTCAGTAAAATAAAGCTCTTAAGCTGCCATGTTACAGGTCAGACTCAGCTCTGTGGCTGATTGGCTGAAATCTGAAGGTAGCTCAATGAGGGGTGATCTGAAGTGTGCTCTTTGAAGAAACCACAAAAATGCCTCTCTTGTGAGAAGAAAAAATGTATCTGCTTAAAATTGCCAGATATAACTAGAACCCCACCCCCCCCCCCAAAAAAAAAAAAAAGGTAAGGTAAGGTCTCAAAAACGTAATTAAATTATTTTGTCATTTACGTAAATTTTTCAATTACACCCTTTCTTGGGTGTTATTTTATTTGTGCTAGGCATAGCATTACCAGCAGATGGCGCTATGGGCCGTAACCCACGAGTCATTCTTACCTTTGTAACATTTACGCTACAACTACAACTACATATTGTTCCCCACATGCAATGTATTTGCATTCTCCCCGAGTGGGCCACTCCCCCTTCGCCTAGCGAGTAATGTTAATCTCCCTTTTTTGTAAAAGTGCAGCTTTCATTGTGATTTTCCTATCATAACTAATTACATTCTGTTTTCTTGAGTCTCCATATTTCTGAATCGGAATATTCCATCGATGACCGCTATGACAAGTTTATTTCCCGGCTAAAGTAGATCTAATTAGAATACAGTGATTCCCCCGCCTATCGCGGAAGTTACGTTCCAGACCTATCAGCGATAGGTGAAAATCCGCGATATAGAAAACCCATATAAATTAACAGTTTAAGCCTTAAAATTACCCTCCCACACGCTTTAAAGGCGATAAATGAAAATCTGCGATATAGAAAGACCATATAAACAAACATGATTAAAATTTAAGCCTTAAAATACCCCTCCCACACGTTTTAAACACATGTAAACCTATCAAAACACACTTTGTAAACACATGATATGTGGATGTTGGGCTAAGGAAATGAGTAACATAATAATAATAATAATATGTAATGTATATGTGTATATATATGCACATATCTCTCTCTGTATACATAATGGGATTTGTAAAAATAAAAACATTTTAAGCTCAGTATGGGTCCACAAAAAGTTTAATCACAACAATCGTACCACAAGGTGCCTTACACGATACGCAGAGAACTGTGATAGTCGGGGGAAAATCCGGAGCGCTAAATGATGCAAGCAACTGTACTGTTTTTACTGTCAGTATAAGCTTTACGTGTATTGGTTTTAGGTATTTTCTACAAAACAGAATCCCAAAATGAAATTAAATCTAACGCATTTTGACTTTTTCAATGACTATTTTTGATGTAAAAAAATAATCAACAATTAATGTTCACCTGTTCCTTGAGCTGTTTTGTGTATTAAACCCTTTGCAAATTATTCAGTATTGATGTATTGAATAAATGCCTGTCCCACGTTACCTGAAATGTGTCCCACTTTATACTTACGGGTGCATTGAATGTATAGACCTGTATCACGGTGTTCTGTCGAGTTGAGCTACTTTGTCGAGTTAGGCTACCGTAGTGCTAATCGATAGCCCTAACCCTAACTCTTACCCTAACCCTAACCCCCCAAAAACACCTAAAACCCTTACTCTAACCCTAACCCCTAAAACCTAACCCTAATCCCAAAACGGTAAAACTGCACATGCTCAGAAAGGGCCGATAGCACTTCTCGATAGGTAGCTCAACTCGTCAGAACACCGGTTCCAGTTTTTATGTCAGTGGAAAACCAACACCGTACTTTTGGTACTTTCTCGAAGTGCCAGAAGTACCGTACCTGCTGAGGTGGAAAAGCGCGCCGAGATCCAGGTCTTTAATTACCTTAAAAATAATTCTTAAAGCCAAATATGGTTCAGATTTTCTTAATTTACAGTAGTGAACTTCCGTCACGCAGAGTCCGCATTTCGCTGTTACTTCCACGTGGTCAGAAATTAGACGTATTGCTTTCCATTTTGTTTATTTTAGCAGTTTTACAAATGCTGCTTGCATTTAATGTTGCCCGATTGTGCCGCCGTCCAGTGACAAATACAGCTTTGAATGTTTGCATTCTGTCTCTAAGGTGATTTTGTATGAATCAAAATAGCTTTGCATCTGAATCTTTTCGTCAGTAATAATGGCAAGTAAGGTATTCCAGTAAGGTATGGTGTATAAGGTGCACTAGGTGCTGTAGCGCAAGCAGAGTTTTGTGCTAACAATGGGGTCAGATTTCAACAAGCCCACAAAAACTGTAACTCCTCCCAGTGTTGCAAGTCATGATTACTGTAATGTATTCCTGGTATTCTTATTATAATGCAACAGTTCCACCTAGTGGCGAAATGGTAAACTAACCCTAACCCTAACCCCAATTGCTGCAGAGACAGTCCGACACAGCTTTCTCAACAATGTTAGCTACTTCGGATAAAACTGTATACTAAGTAAATAAAGTAAGCTGTTTGCTTGACTGTCACCCCCCCCCCAGGGATTTGTAGGAAGCAGAAGCTTCCCCACCTTTTACAGTTTGTCTGCCTGCA
Source organism: Cryptomyrus ogoouensis (assembly GCA_025773925.1). Taxonomy (NCBI): domain Eukaryota; kingdom Metazoa; phylum Chordata; class Actinopteri; order Osteoglossiformes; family Mormyridae; genus Cryptomyrus; species Cryptomyrus ogoouensis. The sequence continues at coordinate 33,382,019 of JAOYFF010000063.1, read as the reverse complement.
GCATCCGGTTTTCACCGTTTGACCTTTCACCCCACAGATTCACTCTGTCCTTCAGATGTGCTGAATTGGGATCACCACCGATTTACAGGCAGGTCACCGCTGCTCCCAGACAAGATCGTTTCAAAACCCACAGGAAGCTGGCAGTGGGAGATGTGCCCCTTCCGGGACGTCACCCTCCGCGTTCTGGCAGGGCATGAAAGACGCTGTGTGGTAAAGGTGTGTGTCTGTGTGTGCGCACATGTGTGTGTGTGAGCGCACGTGTGTGTCTGTGTGTGCGCATGTTTAAGCTCGGTTTGGACTGTGCGTGTGGAGCCAGGCAGGTATACCCGGCTGCCGAGAATCGAGCCAGTGCTGCCCAGGCCGGCATTGTGTGGCTCGTATCCGTAAATCAGACCCACATTTTAGACACCACTGCAGAAGGATTTTAATGTGCTGCATCTGTCTGGAGTTTTATTGAATGTTGTGGACTGATGCCTTTGAGGCTTGATTTGCCCGGATTTTGTGCCACGTGTGATATGTAGCAGGGCTTTGGTCTTGGTGGCTCCCCCTGGAGATCCCTGGGCTTCATGGTGCAGACCACCGGCACTGAGATGAATCCCACACTAGAGCAAGAGCTTCTCTTCACCACTGTGGCCTCCACCAGCTGGGAGTCAGTTCGCAGAAGACACAGGTCAGGTCAAGCATCCATGGAAAAGTGAGTGGGTGTGGAGCGGACCCCAGACGGCGTGGAGCGGACCCCAGAAGGCCATGGAGCGGACCCCAGACGGGCGTGGAGCGGACCCCAGATGGGCGTGGAGCGGACCCTAGATGGGCGTGGAGCGGACCCCAGACGGGCGTGTAGCAGACCCCCGACGGGCGTGGAGCGGACCCCAGACGGGCGTGGAGCGGACCCCAGATGGGCGTGGAGCGGACCCCAGACGGGCGTGCCCCGCACCGCAGCATCCTGGCAACTGTGAGCAGGGGCTGATTCCGTTAACAGAAGACTCAGGATTCACTGTGGTGGTTGATGTCAGGATTCATCCCGAGGGCATTTTCTGCTGTTTGTTATATAACGTGACTCCAACGTAGGAACAGTTGTTCAGAAATGACGGATGCAGACTTTGGGAATTTTTACTGATTATATTTCCTGGCATCTACAGTAAACTGTAATTGTATCATCAGCTCTTAAAAACAGCGTTTTTACCAGCCTATCGCCCTGTTCTCTCCTGCCACCCACAGGCAGGCAGGAGGGATGGCTCTCCTTCCTGATACTCCTGCAGGCTGTGGTGGAGAACCTCTGTAAGTGCTGGGTGGTGTATGAGCAGACAGCTATCCATTAGAGAGGTTGGCTGCTACAAGTAATTCATTCTTCTCCACAGTGGTGTCATTTCCCAGGATTTAATTCCCCCCCACAGCCTCCAGGTCCCCGCAGGGTGACACTGTGTCCCAGGCAGGTCTGGGCCAGGAAAGAGTCTCCCTGCCCAGGATGTGGGCTGTTTCCTGGTCCACTCGGCGTGCTGATTGCTGGAAGACTCCGCTCCAGGGGGGCCTGGGTGAGCCACTTCCCCCACCACAACTCAAAGTTTTGTTGGAACAGGCTCTGGTCCTTGCTGTCAGACATGGCTGAAGACACCTTTAGGCACCATGTACTGTGTGCATTTACAGTAGGGGGGGGGGGCGTTCTGAGGGACAGGAAATGGAGGGAAGCTAAACCTGTCTGAGAGGGGGCAGTTTCCTGACTCAATTTAATAAAATTCTGTGACTGCAATGAAAAAAAGTAAAAACTCTTGTATTTTGCTTGGTTATTTATGGTATTGTTAGGTCTGAGTAGGGGTTATGGTTGTCATAGTTAGCGTTAGCATTTTTCCCATAGAATTGAATGAGTCCCCATAAAGATATGTTTACCCGACTATGTGTGTGTACACTTTGTAGAGTAAGCTGTCTGCAAAGGGTAGCCGCCTGTTGGGGGACCCAGGGAGCTGGGGGTTAAGGTCTTTGCCAAAGGAGCCCCAAACGTGCCAAAGCTGGGCTCAAACCGGTAGCCCACTGAGCCACATGCTGCCCACCAGGAATTAGCGGCCCACCCGGAATTAAAGCTGCACACTAGGAATTAAAGCTTCACACTGGGAATTAAAGCTGCACACTGGGAATTAAAGCTGCACAGTGGGAATTAAACCTGCTTTTGAGCACATTTTCTCTTGCTGCTGTGCGGAGGCATTTTACTCATTGGATCATCTGTTGACATTCTTCCGGAAACTAACTAGCTTTTCTTTCTTATCTTGGGGCGGCTTAGAAGAAACCTGTCTACGCACAGGCTTTTAAGATGGTCTTTTGGAGGGCCACACTAACGGACCACTTCGTAGGGTCATTCCGCCTAATGAGCCTAAAATGACCATCGTTTCGCGGCAATAACAGATCAGGTGATCACAGGGTTGGTAAAAGGTCCTCACATGAAATGGGAAGTTCCTTCAGTTTCCGCAGAGCCTAAAAGAACAATGCATCTAGTAGGAGAACGGCTTGTTCTTGCCCAGAGTTATGTAACTTATTGAAGCGCAGGTGGGACTAGCGTTATCCCGGCGTGCTTGTAGGCTGTGTGTAGGGCCCTGGTACATGTCACCGCAATGCCTGGTCTGCCTAGTGCAAGGAGAACCCTGTAGCCCTTCTGATATTTTTTTGTTCCAGGAAGTTCTAGGAAGGGCATGGTAGCGCAGCGCGGAACACTGTCACGTTATGCCACTAAGGTCACGGGTTCAAGGCTGGATGGTGCATTTACAATACACACTATAGCACTTGAATAAAGTAATAGCTTTAATGCTAATATTGAGAAACCTACTGACCTTTGATAAAATGTACAATGTGGAAATAATGTTACAGTAAGAACGCTCTCTGCCAATTTTGAGAATACCTTTAAATAAAGTTTTGAGAATGTTCTCTTACCTGGGAAACAGCCTGCCCCTAATAGTACTGGTACCAGCACAATAGTATGAAGCATACTGGTGGAAATACTGGGTCCAAATCCCTGGGAACCAGCCACATCAGCTCTGTGAATTAGAGGTGTGGATAGTGTGCTTTCGGTGGGGTCAGCAGCGTCCCCCTGCAGGCACTCTTGCTGTCCCTGACTTTCCACCCCAATCCCCATTTTTATATTTTTCCTCCCTCTTGGAATATCACAGAGGTGGGGGGGGCATGGTGGCCCCGCTGATTGGGGTCATGTGCCATGTTTTCCTGCAGAGGGCGTAGCTTCCTGACCATGAACCCGCTGAAGGGCAGCTGATAGAGGAGTTAAAAATACCAGCGGGACACCACCCATGCGGCGGGGGGGGGGGGCGTTTCAGCGCCACAAAGCTCCAGTCCCTCAGCAGCCCGGGTCGGGTTTGCCAACAAGGTTCCATGTGGATCCTGATTCAGGTGGCCACAGCACCAAGAATGCTTACAGTGATACTCTGTTAGTGGAAGATATGGCATTTATTTGGATTTATCCTTTATTCTGTTTAGTTAAAATCACAATTAATATCAAGTGCAAATATTTATCAAACAACAGATTATTGCAGAATTCCAGGTTTGGAAAATGTCTGTACCCTTTTTAACGTAAACAATACGTGTGGAAAATGGTGTAACTATGTAACTATGGTGACAGACATACCACAGACTTTAACTTCCTTGAAATACAAACAAGTCCCTTTTATTTAAGTTGTAACAATTAGTGGTGTCATCACTCACATCCTGTAAACAGCCTTTCAGTGGTACTGTTTTGTTTGTAACTGTTGGCCTAAAGCTGGACTCACCTGACCTTCTTACAGACCGATCTGCCATGTTTAGGTTACCAAAGAGGTCGGCCTTGATGAAACCCTGCAACTTATTAAAATGCACTGATTCCAACAGTACATAAGCCATCTTGTCTTCCAGCTATTTTTCCTCAGCAGGGTCCCGGAGGTTCACTCCATAACTGTGGGAGGGAACCAGAATATGTGCAACCTTCCAAGACAGAGACCAGAGGTGGGATTTGAACCCCCAACCCTGGAGCTGTGAGACTGGTGAACCTAACCACATGATGCAGTGATACAATGGGGGTGAGGATAGGGTTAATAAAATGGGGGAATAGAATGAACACATTGCTTGTGGCTTTTGGTCCTCAGGCTCTGGGAGTATGATGGGAACAGGCTGCATGTGATAGCGCTGCTCAGGATGCACAGACGCTGAGGATGAACGTGTCCGTCACTGACTTCTCAATGCCCCCTGACAAAATGGCAGCTCAGAAACACTTGGAAATGACATAATCACATGGGAAGCATGTCTACAGTCAGCTTCGTCTGGAAACAGGGCCTTACAGCCAGGAAGTAGTTTTTTAAACTAGTGTACAGCCCACGGGGAGCCGCTCTGACCAGGGGGATGGTTGCGCATGGACCCACCTCGAGGAAGCAGCCTGCAGCGGCATGTCTGACCCCCCCCCCACACACACACACCGAGCTTGTGTGTTTTGGCACAAGCACAAAAGTAAAGAAGGACAATAGCAGTTCGTCAATGCTGCCCTTACCAGGGCTGTCGCCATGGATACTAAACTTACAGATACACAAGAAAAGATGGCTGACGAGGTACCCAGTGGGCTGGGGAGGTCTTACCATGTGATGAGTGGGAAAGGTGGCCCAAAGACCTAAAAATAGCTCACAATAGGCGGAGGACAAAGTGGTGCAGGGGGGATATGGTCTGACGCTGTCCGGCTGGAGACAAGGTGTCTCATCAGATGCTTCTGAGTATGAACTCCAACCTGCACTTAGATAGAAGTACATTCATGTCATTACCACACTAGGGATGGGTCAAATGTGGATATAAGCAGAGATGTAACAGTAACCATCCAACATCAAGTAAACAGGAATGAATGTCCAGCATGCCTCAGCTTTTGCTCTTCCCAGGCCTTGGTAATTCTCACAATCATTAAACTATTTAACTGCAGTAGACCAGCTTTCTGGATATAGATCACTGTTGTCACGTTTCATGTACTTGAGAGTCTCGGGGTCAGCTGCAGGACAAGCTACCCTGGCTGAGAATGTGGGCAGGGTGCAGGGATGCGGGGATGCTGGGAGCAGGCAGGCCGAGGATGTGAGCAGGGAGCGGGGATGCTGGGAGCAGGCGGGCCGAGGATGTGGGCAGGGAGCGGGGATGCTGGGAGCAGGCGGGCCGAGGATGTGAGCAGTACGTGGGGATGCTGGGAGCAGACGGGGCCTACCGAAGAGTTATGAAGTTTATGGTTGCTGATGCTATGTAATGAAAGGCATGGCTTCCATCAATGTTGTTGGTATTCTTGATGTATCTACAGTAAAGCTGTGTAATTGTGAGGCATGGGACAGCAACTGAGCTGCAAAAAATGGTAGACATCTGCAAGGAAGTGATGTGGTTGCTAAGAGTCGGGGTCAGTCGAGGCCCTGCTAAGAGTCAGGGCCGGTCGGGGGCCTGCTAAGAGTCAGGGCCGGTCGGGGGCCTGCTAAGAGTCAGGGCCGGTCGGAGCCTTGCTAAATGTCAGTGTACATTCTTTACTTATTAGGTTTTTTACATTGGTCCATTATGGCTGTAGAGTTTTGCAGCAGGTAGTCGTTATGACATTATCTACGATAAATGAAAATTCTGTATGTTCTTCAAAAACTTTTATATACAGTAAAACCGGTCTAAGTCGACACTCGCGGGACCAGCTTAAAAGTGACGACTTAGAGAATTGACGAG
>JAOYFF010000063.1:33352672-33376225 GCA_025773925.1 Cryptomyrus ogoouensis | reverse complement strand
GGGACTTTTGCTTGAGCGTCGACTTGTGCACATTGACGAGTTACAAGCCGGCGACTTAGACCAGTTTTACTGTAATATATAGTTGAAACCTAGAGTATTTGTCTAGGCCTAACAGTATTAGTAGTATGTTTCACAATGAAGGTGATAGTGTGAGGAGATGACGTCTCCTGATTTAATAATGTGCAAATATAAAATTTTTTGTAATATACCGTACTGTTCATTTCTGTTGGTTCTAAACTCCATAAAACAGTTTTATTTTGAATTTTGACACGGAAAGTTTGTTTTGATAAATAATGACTATATCTTATGTTATTAAGACGTAAAAAGGCAAATTTGCATTCGTGATGTAGACCCGTGACGACCTTAAAGGCTGAATGCGGCTTTCTGCGCGTTAGCCGTCTCTCCCACGGTTTACGTCATCGTGCGTTAAATACAGTTCATGAAGCTTAGACTTCGGTAGTCAGCAGCTTGCAAATGATGTCTTTCTGTAAGCCGCGTGGAAAGCGGGGAGATGGGCCGGCTGATCGCGCCCTGCGCATCCTGAGGATGCGGCGCTGGCTGTTGAGATCACAGCTGCGTGGCCCGATGAACATCTGCCGTGTACTTGGGCATTTCATTTTAAAGAGTCGCACCAAGTGGTCCATGATCCGGTCCATGATCCGCCAAAAACAATAGAGGAGAAGGAAGCTCCCGTCACTGGCGCTTCCTCTGTGCTCCACTCGCCCGCATCCAGCGGACGCGCAAACCTGCCGCTAAAATGGACACTTTACCTACGGTGATTTTAATTTTTCTGAGTTTTACAGCAACAGGTGAGTGACAAACGGCGGCTTCGTATTTATTATTAAGGGTAACGGATTTCAGACTTTGGGCTTTATGTTAAATATGGATATTCAAGTGACAACAGGACCTTTGCCTTAATCTTTACGTTGTACGGTCAATTCTGTAGCAAAAATCTCCTGACGTGTATAACACCGGTTGTAAACACCAAGGTCTACAACTTCAGTACAATAAATATTTGTAAATGCGGAATTTAAAATTTTGCAGCTTTAATACGATTAAAATGTATATTTTCTAAAGCTCGAGCTGAAACACTCTCGTGACACTTGTAACAAGCATAAACTAATAACACACGGCTCAAAATCTAAAAGTGTATTTATCTAATTTCGGCGCCTGTAGCCTACCTACTGCTTGTCTTGTATCTTGTTAGTTTTGACTGCAAACTAACACTTAGGCCTAAAGCATCGGGCGATACATTTACGGTGTCCAGGATTTTTAAATATTTATACGCCTTGATTTTATGGTGTCAATAACCTGAATTTAGGTTAGTTGTTTTTTTTTTTTTTACTTTTTAGACGGATTCCTTATTGCTCACATGGCCAAGGAACTATGTCTGTATACGAAAAACACAGCGGTCTTCATCGGGAAATGCAACGCCAGCAACCCCGACCAGCAGTGGCGCTGGACTGGGGACATGAAGCTCGTTCACGTCCTTTCGTCCCGGTGCATGTGGGCGGACGCCTCCAGCGCCATCCCGCGACACACGCGCCTCGCGGGCACAGCTGCCTGCGTGAGCGCGCCAGCCTGGAGGTGTCACAACGAGAGGGGTACTTTCGGATTGGCGGACTGGCCACTGTACCTGAAGAAACAAGGCCAGCGAGTGGTGCTCAGGAGTTACCCGAAGGATTCAGCCTGGGCTAAGTATGAAAAGGACTCGCGAGGGAAGATGGTTAGGATGCCTCTGTGCGCGCGGGGTGAGTGGGCCCCGAAGTGAAGGCTGCAGTCTCCTGTGTTGATTTTTAAGTGCTCAGTAATTTCATTACAGACTTTTTCGGTGCACATTCACCTAAAATATTTGGTTTTGGATTACTGATTGATGTGTCTTTAAATTTGTAGATGTTTAAAGTTTTACCAATGCTGTTCGGCAAAATAAGCAGGAAATGATTATGAGTACCAGTCATGACTATGAGGACGAGCAGTGTCCCGGCTGTGCGTCAGCCCGGATGAGGATGTCACTTTTCACGCCAGTGACATTGCGGAAACCTCCTTGGTTGTGGCCAGAGCCAGCTGGCCGTGGACCCAGCCTCGCGTGCCCGGAGTCCACCCCTGTGCCCCAACTCCCACAGTCCCAAAGCCCTAGTGAAAATGATCCTCCTGTGTTTCTGGTAGCATTTTAACACCCCCCCCCCCCCCCAGAAAAAAAAATATTTTCTGAAACATCAGATATTTGAGGGAATAGCTGCCTATTCATTGAACAACTATAATAATGAATAACCATAGTAATTAAGGTGATTTGCAGGTATTATAGTGCTCTTTTTCTTATTAATTTATCAGGAATATTCCTCTTCTCATTATTCCCCCCCCCCCCCAGAGAAACAACAGTCCTTGGCATTTACAAGATGCTTGTGGTTTGGAGGATGCAGGGTGACAGGGTGACTTTCAGGGGACACATGGATGGGGACAGCTGTCATCCGAATAACACGCACATCCACGCCAGAGTTCTGCTGGCCCATCCTCGCATCATGTCGCTTTTGGGGGGGGGGGGGGGGGGGGTTATTGGCTGGGGTTTCACTGAGACCCAGCAAGCTGAGTCAGTTGAAACCAGTAATTTGACAGGTTTCAAAGATCTGATTCAAGATCTGGTTCGCTTTGTTCTTCTCTTTGTCTAGATCCCTCCACAGTATCAACCACAGCTTCACATCCACCCAGCCGATCCAGCCCCATCACTGCTGACCTCCCCACTGCCGTGACGACAGGCCTGCTGGTCCGGCCTCGGACCTCTGGGGCCAGAGGATCCCCAAGCAGAGGGCAGAGCACTGCAGCGATGCAGGCCAATGACTTCCGGAGCCGGACCAGAAGGACCAGCATCAGCGGGCTCGGTCCCAGTGCCACCGAGTCTATGACAGCGGGTTCGACCACCAACACATCACGCTTCCCCCAGACACCGGCTCCCACATCGGTCTCCACCGGCGCTGCACCCCAGACCGTTACTGCAGCTCCTGCTGCAGCTCGTACTGCGACTTCTGTTGTGGCCACTGCAGCTGCAGTGCTGACTGCAGCAGCTCCTACAACCACCGCCACCCAAGAGGTGAGAGAGCTTAGTGCGCCCATGCAGATACAGGCAGTTCCTGGGTTACTGACGAGATCCGCCCCCTAAGTCTGTCTTCAAGTCGAATTTGTAGGCAAAAATAATACAGTACACAATAAGTATTATACAGTATTAATAAAAATAACTACATACGGCACTGCACTGTACCTCGAGCCGGCGGACAGCTGAAGCCATACAATGTTTTCCCCAGTGTCACAAAGTTACTATCCATTGTATTTAAGTAAGATTATGAATATAATCTGTTTTATGGCGGCCCGTTCGTACATGTGTGAGACAACAATGGCCATGCAACAGTGCAGGAGAATCATTCCAAATGCTTGAGACTGTCATGAATTGGGCAAGACTACCACGAAATGCGTTAGACTACCACGAAATGTGTGAGACTCCCACAAAATGTGTGAGACTCCCACAAAATGCGCGAGACTCCCATGAAATGTGCGAGACTTGGAAGGTCTGCATTGCTCTCATCCAGCAGACTGAAATGCTCCCAGTGAATGAATAACTTCAATAGCTGTAGACAGGTGTGCTCATCACACAGTAGGTGGCACTGTAGGAGGGTCTTGCAATTACAAAGGTGATCCTTTAGTATCGAAATATTTTTGCATTTTTATATGTATCTTCTTAATATATTACATTGAAGGCAATGTAAAATCTGTATATTAAATTAAATGGTTGATTATACAATTATATATTTGAGTTGCAGTTTTGCTATACATGTATATGTAATTGTATTCACACACACACACACACATATATATATATATATATATATATATATATATATATATACACACACACAGTTGAACGATGTAAAGTGTTAAAATCTACGTAGGACCATATATAGTTCACGATTTCAGTAAAAATCTGATATGAATACATTTTTTGCGCCAGATTCCAAATACGAAGTCATCCCCCTGATTTTCAATGTTCAGCAGTATGTCAAGGGTTTAAACGGCGTTTCAGATCAGAATCAGTTGAATTCTTTTAAGCAGGACAATGTCTCTTTAAACTACAGCCAGCGGGCTCGTGTGTGGGAGTTGTTAAACCTTTCTCTGCGTGCACGTTTCCTTTGTTTTAGTATTGTTTGGAGTGAGATTTATTATTATGATTTGTCGCGTTCATTTCACGAAAGGTGATTGATCTTTGGAGGCAGCTCAAATGCAATGTCCCCGGGCAGAGACTACAGTGATCTGCGGAGAAAGCAAGCCCGCTTCTCCAGGGAGGGCACAGACGGGAAGGAAAGGAGGGAGGGGTGCGGGTCCCGGTCACCAGTGAAAGTTTGAAGCTACACCCCCAAAGAAAGACACTCTGTAAAAGGAACATTTGATCTACTGGAAACTGATGGAGTCTAGATGCTGGTTACTAAATCTGTCATTCTTTTCAAAAGAAAAAAGAAAATTTCTATTCAAGGAAGTGAAGAAATCTGATCTTGGAACATTTTTTTTTAACCCGGATAATGGAGATGGCATTTTTCGTACAAATGAGTTATGTCGCTGGGTCGCAGGTGTAGAGCCGCAGTCTGAATGGACCTGTTGCCGGGGTCTGCTGACTGTCTGTGAGGAGAGGGGGTGTCCGATCGGCCCGGGATGTAAGGGGAGCGTGGCAAGCACAGAGACACGGCGATGGACGCTGAGAAGCGCTTTCTGCGCGACTTAGACGTCCTGAAAAAGACAAACAGGAAAAGCAGGGTCGGAAAATGTGTTTTATTTAATTTTTTTTACTTGAATGATTGTTTTTCCATATTTGTATCTTTTTCCCAGGGCATTAGCATTTGATTCGCTGTGCTTATATAGAGGAATTGCTTAATACAATCGCAATGCTGAGAATTAAGGCGGTCTGTTTAGTACTGCTTGTAGCGCCGAGGTTTCTCCAGGTGAGTTTGCGAGGAGCGCCGCGCCGCTCGCCAGCGCTGTCGGTCTGGCCTGAGCGCCCTTTGCTGCTTATTCCAGCGGAGCGCCGCGGAGGCTGCGGGATGCGCAGCGACCCTGACCGAGGCCAGCGCGGGCAGCGAGTCGCTCCGGCTGCGATGGAGCAGCGCCGGACAGGGCTGCGCTTTTGCGGTGGTTTCCTTGGACAGCGGCTCCGAAATAACGGACTGCGTCCGGGACGGAGGACAAGGCACCGCGTACGAGTGTGAGATTACGGAGCTGGAGCCGGGGACCCTGTACCGCCTGAGGATCGTGTCCCGGACTGACGGGGAGCGGCGGGACGTGTCCCTGCAAACAGGTACCCTGCAGTCTGGCCGTGTGTTTGTGGTCAGGCTACGGCTGATTAAGATGATTGTGGCTATAGGACTGCAATAAGTCTATCAAACTTTTACAATACTTAAAATTTGGCTTACCCAGATCTGTGGCTGGCCTTTAAAAATGTACCAAACTAACGGAACTATACTGTCTTGCACATATACATACAATTTAATCAAATGTGACATGATTTAAAATTTCCGCTCCTTATATACATTCATTTGCTATTCACTGTATATTGTAATGCTGTTTTTGTCAAAGGTAATGGGAGCATAATATTATACTTAATACTTTATTAAAATTTACTGTTGAAATTGACAAATGCATTCGGTTTAAGGATTTTTTATAAATTGTTGTTCCACACTGGAAGCTGCTTATAAAATTTATGTTTGTAAAATGACATTGGATACACTGTAAAGCTGGCAGACTGGCAGACAGATATTAGCGCAGTGTCTGCAGGACACCCCAGCCCTGACCAGGAGCAGAGGCCATGAGGTTGTCTTGGCAACAGGCTGAAAATATGGTGGAAAACAGAGAGGCGAGTCGTGGGACTGCGCCGGTCCGCCGTGTCGCATTAGCGATGCCGCCCATAAAGGTCCGGGGGGTGGGGGGTCAACTTCATGGGTAGCCGAGACATATATACGAGTGTGATGGACGCCGTTTTGTCCGCTCGTGGCTTTCCTTCCTACATCCTGCATGCCGTTGTCCTGTCGGCAATAAACCCCCCCACACGGAGGGAGCGGGGGGAGGGGTATCGGTCCTCACCTGTCTCTGCGGTCCAAAAGGCACTGTTGGTACCACAGCCAGAGCAAATTTCGTGTGGGACGGATCGCAGATAGGAGTTGGGGGGGAGGGGGGCATGTTGAGCTGAAGGTCGCTGCTGGCTGGGGGCCAGAGCAGGAATGGGCAACAATGCTGCGGGGTAATCTTAAGTGTGTGCTTTTTCGGTGTGTGCCCGGAGTGGCCCGCGTCCGGCCTCATTGTTCCTTTGTCCTACCGGATACAGACGGCCTCCCTGTTTTGTTTTGCGGGCCAGATTAGATAAAGAACCTCGGTGAACTTTACCTTCGAAGCACACGGACCCCCTGCCTCCGATTGGCTCCGGGCCCCGGGCCTCAATACGTGCAAAGTTTAGCTTAAACCGCCATAACTGTGTTATTGTCTAAATTTTGGTTCATTTGTATTTTCATGCTTTACTCATTTCATATCACCGTAACTACACAAACTGGAGGCTTCAATAAGCTGTAACGTATCGGCACTCAGGTACATCCGCTTGTCCTGGCGGTGTAGTGTCAAAGTGGGGCTGCCGTCTGATCCCTCCTCCCTGCCAGAGCGCCCCCTGGTGGCTGGGCCGTGTCACTGTGCCACCTTGGGGAGAAATCCGTCAAGGGAGGTTCAAGGCCGTGGGGTGACGGGGACACGGACACTGCCTCATGCTGAGTCTGATCTTCAAGGGTTTTTTTTTCCATATTTGAAGGTACCCCCCCCCCCCCCCATATCTTTCACCTCTCCCCGCTTGTAGACACGACATACAACTGGTTTGGTTATCTTGACTATCCTGTGCTGTCATCACTTAAGTGTGTGGCTCAGTGGATTGGCCTGTTGTTTCTGTAATCAGAAGGTTATTATTTTGAATCCCAGGGTTGGCAGATTGGTGTCACTATTGAGCACTAAAGCAAGACCCTTAACCCCCATCTCTGCTCTCACCCTACTCAAAAACATCTGTTGCTCTGGATATTTATAATCGATACTTTATTGATCCCCATGGGAAAATGCTCTTTTTGCCCCTGCCAACATGCTCTCTGTAGGTGAGGGTAAGCTGGCCGCGAAGGGCAGCCACCTGTAACTGCACCCAGGGAGCTAAAGGTTCAGGGCCTTGCTGAAGGACCCACAGAGGTGCCAAGGCCGGGCTCGAACCGGCAACCAACTGAGCCACACACTGTCACCCGGAGCATCTGCCAAACGAAGTAAATGAGAAAGATATATTATCGATTGGCAGCATTTGGGTCTGACCAGCTTTTCTCCCGTCAGACCCGCAGGAGCCGAGCCGGCTGGACGTCACGCCAGAGCAGAGCCGCAGCACGACTCTCCACGTGTCCTGGCCGCGGTCACGAGGACAGGTGGACTGGTATGAGGTCACCCTGCAGGATACCCAAGCGGGTACCAGTAAGAGCACCCGTGTCTCCAGCACGGCGGCCCCCCGCTTGGGGTTCACCGGCCTCACCCCCGGCACCCGCTACAGTGTCCACCTCAGGGCTACTGCTGGGAACAAGACCTCCCCCGTGGTGAGGGCTACCGCGACCACAGGTATACACCCCCCCCCCCGAAGCAGCTGTTAACTAGCTCCACACCATCAACAGCAGGGCCCTCGTTTATGGCACAAGCCTAACTGATCTAACTGTTATTAACACTGGTTATTAGAAACTTGGAGGCCTGTAAATATTCTTTTATCAATCCCTACACAGAAGCATCTAGAACCTGAAGCGGCCGTACACTTTATGATGTAGCCTACTCACATTTGGCCCATCTCTCCCGCTCAGCCCCCTCGCCCGCCACGGGCCTGAAGTTCTCTGGGTCCCCCGAAAGCCTGGGCATTTCCTGGCAGCCAGGCCCAGGGAGGATAGAAACTTTCCAGCTGCTGGTGACCCACCATGGCAGCTTGGTTGGGAATGTGAGCCTGGAGAGAAGCGTCACATCCCACACCGTGAGCGGCCTGGTCCCGGGACGGCTGTACAACGTCACTGTGACAACGGAGTCCAGAGGACAGCAGAGCAGCATCTCCAGAGAGGCTCGGACGGGTAATGAGCTGCCATGTCTCCTCTTAACTGGCTTTATTCCCATTCGTTTTATGCTCTAATAGACGTAGGTAGGAACGACCTTGGAGCAGCGAGACTCTCTCAGTCTGTCACTGAAACTGCTCCTGTGTTTGGCCAAGACGACCTGCAGGGGATGGTAGACATTGTCCAGTAAATGTGCAGGATGCAGACCGAAAGTGTCACCTAAAAGGCAGCCAGTCCACCTATAGGACAGAATGGTGCTCAGGTGGCTGAATGGGCATGGCTTTGCACGGAGCCACACCACCATGGCCCATCATTGTTTCCAGGATATTTCCAGCCAGTGCTTGCCCCCCCAGAGCTGTCGCCCTTCCTCAGGCCAAGGTCTCGATGCTTCGGGTCAGGGTATCCCGCTACGCTATGGCTCCCCGCATTGAGGCCCTCTGGTTTCCGGTCTAGAACGCCTTTGTTTGGGCTCCGCTTTCATGTGGTTGTGAGTTAAAGGGCCAGGTGGGGAATGGGGGGGGGAGCAGAAGCCGTGTGTCACACAGCTGGGTGGGAAATTAGCCGGTTTTTTTTTTCATCAGTCTGGGTCGAGCCGCCTTTGCGTTTTTCCTTTCCAGTCTGTGTCGTGGTCTCTGGCACCTTCTGTCTGTCTGTCTGTTCTGTGACGCCCCCACACCCACCAGATGTACAGTCCCTCTGTTTTCGTCGGTTGCCATGAGACCCCGCTTATCGGAGAGATACAGGTGAATGCTGCTCCATGGTTGTCACAACAACGTCCCCATCCTTGCTTCCTAACCCCGTCCAGCTCCCGCCGCAGTAAGCGACTTGAGGCTGTTGAACAATGGCAGCCGGGACAGCTTGGTGGCAGTGTGGAGCCTGGCTTCCGGCGATGTCGACTCCTACCTGGTGTCCCTGACTGCGCTGGGCTCACGCCACCAGGACAGCGTGCTGCCCCCTGGTACCTCCAGTGCCCTCTTCAGCGACTTGACCCCAGGCCGTGCCTACCAGGTGTCGGTCAGCACCAGGAGTGGAGAGCTGTCCACCGAGAGCCAGGCTGCGGGCAGGACAGGTAGACAGCTCCCTGGGATGCCCCTGGTTGTATCCAGCTAGCTAACGTCACGTAACGTAATTGTCAAGACCAGGAAAAATGGTCTTGACAATTGCCATCCAGATCGTTGCACAACTTAAACAATCCACATCATTCAGTGATTTAAGATTTTGGTTCTCTACTTCGATATTACACTGCAATGTTACAGTGTTGTATTGTTTCTGTAAAAGCAACATTAATATGTAGCCCAATCATTAACTATGGTTTAATTAGATTTCATTGTTTTTGAAAATGTTTTGAAAATAGAACGCGTTACTAATTAAAGGTAGTGCGAGCCTTTGTGCTTTGCTGCCTTAACCCCTCCCTCTCCCTCAGTTCCAGGTACCGTGACTCAGCTGGAAATGGTGGGTCTCAGCCAGCAGGGAGCACTAAAGATAACATGGGCTCCCCCCAGTGGAGACTGGGAGGGATACAGTATCCAGCTGCTGGGCAAGTCTCTGACCTCGGTGAACGTGACGGTGGTCCGGGACACAGTGGAACACACCTTCTCTGGCCTGGAGCTGGTCCCTGGGCGCCTCTACAGGGCCACAGTGACTGTGCGGAGTGGGATGCTGGAGACCTCTGCCACCTGCCAGGGGAGATTAGGTAAACGAGGCACCTGATCATCACCTGTCTGCTTTTCCTCTGTCCCGAGGAGCACGTGATCATCACCTGTCTGCTTTTCCTCTGTCCCGAGGAGCACGTGATCATCACCTGTCTGCTTTTCCTCTGTCCCGAGGAGCACGTGATCATCGCCTGTCTGCTTTTCCTCTGTCCCAAGGAGCACGTGATCATCGCCTGTCTGCTTTTCCTCTGTCCCGAGGAGCACATGATCATCGCCTGTCTGCTTTTCCTTTGTCCCGAGGAGCACCTGATCATCGCCTGTCTGCTTTTCCTCTGTCCGGAGGAGCATGTCATCATTGCCTGTCTGCTTTTCCTCTGTCCCAAGGAGCACATGATCATCGCCTGTCTGCTTTTCCTCTGTCCCGAGGAACACCTGATCATCGCCTGTCTGCTTTTCCTCTGTCCCGAGGAGTACCTGATCATCGCCCATTCACTTTTCCTCTGTCCTAGGGAACACATGATCACCTGTCCACATTTCCTCTCTCGCAGAACACCTGATCATCACCTGTTCACTCTTCCTCTGTCCCGAAGCACCTGATCATCACCTGTCTGCTTTGCTTTTGTCCCAGAGGAGCACCTGATCATTGCCTGTCCACTTATCCTCTCTCCCGGAGTACCTGGTCATCACTTTTTCCCTTCGTTGCCTCCTGTAGGCTGCAGTACTAACATGATCAGAGTGGAGTGTGTTGTATCACGTGTGACTGGACTCTAAACCTCGCCCACCCCACAGCTCCAGGACCCGTGCGTCAGCTGCACATTCGGCACACAGATGAGACCTCACTGAGCGCCCTCTGGCTCCACCCGCTGGCGGACTGGGACAGCTACACAGTGGTGCTGATACAGGCGGGCATTGCCATTGCTGAGCGACGACTGATGCGCGACATGCGGGAGTGCACCTTCAACGTGCTCACACCTGGCCGCCCGTACACCATCCAGGTGACCACCATCAGCGGCGACCTCAGCAGCTCCGCCTCTGTGGTGGGGAGGACACGTGAGTTTAGTCAGCATTAATCTCCACTTCCTCCTGGTGCTCCAGACTCTAAGAAGGATGTTTAAGGGCAAATTCACTTGTAAAGATTATTCTTTTATTAATTTTACATGCAGGAAAACCTATGAACCTGACTGGTTAGGGATCTGTCCCCATAACCATATGCTCCTCTAACTCAGCAAGCTAACAGCGCCAATATTGTGGGTTCAGGTACCAGGGAGCACAAATAAATTGTAATCCTCTCATCTACTGTAAGTCACTTTGAATAAAAGAGTCATATATGTAAAATATAAATATCCAGATGGTTGTGGGTTCACTGCAATGGGTTTGCACCCCATCTTGGGTTGTTCCTTGCCTTGCGCCCTCAGCATCCAGGATAGGCTCCAGACCCCCTTCTACCCTGAATAGGACAAGTGGTTACAGAAAATGGATGAATTGGATTTGTGGGGATGATTTGTGGGTTCAAAGCCTATAGCCTGCAAAGTAACCCTGTCACTGCTGGGCCCTTAACCCCAAGGGCTCCAGGGATGCTGGACCACAGCTGCCTCTGACTCCACGCTTTCTTCAGTTTGATGTCAGATTTGATTTAATAAACTGACAACACGTAACTTGCACGATAAGCACGATACACTATGTGCTACATATGGAATAGAAATGTGTGCAGATGCAGTAAATTGTAATGTGAGGAGAGGCTTTCGTGTGTCGCTACGGTGCTGAGGCCTCTGTGTGCGCTCCTTCCTCGTCTGCGCAGTCCCTGCAGATGTGACGCAGCTGTTTGTCAGGGGCCAGGGACGGACAGACAGCCTGCAGACGAGCTGGGCCGCGGCGGAGGGGGACGTCGACTCTTACCGCGTGCTGCTCATCCACGACAGTGTGGTCATCAAGAACGAGAGCGTGCCTGCCAATACCACTGCCTGCCAATTCCACTCCCTCACGCCTGGCGCCCTCTACAGGGTGGTGGTGACCACAGTCAGTGGCGGCCTGTCCTCCAAACAGGCGGTAGCTGAGGGCAGGACAGGTAGGCTGCTCAGGAGCATAACATCCCTCTTTGTCCACCATTGAGCTAAAAAAATCCTAAAGGGTCAGAGAAA
Source organism: Cryptomyrus ogoouensis (assembly GCA_025773925.1). Taxonomy (NCBI): domain Eukaryota; kingdom Metazoa; phylum Chordata; class Actinopteri; order Osteoglossiformes; family Mormyridae; genus Cryptomyrus; species Cryptomyrus ogoouensis. Next base: position 33,364,306 of record JAOYFF010000063.1, on the reverse strand, counting down.
ACAATGCAAATGTCCAGCGTTGCAGGAATTTTAGGAATTTTCAGGAAGCGTCGTATGGAATGTAATCATAGCCCAGTTCGAGGTTTCCTGTTCAGACACCATTGTTTGCCCAGCCAATCAGTGTTGCAGTCCTGCTTCTGATTTAATGTAAGGCTTTGCCAGCCAGATCGTTGCACAACTTAAACAATCCACATCATTCAGTGATTTAAAAATGGGAGTGATTTTGTGTGGGAGGCACTTTGCGATCCTTTGTTTTATGTTAATCTTACCCCTACTGGTCCTCTGGGGGGTGGGCGGCCCTCGCTAACCACACTCCTATTGGTCCTCTGGGGGGTGGGCGGCCCTCGCTAACCACACCCCTATTGGTCCTCTGGGGGGTGGGCGCTAACCACACCCCTTGCCCTCAGTGCCTACCGCCGTCAGAGAGGTGACGGTCAGCAGCAATGGGCGTCCAGACTTCCTCAGCGTGTCGTGGCGACCTGCTCAGGGTGACGTTGACAGCTACCTGGTCACTCTGCGAGACCGTGAGAAGACCGTCCACGCGCTGGCCATGTCCCGCTCTAGCACCGAGTGTGTCTTCAGCTCTCTGGTGTCTGGGCGCCTCTACAACATTTCCATCACGTCCCGCAGCGGCACCTATGAGAACCACACCATGGTGCAGGAACGCACACGTGAGTCCCCTCCCCCTTTCTGAGTAAGCGCACTGCTGATTGGTGGATTCTCTAACACCCAAAATAACAGAATAGGTGTTTTGGTTGAAATCATTCCTTGTTTACTGTCCCTGTCAGGGATTTCTGGAAAAAAAAGATATGTTTTACAGGGACATTAGTGCCATCGATCCATCTAGGTCACCGGACTGCTTGTGCTCATATCTTCAGCACAGTGACACAATTGGTAGAAGAAATTAGTTCCTCCATTAAACTGCTCACTACAAGGTCTGTGGATTATCTACAACAGCAATTCTCAACCCTAGGGTCATGACCTAAATTTAGGTCATGGCAAGTTCTGAAAGGGTCACGATGCAGACTTGGAAATGTAAGCATTTTAAAACCAGCCAGCAATGATCAGATTTCCCAGTCTCAATCCTTGAATTAACCTATATAACCGGGTCTTGGATCTGCAAACTCAACCAATCCATAAAGCCAAACCACAGATGCTTAATTTAAAGTTCACTGGCACATCCAATCAGATTTGTGCAATAGACATTGACTGGTGTAAATTGTAGTGTGCACTGTGTGCTTGATCTTACCGTTAATTTAGATATAGGGTTGCAACTGAACTGTCATGGTGAAAATTGGGTCACAGTGCAATGAGTGTCTCTGCCCCAGTTCTAAGAGACATTGCTGTTTTTCTATTTATATGTATTTTTTGGTGCTTTAACCTCCACAGAAAGAATGCCATTCAGTCCAGTTATATTTCAGAGAGGACCAACGTTTCTATGGACAATATCTCCAAAACTAGGCAACTCCCAGTAGAACGACCTAGAAATGATCTTTTTCAGTTTTTGGGTGAACTGCCTCTTTAAGGAACTGGGTAATCGCTATCTGAACACTGGTGATGGAATAAAATAGGTGAAAACGTGTTTTCCTACATTGGCAGATGGCACCTCCAGATCATTATTCCTTTGATTCCAGAACCTTCCAAAGTGCAGAACCCCACGGCCAGCCACTCGGCTCGGGACGGGTACTTGAAGGTGTACTGGCGGCATGCGGTGGGAGACTTTGACTTCTACCAGGTGGCCATCAAGCACAACAACATCATCCTGCAGAACCAGACGGTGCCCAAGCACCAGAAGGAGTGCGTTTTCCACTCACTGGTGCCGGGCCGCCTCTACACAGTGGTCATCAGCACCTGGAGTGGGAAGTACGAGTCCAGTGTGTCCACGGATGGCCGGACATGTGAGTGAGCCCATGTGAGGTTGCCTTGTAGGGCCACTCGCCACAAGTCACTGAAGCCAAGGCCTTATCAGCTAATGATTTTGGCTTTTATTGCTAGATCAAGTTCAAGTTTTGTACTCAAAGGAAATGTATGATACAAAGAAAAATAGTAAGGTTAAAGATTAAAGTAACAATACAAATAATAATAGAAATAAAATAGCTACACGACAGCAGAAAATACAGTTTGTATACACAATATTTTCTTTATTGACATAAAATGGTTGACATCAGGATGATGTTACTATGATGTAACGTGAGAATCACATGACTGTCGGGCTGCCCCCAGTCCCCGGGGCGGTGCGCGACCTGGCTCTCTCCAGTGGGGGCACAGAAGACCTGCAGATCACATGGGGTGCTGCCCCCGGCGACGTGGATCACTACGAGGTACAGCTGCTCTACAACGACATGAAGGTGTTCCCCCCTATCACACTGAGCAGCTCTGCGGGAGAGTACCGGCTGACCTCGCTCACCCCCGGGCGCCTCTACAAGATCGTGGTGTCCACCTTCAGCGGCCCAAACCTGAGGGCCCAGTTCATCGAGGGCAGAACAGGTAGGAGGGTTAGCCCTACCCATGTCATGGACTGAGCAACATGAGGGAAGGAAGTCAGTCAGATATCAGTTTAAAAGGTGGTTCATGGATGTTCATATCAAGTCAAGTGGGATTTATTGTCATACCATACATATACTGATATACAGTAGCATGAAATAACATTTCCCGGGACAAGGCAGGTCAAAGGCAGGTTCAAAAAGTCTTATTCATCCATCCATCTTCAAAAGTGCTTATGAAGTCCTGGAGCCTGTGTCAGGAAGCTCAGGAATGAGGCAGTGGGCAGGGTGGACACATACTCACCAACACTATGGAGAGTGTAAAGACACCACTTCACGTAAACTGCATGATTATGAGGAGAACATGAGGAGAATGTGTTGGGGCAGGTTTGTTGGTTCTGGGCTCCACTCAGAAAGGCACCTTAGGAACTCTACATAGAGGAACCAGAAGTGAACCCCCAACCTTCAAGCTAAGAGTTTGTCTTTATCTTCACATTCACTCCTCAGTGCCCAGCAAGGTGAAGAATATCCACATCAACCACATTGAGCAGAGCAGTGGCGTGAAGGTCAGCTGGACGCCTGGCCAGGGGGACGTGGACGGCTACTCCGTGTCGCTATTTGAGGGCGACCAGCTGCTGGAGATGCGGCCTGTGCCCGAAAACATCAACGAGCTGAGCTTCCTGGACCTGACGCCAGGCCAGAAGTACTCCATCACCATCCAGTCCATCAGCGGCGTGCTGGTTAACAACAGTACGGCTAGCGGGCGGACCGGTGAGCCTGAGTCACGAGTTTGGGGGTTTTTGACAACTGAAACATCTGGAGGGGTTTGTGGAGTAAATTTCAGGATCAGCAGACAATTTGCTGCTGTGGCCAGGAGAAAATACTCAGCAGGAACTTGGGGGAGATGTGTGACTCAGCACAAATGTGTGACTCAGGTTAGGGTACTGTGTCTGGGACTGGAAGGTTGTAGCTTCAAATCCTAGGATCTTAACCCCCCCCCCCCCCACTGCTGTCCTAAAATAAAGTCTTCTGAATATTCAAAGTGTAAACTAAGCATTAAAATAATGAAGATGTAATGAATGAAAGGTGTTCCCTGTGCTCGCAGTGCCTGCCATGGTGACGAACCTGCAAGTAGAAAACAGGCACAGCATCTGCAGCCTGGTGTCCGGCTGGGGTCCAGCCTGGGGAGTGGCTGACAGCTACAACCTGCAGCTCCTAGATGAGAGGGGCGTCCTGGTGGCCAATGCCTCTGAGGCTGCCAGTGCCACGGAGCACCACTTTGAGCGGCTCACCCCAGGGAAGAAGTACCGCGTGCGGGTGCAGACGCTGAGCGGGGGAGTGCTCAGTGAGGCCGCTGAGGCTGAAGGACAGACACGTAATGCCCATTTTTTCACTGCCGTATTTGGGGGCCAGCTCACTGGGGGCCCCTCCTGGCCTGACCCACATTTGCCTACTTGCCCCAGGTCCTGCTGCGGTCAGCGAGCTGAACGTCAAGGCCAACGGCACGAGCAGCCTGGCCTTCAGCTGGCTCCCCCCTGAGGGCGAGTTTGATGGGTATGAGATCTACCTGTACAACCAGGACGAGACACTGCGTGGCCAGAAGAATGGCAAGGGAGATGCCCGCGGCTGCTCCTTCAAGGGGCTCCTCCCAGGCACCCTGTACAAGGTGGTGGTCCTCACACGCAGCGGACAGCAGACCAATGACTCCTCCCTGTGGGCCAGGACAGGTGAGTGTGCCTCCGTACCTTTGCTCATTTAAACTGTCTGGCTCCTTCATTTGTAGTATTTGATGAAGAGGACTGGTTAGGTTGTTAGACTTGTTAGGTTGTTTGAACAAGGCCTCACCAGTTAGGTTTTATGAAGGGGGGGTCTTGTCTGTTTAGGTTAGCCGAACAAGGCCTGATTGGTCAGGCTGGATGAAGAGAGCTTGACTAGGTAGGTTGAGTGAACAAGACTTGACTGGTTAGGTTAGTTGAACAAGGCTTTACTGGTTGGGTTTAATGAAGAAGGCTTGTCTGGTTAGATGGGCTGACCAAGACTTCATCAGTTAGGCTTGATGAGGAAGACTTGACTGGCTAGGTTGGCCGAACAAGGCTTGACTACTTAGGTTTGAAGCGGGCTTGACTAGTTAGTTTAGATGAAGATTGGCTTGATAGGTAAAGCTGCATGTTGCAGTCTCCAAAAATACATTATCACAACTGGAAAAGAACTGCACTAACCAGTCATGTTTCAATAACAACAGTGACGGTTGATCCTCCACCTCAGTCCCTGCCCCAGTGACAGGCCTGCAGGTCCAGAACCGGAACCAAACCAGCAGCTTGTGGTTCAGTTGGGAGCGAGCGGCTGGGGACCTCAGGGGCTACTCAGTGCATCTCTACAACCCCAATGGCTCCCGGCATGCCGAGCAGAGCCTGGGGCCTGATGCCGGCGAGCACCTCTTCCATGGCCTGGTCGCCGGGCGGCTCTATTCAGCCGTGGTGGTCACCCTCAGCGGGGATCTAAGCAACAGGGCCACCACGAGAGGGAGGACCGGTCAGTCACCCTCCAACTGCTGAATTAAATCGTTTCATGTAATCGCTTAATTTGTAAAATGTAAGCTTGTCTCCCATGGATATTGCTGTAATTTATCAAAAGCTTTTGCTGTCATATGTCTGCAAATGTTCCCTTGGATTTTCAGATTGTAGTTTACGGTTTTTCTTAGGCTAACTAGTTATCTGCAGACAGTTTGGACTTTGAGTGAAATAACCCCCACCCCCATGTAAACAGCCCCTGAGAGCCCAACCTCGGTAACCTTCGGGGGGGTCACCAACACCTCTGTGGAGATCACCTGGGGTGCCCCCATAGCTACGGACTATGATGATTTTGATGTGCAGTGGACGCCCCAAGACCCCTTGTCCATGTTCAACCCCTACCGCACCACCCGTGTCCTGAAGGGGCTGTACCCTGGCCGTCTCTACACCTTCACCATCCGCACCATCGCCGGGGGTGGGGCCATGGGCGGAGCCACTGCTTACAGCCAGCCCATCCATGGCAGCATTAGAACAAGTGAGTGGTTCATGGACAATGTAAAGCCCCGCCCATTTGCCCTTCTGTAATACAACGAGTGATTACTAATAGAGGGACTTGACCTTCAAGCTCATAATTCAGGCATGGAAACAATTTTCTTTTGGGTGGAGAGGACTGTAATATCACCAAAACCTACGGATTTGGGTAACTGCAGATCAGGTCGGCTTAAATGGCCATTCACACCAGAAATGACAAAAGGAGAAACGTTAGCAGGCAGTTCAACCAGCGGCCACTAGAGGGTGCAGACAGCCAGAGGAGTAGCAAGCATGACCTGCATGTGGAGCAGTGTTACCCAGCTGATTCACCCAATGCTAGTGTCTCTGTTCTAATAAGTAATAGTCTAATTCGAATAGTTGAGCTATTAGTTAAGTTCTCCCCAAACAAGCTTGATGGGCCGAATGGCCTCCTCTCCTTTGTAAATTTCTTATGTTTTTATGTTCTTATGTCTTATTCTAATAGTTAAGGCTGATCTGTGAAGCTGCTTCTTTCCAAAGGTGTAACTCACGCTAGCTGATCTGTACCATGCCTGAGCACATGTGACGGCCAAAGTCCAGTTCGTTTGACTAGTGTAACCACGCCCAATCATGCCTAGGCACGGTGCACTAAACCGCGTCATACACGAACACGACCCGGAAGGTACGGATCGGGTATGGCGTACGGATTGTGATATTTTTTTGCAAAACTGCGTTGTGAAAAAAAAAACACGCGTGCAGGTCAGGCAGCAGCAAACATTTAACAAACGTGGCGGTAAGGAAACATTTTGGTTAATAGCAAAGGTGCAGTGTTTGTTGGATATTTGGGCTGATGAGAGTATCCAGGAATAGCTGGATGCAGCACACAAAAACTGAGATATTTAGTTAAATACGAGACTATCTTCTTATATGTGCAGTACAAATAAATGAAAATTGCTGTGTCGCATTCCCAATAAATATATAAGAGCCTCACACCCAAAACGACTCCAAATAAGCCACAAAATAAGGACATTAATCAAGAACTCCACCATGCTGTGCATTAACGCTTTCCTTTAACACAAGAAGTCATAGACTTCTCAGAACATTAAGCGGAAGTCGTAGACGGCCCAGAACATTAAGCGGAATGTGAGAGCCGACCAGCGAGGGAGTGGGGAGGGGGACCGTCGCGCTCGGGCACGGGCATGGTACTAGGCAACCGGGCCAAGTGTGACTACGCCCTAAGCTTCTGCTCTCCATGGATGCATGTATGCACAAGCTTTAAGTGCCTCATTCATTTTTAAATGTGAAATTTTACAGCTAGAAATTGAGAGCCTGAAGCTGGTTCTTAGCATCAGATTGCCACTTACAGACACTCCAAACGGGCCATTTGCAAGTCTGGCACCATCCCATGGTTTTCGCCCTGGGCTTCTGCCAGCGATTGTTGATGAATCGCCCTGGCATGAGCAGGGTTTTCATGGTGAGCTGTCCAGTTAAACATCGAGTCTCATTTTGTGGGTAACATGAACCAAGTCCAGCTTTGGATCAGAGGAAAAATCCCTGTGATGGATGCTGAGCCCCAGTATCAGACCATGGAACGGGGAGAGAAGGAAGACCTCCATCATGGAGGCTTGACACCCTCACCAGGCCACTTTCTCTGAATGTTTGAACATCAGCTCAAAAACATTCAGTAGCCACATACTAGTCAAGTGCAAGCACTTGTGGCTTCCTGATTGGTCCTTGTTATGGACCTTAACTCCAATAGTGATGAAGTATAGATGACTTCTGTTCTTTGGCCCCGCCCTGTCGGCCATGATTGAAATGCACCTAATTTCCTCCCCAGAGCCTGACCGCATCCAGCACATCCACTGCCGGCCACAGAGCTCGACGTCCATCCTATGCTCCTGGAGCCCCCCAGAGTCGGACTATGACTCCTACACGGTGGAGTGCATGCAGCAAGACTCGCGCAGGCTGGTGTACTCACGGCGCACGGGCCGCAGCGACACGCAGTACCGCATCATGCAGCTGGAGCCTCACAAGTGCTACACCGTCTCCATCAAGGTCATCTCCGACAGCATGACCAGTGAGGCGGCTGAGGACGGGGTGCTCACCATGATCGACCGTGAGTGACCTGAACTCACCATCGACACCATACCGCTCATAGTTAATGCCTCTGTTGCAGACGAGGGTACGGGATATGGCATGAGCCACAGCCCACACTATTGTTGTGTCACATCCTTGAGGGTTTACAAAAGCTTCTCTTTATACGGGGACAGCCTCTTCTTATAAGCACGAGGACAGATTTATGAGGGTGGAAAAGACTTTTACGAAGCGTGACCGCCATAAACAACGCAGACCTACATTCACCCCGCTCACTACGGATTTCATCCGTAGCTAATAAATATTTCGGAGGCAGTGATTGATTTGCCATCTCCAGAGCCTAAGAGTCTCACCCGGGCCCTGGGTGCCCGTCTGCAGTGGCGGGTTTAGCACTCGGATCAGCCGCGATTCGACCCCAAGCTGTTCCGCTCCCAGTTCCAGTTCTGTCTGGGTGATTTATCTCTGGGCCACAGGAGGAGAGCAAAAAAAAGCAGATTGAAATAAGTCTTAATGGTGCAATCTTCCCATTTTGGGAAATTTAGGGCAAAGTAACATCCATAAAACAGCACCTGCCCTCACCTATGCTACCTGTTCTCTGAAACACTCGTTATGGGTGGTGGTGAGTTTGGGGCGGGGGCGGGCTGATGGGTATCCAGGCTACCCATCACCTCTTGGTTAATTTTGCCAGGAAGTCCTCAGACCTGAAGGGGGCAGTGTGGTTCACAGAGGGGGTATTTAGGGCATCCCCTGTGGATAAGCAGTACCTCCGAGTCACATGTGGTGCATAGCGTGTAAATAAAGACCAGTTGCCTCAAGGAGGGTGGGATTGGTCCTTTCTGGTCATGTGACCAGAGGTACGTAAAGAAAGACACCAGCCTGACTAGGGTTCACAGTAGGCAGCAGATGGCCTTATAAGCTCAGCACAGCCTGTACACAGAGTCTGATACACAGTGACTTGACCTTTTGCATCGTGTGCTGGCTGGACGCCGTGTGCCCTTTAAGAAAGCCTTTCATATGCATCTGTATAATTCGTTATGCTTTTCATTAGATCTGTGTCACCCCCTGCTGGTAGGGAATAGCAGATGATTATGAGAAAGACTGGATTCAGAAGGATCCTGGTGTTTTCCAGAGTAGTCAGGCTGAAGAGAGATGTCAACAGACAGCTGACCTTCCCCGCGATATGTCTGTGCCATTTACAGTAACCATACTTACAGGAACAAATCGATTCCCAGCTCAGTCATAAACAAATGTCACCAGACTGCAGTACACAAATTAAAAAATAGATTAAATGTCACGTATGTATGGAAGTAAAATACACATGATCGTTTTAAAAACAGATGCAGTGGTATTATAGTATACAATCGAAAGGGCGAGAGAAACTGTCCTGTATACGTAAGTCTGTGTCTTAATGGGAGAAATTGTGCAAATGAAATGCCTCAAATTCCACAGCAGACTGCTGATTGGTGGTTCAGGTTGATTGGCATAGTCATTGTCCTGTGCCTTTGCCCGTTCCAGGGCCGCCCCTCCCACCCCTCAGCACTAGGGTCAGTGAGCAGGCGGTCCAGATTACAAAGTCAAGTATCCTCTTCAAGTTCAACTGCAGCTGGTTCAGTGATGTCAATGGGGCCGTCAAGTTCTTTACCATCGTGGTGGCCGAGTCTTCCGGTATGTTCCGTTTTGGTGCTTTTACAGGAATATGAATGACTGTCGTTCATAAGGGGGAATTGGTGTCGCAGTGAATATCCCGTGTGAAGGTGATTTAATGTGATCAAATATATTTAAAGATTGATGACTGAGCCACAATCTCAGTGGCGCTTGGTAAGGCAGCCTGCTCAGAGCAGCCCTGCATGGGAACGATTCCCGTGGTGAAATCTGTTGACTGATTTATGAAGTTATCTGTGGTCCACTTCAGTGGCTGTCAGGGTTTATTTCCTCTGTGACCCCAGACCGTGAAGACCTTCAGCCACAGCAGCACCACCCCCTGGCCTCCTACAAGGACTACAGGTCCAACAGCTCCGTCCAGGTGTACCAGACCAGCTACTTCCCCAGCCAATGCACCGAGAGCCTGGACAGCGGCTACCCGGGTTTCGAGATCCACCTGGGAACTGGCATGGACACCCTTGGCGGGAGGTGCAAGAAGGACCAGGACCAGAACGCCTTCTGTGATGGACCACTGAAGCCCAAAACTGCCTACAGGTAACTGGATCTCATCTACATGACTCTACCCTGTAGGATTGCCTCTGGGGGCCTGATGTTACTTCTGATTGGGCAGCAATGAGGGGCAGAATGAATAGAATGGTGGCTATAGGAAATGCTGACACTCTGTGAAATGTATGTATGTAATAAATAGTGATGCTGACAGTTCACACAGACTTTCTTTGTCTTGCTCTTCAGGCTCAGTGTACGCGCTTTCACCCAGCTGTTTGACGAAGATCAGAGAGCGTTTCCCCATCCACTCTACACAGACACATTCCTGTCCCTCCCCTTGGTGACAGAAGCGGGTGAGTCCTGTTACAGTCGTCTTTCATAAAGCCCTGTGTGACATGAAACGCAGAGGGGCTTGAACTGGCAGGTACCGCGGGAGAGGCTGGCCTCCGCCGTTTCGGTGAGCACCGTGTCTTTGCCGACGCAGAGCCCCTCAGCGGAGTCATCGAGGGGATTGGCGCCGGGCTCTTCCTCATCGCCATGGTGATCGGGGTTTCCGTGCTACTCATCTGCAGGCGGAAGATTCACAAAGTGTGAGTACAGCTTCCTCTGCGATAGGGGCCCTTCGGTTCTACTGACCATCTCAGCCGTTCTGAAGTGGAGATGCTGACCATCTCTGCCATTCTAAGCTGATGATTCACACCATCTCAATCATTCTGTAGTGGTGGCCAGATGAAGCTTTATGAACCATTTTCTGTATTTTCTGACCCTAGTGACTGGTTGTGATTGCAGGGGCCACCAGCAGGGGGCAGCATTGAGAATGAGCATCCGGCGGGAGAGGACCACTTCTGGGATGCATGTGGGCATCAGGGGGTAAGGGTACAGGGTGCTTGTTTGCTTGGTCCTGCATCATTCAAACAGTGGGAAAATATGTTGTGCTGTTGCATCTATCTTGGTCCTTCATTGAAAATCATTTCAGATGATGAGGTATTAAATCTACAGAGATGTGGACAGATTCTGTTCGGGAGGAACTTTGGGTAATTTGTACAGTGGCTATAATATTTCACTGAAAGGTCCACATGGACCTTCGTTCCCAGGCCTTCCAGTTAAACTTCATCGTCTCCAAAATCTCAAATGCCATGGAGATTCAGTACAAAGCTTCACATGACATCACAGCCGCTAAAACGCTTCAGCTGATCGCTGTGACAAGCGAGCGACATCATACTCCTCACCTCTAAAAATAACTGTCCGGCTGTCAAAACAATACAATTATCCAGGAGACTGTGGTGAATGAAAGAGTTGTCAGTCTGAGGCAGCCTGCCTACAGCTAAAAAAAAAAAGACTCCTGTTATCCTGACCAGTTTAATTGCCTTTGTCTTTGTGGTTGATTTTGTGGATCAGTAATACTTGCTATTGTCTTTTTAATTGTTTTTTAATGGTCTTTCACACTGATAGAAAAATGCAAGATACAAAGATGTAAAAAAAAAAAAAAAAAACCTGAAATGAATTAACTTTTTAAATGTCAACTAATCACAGATTTTCTGTCCTCTATGTTCAGCAATCATCAGATATCAAGGTATGTGGCTTCTCCAGTTTAAATGACTGAAATTCCCATTTTGTTTCATATCTTTTTAAATTTTCATTTGCTTCGTTTCTTTTCCTCAGCCCCATTAAAATCGAGTCCTTCGAGTCACACTTCATCAAACTTCAGGCTGACTCAAACTACCTGCTCTCAGAGGAGTTTGAGGTATGTGAACAACCCCCTAGATGATCTACGCCCCCTGGTGGCCTGGGGGAATGGGATTGAGGATCACCCCCCCCCGACCACCCCCCCCCCCCCCCCCCCCCCCCCCCCCCCTCCATCCCCCACCCGCCCCTACCAAGCTGAGGCC
>JAOYFF010000063.1:33335792-33346658 GCA_025773925.1 Cryptomyrus ogoouensis | reverse complement strand
CTTCAGAAGCAGGCCCCTGGGAAAGTCAGACCACCCATTGCCCCCCCCCCCCACACCATAACACCCCCGTCATAAGGGTAAAGTGCGGCTGGGGAGCTGGACTCAGCCTGCCAGTGAATGAGCTGGCGTACAGACCCAAGGAGCCGTTCTATGATTTGTGCTTTTGTTACTGAGCCAGTTACCTGTTAATCTCATATTTAATCGCATATCAAATTTAACAAGGAAAAAACAAACAACAAAAAGTTTAGCTGAGAATGGTGAAAAAGAGGCGGCTCAAAATATGCTGTCAAATGTAAAAAACAAAGAAACGTGTAGAGAGTGAAAAGTAACAGATCAGCCAAGTGCTAGAACATACAACCAAGTCTTCTAGAATATACAGATCTTGGTGAAGGACTTGTGTATATCCTAGAGCATGAATACTATAGACTGTACATGAGTTTCTAAAACGTACATAGATTACACTGTGCATGTGTTCTAGAGTACAAGCGTGACGGGCCAAGGAAGCCCATGGTAAAATACAACCCGCTGTAGCCGGGACCAAACAAGGGAGAAGCCCAGTCATCTGATTCATTTAGGGTCATGTGGTTAAAATAAAATAACCTGGTAGTGGGTATGCAGGCCACAGTGCCGTCCGTATCTCCGTATGGTGTGCAGCTCTGACCTGACGTCAGTCTGGGATGGTGAATCGGTCCAGTCATTTCGGGAATGCCGCTCTGACGGATATCCCACAAAATGGAGTTCGTCCTCAGCAGAAGTTTTTACATATTACCACATAATACAACAATCCACAAGATGACGCATTCTCATGCGGAGCCAAAATACAGCAGATTAGGAAAAAAGGAAAAAAAAAAAAAGATGTACGTAGCAGATGAAGAAACACATTCATGTCTCGAAGGCGGCCACCATTGCAGTTAGGGGACATCTGAGAGCCGCCACCCGTCAGCAGATGGAGATCCACATAACGGTCTCTGGATCAAGAGCTTGTAGCATGTGCTGTGCTTCCTGTGGGATCCTAGGAGAGCTTCTGGATGGCCTCTGCGCGTTCAGCTAGGATGTGGGTGCAGATAGTGAGGAGGACGACGAGCGCCCCCATCAGCAGGCAGAGCAGCGGCCAGAGGACGCAGTGCATCACCACACTCGCGTTCTGGGCCTGTTTCCAAACCACGTCATTCGGCCTGCAGAGCACAAAGCACAAAAAACGAGAGGCTACGTGAAAAAGGATCCAAACTTCATTCCAAGAAAAAAACATTTAGAAGAACATAAATCCAAACCAACAGGGTGACATTAAACATCGCAGAGACACTATAGTTTGAGCCTGAGACTCCTGGCTGGAGTGGGCTGGCTACTGCCTGTGTGGGACATCTGAGAGAAAGAGAGAGTGGCTGTACATCTAAGGAGACTTCATGGCCAGAAGCAATGTGCCCTGGTCTGAAAGAGGCCCTATGGGACCACTGAGACCGGGTGATGGAGACCCGGGGGGAGATGAGTAACAAGCTTCAGCACAGGAAGCTGCCCTCTGGCCCTTTAGAAGGGGCTGTTTCTGGGTCCCCACTCAAAACGTCACAATCCCCCCCCCCCACCCCTGTCTAGTGACTGTTTGCATCCAGCTGGGTGGTTTGAGTGGTAGCAAACATGGATGCAGGAATAAGGACAGGACATTGATTAAGCTGAGAGAGGGGGGGTTCACAAAGGAGGAGAGCTCCCCCCTGCCTCACACCACCTCACAGCGGAGATGTTCCTCAGCCGACCACACGCTGGGGGAAGGAGTGAGGAGCGTTATTTAGCACCACAAGGGTACTGGACAAAATAATGGGCTTGGAGCAGAGCGGGCGAATCCCCCCGGCGGCGTGAATTAGCAGAGTACTTTCTCACAGCAGGATCTAGTCTCCATGACAGCAAGACAGCAGCCAATCAGACAGACCCTGAGGGGACTCCATACGCTTAGGGAGCCGATGTGGAATCAGAAGGCTGTAAACGTGATATATAACTCTCAGCGCTACACACTGGATTAAAAAACACCTCCCTTCATTTCCCTATAAGAGTTCATTTCGGAGTAATGAGGCAGTTGACCACTAGGAAAAATGTTGGTAGTGACATTTTAACAGGTAATCTCAGCATCTTATTCTATTAATCTTACTTTAAAACTGATTTCAATATAATCTGCCAGGTAAAGACAGAACATCACTGGTCTTTAAAAGTAATGACTGATTGCCGATGAGACCTTAAATCCAGCGTTGATCTTTTTCTCATTATATTTGCTTAGAGGATCTGACTGCCTGTTCCTTCCCTGGGCGGAGGAGTCTGGCAGAAAAGCTGCACCAAACTTCACCGCGTTCAGCCTGCAGACAGATCGGTAAATATTCTAACTCAGAAGATAAATCACGGTAGCGGGCTGAGTGGGGGTAAGAAAATCACCAATCAAAAATCATACCACTGATTTTGAAATAATAGACAAAAAATGTCACATATGCACACAAAGGTACATCCAAGTATTCTGAATTAAGCAGTTTCTATGGTGATTTAATGTTCTCCAGTGTCGCAACTTTAATCTTCTAATGCTCTCTGCACAAAACAATCGATCCAGGTAGAGAACGGAAAACTTAGAACTTAGAAAGTGCCCGTCAAAGCGATCACAGAGATGGACGAACCCAGTACATGGACACACCAAGGGGACCCTGAAGCACTCAGAGTGATACACACCATTCCCTGGGGTGCTAAAGCATCACAAGCACACCCCATGGTCACTGGACTTTGTGGCAAGATCCCGAAACAGAGAACTGTGCCCTTAATGAGGAACCAGCTGTGCTGCAATAAATTAACAAAGAGATTCAGAAACAATCCAGTTGGGGATAAATGCGGGGGGGGGGGACTGGCATCCACCTGAACTGCTTTGGTGAAAAGAATCTTCAGTTAATGATGACGTTGAGGAAGGTTAAAGATTGAGGGGGAATTCTCCGGGGAACGGCTGGGTGACAAATTCAAGCAACGAGCAGCCAGAGGCGTCGCTGCCGTGGTCTGGTGGGGGGGGGGGGGCAAGTGAGGTGCGGCCACCTGCTTAATGCCACCATAAAGGCAACGCTGAAGGACACGGATCCAGTTGTGGGTTAACTTTGCATAGCGGTTCAAACATCCCAGTCAATGGTAAAACTGGTAGCAGGACAACATCACAGCCAGTTCTTAATGCGTGTCCCAGGAAAGGAGGGGAAGGGCAAAGATGTGAATGAAGCCGGTCACTTGGCCGACCACAGGCACAGAACCACACAGGACTCGGCTGCCAGGACGACGGCCCGATAGTGTTGGGCTCGCAAGAGGCTGAAACACCGGAATCGGGTGACGGCTGTTTGCCGGGTTCAGTGTGAAGTGCAAACAGACACTTCGCTGCCGGAGCCTGAGCAAAGCCTTGCTGAATCACACGCTCTGTCACCAAACAGCGACAGTTCTGAGTCCAAACAGAAGGTTTTACCTCCTCTGCTGATTGAAGAAGCAGGTGAAGACACGGGATCGGACTTCCATGGTCCAGTAATCCTGCCAGAGAAGGACCCTCTCGCTGTTCTTCTGGTCGTCTCTCTCACAGGGAGGAATGTAGGAGCACTAGTCCAAAATAGTTTACACAAGTTTAATCATTACATCCTCACAGGAAACATGGACACCCTATTTAGAATTACACAGCTTTATGGTTATATAATGATGCATTGTGCTATATTTTGGTTTCGATACTTTCCATGCTTCTTAAAGCGGTTAGTTTACAATCTCTATCTGATGCCTCCCACCCAGATCCACGCTCAACAGTGATTGGCTGAATCAGCACCTTAATTGTAAATCATCAGGCTTCACAGGTACGGTCCAGAAAAGAAAAGGAAACGGCATCTGTGGAAAGGTCCTTAAACATCTCTCTGGCAGCACTTCACCTGGGTGACAGCATTTCCATGGAAACAGTCACAACCTCAAAAGGAGAAGGATTGTGACAAGTTTTCGACATGTTAGCGGAAGCCCCCCCACCCCCCAGACCCTCGGGCTTCAGAACCGGGCTGGCTCCCCCTCCACCCCCCAGATCCTCGGGCTTCGGAACCGGGCCAGATTGTCAGGGGCGGTGGAGCCATATCCGCTCAGATCTGCGCACTGGGTGCCTTTTCCATGCAATCCCGTTTCCCATGATGCCTCATAAGTGGCCTGTGTCCCAGACTTTGTGTTCATCTCCAGCACTGACCTGTTCATAAAGAACAGGATTAATCCTGCCCTGTTCAGTCAAAGCTTCACATCCCCTTTATCTTGTCGCTATGTGGATTCACTACCGCGATCGAACTTGCTAACACTGCCATTACAAGCCAAGCACCAGCACCAGCACCAGCACCTGCGATGCCCAACCCTAACCCTCATGCACCATTTCCTGCTACGCATCACCTGTGGTTGTATCTGTGCTGAGGCCTCCTAGCTGGGAAGTCTGAATATAAATCCACAAGGATGAACGAGTTTATGGGATTACTACCAAAGAAGGTGATCTCAGTTCAGCTGAGCTACTTCACATGAAGATCTGTATATTATAAGACAGTCTTTTTGCAGAAACAGACATGCAGGCAAAAATGTTTATAGTTTTTCAGGAGAATTATTCAGTCAGACACCCCCGCCCCCAAATCAAAACTATACCAAAGCGATAGGGAAGGTAACAGAGTTAAAAGAGTTATTCAGAAATACCAATGAAAAACCAACGTAATGTTTAAAAGAGTTTTAAGAGATCAAATTGAAAAAGAATCTGAAATAAAGCCTTCAAAAAAACAAAAATTATTCGGATCTCTATATTTTTAACCAAGAAAGCAAAAAGGACTGCAGGAAAACTCACAAAAAAATAAAACAATCAGGGGAAGGACTTTGTAAACATCTCTGATGCTGTCGTGCCAAATTTCAGCTCCACTAAAAATAAACCCCCCCACTAAGTGAGACTTTGTCAGGCTCATGCCTAAGGATTCATGTTAAAACTACTAATATAAAACATAAATCAAGCTGCCAAATATTTCACCTACATGGTCCAGCCGCAAAAACACAAATCCACCCCCTTGCTTGCATCTCAAACCAAGACTTTGACTTTATCCTCTGAGAGAATACCACCAACATCCACTAAAGATTTCACAAAACCCTCAAAAAGCCACATTTCAAATTCCCTCACATGGACTCAAACAGCCCAAAAAGTACCAGCCTCTGAAGCATCTAAATCTTCATCAAAGCCAGCAGAAGGTGCCATGCAGCTCCTGCCTCATCCTGAGGACATCCCACCTTGGGGTGATCTGTCATCTCCTCCAAATTCATCTTCCTCTCATGGGCGAACACCCTGACCTAAGATTAAGATGCACTGATATGGGAAGGTATAAATAGCCCCAAAACAGCATCATTTTCTTCCTTTTATTTACTTTTGAAGCTTGTTAATCAAACAGCAAGGAAGTAACTTAAGACAGAAGACCTCCATGAGGCTCCATGAGGGACTTAGGGCATTTTCTATGATGGTCATCAACTGATTTCTTCTGGCACTGTTTCTTCAACAGAAAAATGACTTAATTCCACACGTCTGCCTGCTGCTGCCACAGGAAGTCAATCAGTCGTGAAAACAAGTATAACGCTGGAGAGATATACTCTTGATATTCAATTCAGAGAGACAGTCACTGATTCTAAGTCAGACAGGCTGAAGACAAACATGGCCGAGGGCAGCAGGCAACCAAGAAAAAGTGACTGAAGGTAGTGATCCTAAAGGAAGACCGATTCCACAGGGACTTCACACCTCTGGCTGAACCTGCTCGCTAACGATGACCATGGCATTCAAGGCCAAATGAGCCGCATGGAACGAGTCCATCACCTTCCTGAAGGAAACTTGGGAGGCAACATCAGAAAACTCATCTGCAGCCCCACAGATGCTCTTCAGGACCATGAGACACAAAGGGAACAAGGTTATGTACCTGTGAGACTCCCTGAGGCGGGATTCTGAAGCAGAATACGCCGAGTATTTTAGTGGACCCTTTTATCCAAAGAGACAGCCCCCAGAGAACAAACCCTGTCTAGGGTGGGGCTCAGCCTTGTGTGCTATGCTGCCTGGGCTAGAATCTAGGCGCCCCCCCAGCCTGACCGGGTGGCTAGAGCACGGACGGACGGATGGATGGATGATTCTAGTGCTGCACCATCCTAGGCAAGCTGACAAACCCATGTGAAATGTCTGACCGACAAATGCAAAGGTGATCTAGAAATCGCCGATATCTCTCTTTTGTCATGTGGCTTTCAGGATTAGTTGCCAGTGTTGATGGTCTGAAGACCTCTCTCCCCCCCGTCTAATCTCGCCTCCCTTATCTCTTCGACAGGACCAGAATGCAGGCTGGCCCTGGATTCGGCGAAGCTGGGCTTTGAAAATGATCCTTCACACTCATTGTCGGCTCCCCCGAGACCTTTTGACAAGCAGGGATGTGTGAAAAGAGGCAGGGCTTCTGCTGACACCCCCTACATTCTGAAAACGACCGTCTTGAGTTCTTACTGATCTAATTAAAGATGGTGGCTCAAGACTAAATTTAAATCTTGCCCCCTCATGCCCCCCAGAAAAGATTTTAACTGAAAAGGTTTTAATAGAACACTATTATTATTTTATAGAGAAAATTCTGCTGCAAAAAAAATCCTAAAGACAGCAGGCTTCTTTAAAATGTTAAAGAAAATAAAATAATGACCAGCAACATCACGGGATGTATTATTCACATTTACATTTTTTTTCTGCTCATACGACTCAGGTCTGGGTGTTTTACCTGGACTTTAACCAACATAAAAACAGACCACCCAGAAGTCCCCCTTCTGATCGCTTAATCCAATCAAAAGAGCTCGATTCCACTTCAGCTTATTACTATGGAGACAAGGAGAGCTGGAAGATAGAGCAGGAGGCCACAGTCCTTAACAAATGACAAAGAACAAGACAAATGCACCTTAATGCAAAGAACAGACGGCTAGTAACATGAATGTTTGAATAATGCACAAAAATTCTGCAACATTTATTGTGATAAACTGGGAAATGACGGAGTGAGAGTCAGGCGGCCCAGCAGCATCTCGCGCTCTCCATGGCTGCAAAAATGGAGCCTGCAGAATGACTCACCTGAGTGACCTTTAGAAGCAGCCTTTGACTCCAGCATAAGATCCGCCGGCCGCTGACACTGGAGCCCACGCTCAAATAATGTCACGGCATTTGATGACCGCGGGAGGCGGGCGGCTCCTAATCATTATCCGAGGTCAGGGCTGCATCTAACAGGTCTGGGCCGGTCACACGCTACCGAACCGGGCCAGCCAGACGCAGGGATCCATCTTTATTCTGCACAACCTACAATTCTCCCATGCAGGGCGCACTGCATGATTTACTGCATATCCAGATGATTTTTCAGATCTGGCTTCTCACTACAGAGGACAGTCCCTGGGAACAACTGTCTGGTTTCTGGGTTTATGTTTTACGCATTTAAACAAAGAAATCATTCAGAAACATAATCTCTGATGGTCCAGCGACATCATACTTTTACACTGAAATGAAATATGCCGCCAGATTTATGAACATTTAATGAATTCTTTCAGTGGAGACATTATTGTTATTATCGTCCATCCATCCATTTTCTGTACCCACTTATCCTATGCAGGGTCGTGGGGGGGTCCAGACCTAATCCAGGAAGCAATGGGGCACACAGAGCACACTCACACGCCACTCACTCACGCAAAGGTTTGTAATTATATCTTTGTGGGGACTCTCCATTCATTCCTATGGGAAAACTCTAACCCCAACATGACGACCTTAACCTCCACCCAGCCCTAACCTTAACCCTCAGTAACCAAACAAACTATGATATTTTTTTATTTTTTTACATTTTTAATTGCATACCTGAAAAATGGTCCCCACAACATCAAAATAACAGGAACATTTGGTCCCTATAATTATATTGATTACATTAAAATATATTACTATTATTTAGTAGTAGTGTTGTTGTTGTATAATACATGAGTTAATGGTGTTTTTGCTAAATATATTAAATGTATTTATTATGATATCATCAACAAACCCCCAAAATAATTTATTAGCATATAATATTAGGAGGGGGATGGGTTCAGTACAGAGTGTTAGGCCTTCCGCCAGGTACATCAGAGTGTTAGGCCGTCCGCCAGGTACATCAGAGTGTTAGGCCGTCCGCCAGGTACATCAGAGTGTTAGGCCGTCCGCCAGGTACATAGTGTTAGGCTGTCTGCTAGGTACATCTGAGTGTTTAGCCTTCAGCACCAAGCCGAATGTTGCCATAGAAGCAGGGTAAAAATAGAGAACCTTGTTAAGTCTGGAAAAAAGTTAGTTACCATGGCGCTGCGCGTACCTGTGGTGTGACACAATGTGACAAGGACACATTATCTGTCTCAATGGGGTGTTTGTGCATGGTGGTTATCCTCAACCTGTAGCTACCAACATCATCATCGATATCACCACCAACAACAACATCCACAATTTCCACATCACCTCCAACACCATCAACATCACCAATATCCCCATCATCAGCAACATCAGCATCATCACCAACATTAACATCGCTAATAGCATCACCAACAACTTAAGCGACATCACCACCAACCATCATCACCGTCAATATCAGCAATGACGTCATAAACAACGACATCGTCATCAGCAGCGTTTATGTAGTAGCCCACAAAGCACGGAAGTTATACCTTTATAAAGCTGTTCAGCCTTAATTTTGTACAAACTTCCGTTTCATCATACGCAAATCAAGATAAAAGCAGCAATTGCACAAAAGGCTAAAACGTGAATTTAATTCTCTCTTTTAAAACAATCCGTTAAAACAGACTTCGTAACTATTAATATGTGATATGTTACACAAAACGAAAACTTATTGACGAAAATAACTAAAATCTCATACCTTGATGTAGTTGTCAGAAGTGAACTAAACTCATTCAGTCAAATCTAAAAAGTGAATATCTTTCTTTTCTCTACATTAAAAAACAGT
Organism: Cryptomyrus ogoouensis; assembly: GCA_025773925.1. Lineage (NCBI taxonomy): Eukaryota > Metazoa > Chordata > Actinopteri > Osteoglossiformes > Mormyridae > Cryptomyrus > Cryptomyrus ogoouensis. Next base: position 33,337,656 of record JAOYFF010000063.1, on the reverse strand, counting down.
TAAATACAGAAGTTAGTTTTGACGGACTTTTTAAAATTTGTAACAACATAAAATAACACAAAAAATTGTGCCAAAAATATTGGAATTAAACAGAACCCACTTTGCTTTGGTTTTGTCTTGAGTAAAGAATAGCCAGAGGTTAGTAAAAGCAGTTGAAGTTATGCTCGGGTTGAATAAAATGCCTGAAGGCTTCCAGGCAGGTGCTCACCTTGGGGTTGGCCAGCAGCTGCTGCTCATCGTAATGCAGTAACGCCACCGAGTCGGACTGCGAGTTATTGACGAAGATTTGCAGGCAGGGGTACAGCGCCGTGCCCCGGCAATCCGGCCCGCATGTGAAGACGCACTCAAACATCTCGCCCGGCCGCTTGACTGACACCACCGAGCAGTTTACCGGCGTGCTCTGCATGCTTTGGAGGATGGGGTTCAGCCAGCAGAAGAGCACGATGAAGAAAGAAAGGACGCCGGACGCGATGAGGACCACGCCGAGCCGGATGCTCTTATCCTCCGCGTCTGTGTACTCATGCGACACCCTGTTTTTTGCCATCAGTCCTCGTCCATGTGGCGGTCAGGTGCATTCAAACGCAAATGTGGGAGATGACCTGCGCAGGGGTAGCGCCTCTTCCCCAACTTCTGCCAGACAAACTCCAGTTCCCTCTTGATGATTTCTTGTGGAAAAGGTGGGTAAAGGTGGAGAAAAATTAAGCTGGTTTCACCCCTCCCCTTTTACGTGGCTTTTTTCCCGAGTGACCACATCAGTCCATCCATAAAGGCGGGATGTTATCTGGTTGTGGTTAAGCTTCTTACGCAGGAACAGCGGAAGGAACCGAGCCCGGCTCCAGGTTGGATGTCAGATGACGCGGGGCGCGGTGCCATGTGCAGGCAGACGGGGACTGCTCCTTGTGGAAAGCGCTTACATCGGCAGCTCAGAAAGAAACCATTTATATATATTTTTAAGAAAATATAAACTGAAAGAGAGCAAAATAAAAGCGCGTTACACCAGAATGAAATGTCACCGTATGAAAACTGCCCGTTGCGTCCCGGACGGCAGATGTTTACTTTTAATTTAATTCGGTTACCTGCTGCGCGTTTTATCGAGCTGCCGATGCGCTGCCTGATGCGGCATGTCCGCGCAGGCGTCCCACGGCGCAAACCTCCGCTCCCGGTCCCCCGGACTGACCGTGCCGAGTGTAGTAGCTGGAAATGAATCACCAAGAGTGAAAGGAAGAAACGTCCGATAAAGTTATGCGGGAAAAGCAGGAGTTCCTGCTCTTATGTTAACCCGCGTTTTGATATGATTGTTAAAACTATAGGTTCTTTAGTTCACACAGCAAACTGTTAGTCAATGCGTAAGAAGATCCTGTTATCAGACAGGAGTTCTGAAACTTTGAGCACCTTACCATTTCAAGGGAGATTTGACAAGTTTCTCTCCATCCCATGGTGTGTGGTTGTCATTTTCCAGTTTCCATCCAGTAGAATGGTATATTATATATAGTGAAGTAGTATTCATCCCTGATTAAGATTATTCAACTGTTTTGTCAACTACAACCCAGATGTCACATTTTCTTACACTTAACACCTAGAAGGCAAGTTTTACACCATCTACTTCTCTTGCAAGTATAAGAAACTACATCTCATTTTCTTCACTGGAAGGGCAGCCACCAGAGAGATTTTTCCTCTCCAGTACAAGGGATAATGTTTTAACATGTATGCCGATTTGGAAGGGCACCTCATTATGTATGCTGTCTTGGAAGGGCACCCCAGAGGGCACTTCATCATGCATGCCGTCTTGGAAGGGCATCTCAATTTTACCCAACTGTAAGGGCACCTTATACATCACTGCATCACATTTTCTCTACTGGAAGGG
>JAOYFF010000063.1:33297682-33328866 GCA_025773925.1 Cryptomyrus ogoouensis | reverse complement strand
CCATGTTTTTTAACGGGATGGGGGGGGGGGGATGGAGAGGGAAAAAAAAAAAAAAACACAAACAAAAAAATGAGATATGAGGGAGGACAGTCAGATGAGTGTTGGCGGCGTTGGGCAGCACATAATTGGAAAAGGTAGGAGCCCAAACAGTCCCCCCCTCCCTCCGTCAAAGTCGATTGCCAGATCCTCGAGGAATAAAAACCAGGGTGCCCGAGCCACGCCGAGGCCTGGGGGGTCGGTGGGCGACGGGCCCAGACAGCCATACCCCATGAACGGGGGAAGTCCTTCAGAAGGCCTGCTGCGCAGGGTTGTAGTTGAAGGTCGACGGCACGTGTGGCCTCTCTTCCAGCTTGTCATACTCAAGGTGAAACTCCTGAAAGACCGATAACCACAACACTGAAGTTAGTGCCCCCCGCCCCGTCAAGTGGAGGGACAGGAAGGACCTTCCATGACACAACCGCATAAGGATCCGTACAAGAATGTAGAGCACCGAAGGAGTGAGAGCCAATCGCAAAGTATACTGCCTCCCTATTCCAAATACAGCCTTTGATTGGTGGACAGTCTGGGCACCGACCAATGAACACGGAGTGCACATTCTGCACTGCAGAGGCCAGGCCAGCAGCTTTACCTTAGCCACCTTCCTCCAGTTAAGACAATCGAAGAAGTAGTACGTCCCCCTCTCATAGGTGTTGGTCTTCACCGTGGGCTCCATGCCGGGGGCCCGCGTGATCCACACCCGCTCCTCCTTGTGGTACCGCCAGTCCCGGTTAAAGCTGAGGCAGAAAAGGACACAAATGCAGGAAGTGGCTTCATTAGAGGGAGTCTGCTACACTAGGCCCTTAGCGTTCAGGGTCCACCCAGCTGGTCTCCTGCTTATGGGAACTTGATTCACAAATGCTGGCGAATGGTGAAAATTCCAAGGTCTTGAATGAAATGGAAAAATGTAAACCTCGGTCACATCACCTTGGCAGAGCAAAGTCCAAAACCGCATCGCCGTCACGAGGCCGAGGAGCAGGATTCAGATTTGGCCAGAGATGTACATATAACATGAGGTTATGAGGCTGGATGAAGGCGCCTGACGTAGTTAGTTTTCTCCACCTCAGACACATGACACTGTGCAGTTTAACCTGGGACACACTGTACGGCAGGGACTCCTACGGTCCAGGACAGTATCCATGTTTGTAATCGGTCTATTCTGGAAGCACATATTACAGCTTCGAAAGCAGAGTGTGGACTTAAATATTTATAAATGCCGGAACGTTTCACAGCAGGAGTTGAAATGAGATTCGTGGATAATCTCATACTCATCTCCGCATGAGTGCCTGTTTGCCATAGATTAAATGCAGGGGTTATCTGCTTTCGCCGCTCGGGGCGGGTGCCAAGACAAACCGGCCAAAGCTACACAAACTCCCAGGCCGACGCTGTGGGTCTCCCTGACCCAGACGAAGGGCTTAACGCTGGCAGAAGCTGGGGCGTGGTGACGGAGAATCTAGGCACCCAGACCCCAGCGAGACGGGGTACCTACAGCTCTACGGCCGCGAGGAGCTGGAGAAGGTCTCCTCCATTCATGTAGTACAGGTAGAACAGCAGGTCTTCACCGTACCGCGACAGCTTTATTGCAGCCAGCTGTGTGAACAAGATGACAGTCAGCAGCTCCAGTGGGTCCATCTGGACTTCAGGAGAACAATCAAGCTGTACAGCTACAGGTACAGCCAACGGCGCTCATGCTCATCTCTCAAAGTCTACACTTAACAGTAATAGACACCTTATCTGACAATCCTCAACCATAAACTCCCACAAATGAAAAAGAATCAATTCCAGGTTACTGAAACAAAATACAACACAAACGGATAAATGTTACCAGAGGATTTTAAATGACAATCCCCTGCTGAAATTTCCAGATTGCAGTCTGTTATTGAAACAAATGGTTGCTTTGGTCCTTTACAGCTGAATCTAGACAATCCCTCACTTTCACCTGAAGCACCTGAAGACATTACACGTTCACCCAGGGAACTGGCAGGCAATTTCAGTCAGTAAGAGTCTTAATTCAACCAGTCACCCGTTTTAATTTTAACACTACCAAGCGAACTTCCTGAAGACCAAACAAACGATTACGCACACCAACAGCAGCCAGCTTCAGCGCCGGCCTGGACCCTGTCGCCTCCCCATAACGACATTGAGGGAGCACCTACCTTATCCCTTATGTGAATGTTGGTCAGGTACTCCGAGGGAACGTGGAAGTCTGCCGGCAAGAGAGAGACGTACCAGCAGTTAGCATGCACAGGCGCTTTGTCCGTCCTGGGGCCCCCCGTCTGGGGGTCCCCGTCCTCACACTGCCTGACACTTACCGATGTCCTGAGGCCGACACGGGGCTGACGCCCACGGAGATGCAAACTTGGGGTACAGATTCCTGGAGGAGGAGCAGAGGGGAAGAGTTAGCCCGCGGGCCACGCACTGAAGCATGGCGTTATACCATGTGGAACCCCAGGGTAGTCCAACAACACCTCAAGACATTACGGTTTTACTCCAAGACACTTAATGACTTTCATTTCGTTTCAAAAAGGAGAAAAGGTCCACAAGTAGTGAGAATAGGCTAATCACCAGATGCTTTGGAACTAGGTGCGAGACTTACTGTGCTGTTGGATGACAGGATGCGTAAATTAAGGCAGACAAGCTTTCACTACTACAACCAAGAACAATGCAGATTATGTAGATAAATACGTTACAGTATGTAATATAAATCACCCACCACCCAAGGCTGAACACAGGAGCAGGTTCCAGAAAGCACTTGATAGCTAGTTTTATCCCACCTGCAATTTCCAGTTAAAACATCTATTATGAGGTAATACATATGGGCAGCAGGCCTACAGGCCTGGCTTACAGAGGCTGCTTTAACAACATCCAATAGAGGCACCAAACCATGAGAACTGAAGCCGAATCAATATGTGCCACATAGAGGAGTCATTCAGACGCGGCTCGAGGTCCATTTCCTGTGTACTGAGCACACGCAGATAAGCAGAGCTGGTCCAGGCTGCCAAGTGCAATTGGTCACAGAGCCCGACACTAACAAACTTGATCCGTAACAGAGCAGAGGTCGCTGGGTATCAGTGCCTTCAAGCTCAGCAGGAACTGAAGGCATTTCATGGCAGACCCTTCATGTGCCGGATACAGCTCTTCAGACTGCACACTAACGACCAGAAACCAACACACAAAAGCTATACACTAATCTACTGCTCCGAGCAACGTGATGGTTTGCCCCAAGGGCCGTGTCCTAGCCCAGTCCAGTGTGAAAAATTTGCAGGTTCCTCCTGGGTTTTCAAGGTTTTCCTTCACAGGCTAATGACAGGTGTGTGAATGTGCAAGAGCCCCATGAAGGACTGTCATCTTGTCCAAAGCATACCCTGCTACAAATGTGTCTCTGGATCATCAGTCTGAAGGCCAATGGACAGAGTGCATGGATAATCCAGCAGGAGAAGAGAAGCCTGCACCTTTGTGCCCTGTAACAGAGGGAGAACGAAGGCCCTTCTTACTCTGGGGAGTTGAGGTTGAGTCCTAGTGTTGTCAGGTCACTGCCCAACGCCAAGTGCACCATACCCGGGTCCGTCTCCGCCGCCCGGATGAACGTTAGCAACCCGATCATCCCGAACTGGTCAGTCACCATCCCAGTGGGAATGTTCGTTACCCGACCTGAAAGGTGGTCCAAGGTGGTCATCAGGTAGGGGGAAACCTTCAGTCCAAAAGTAGTTCACTTAAACCTCCAAAACTGATCTTTACGCTTCCAAATTTAAAAGTAGACAACAAGCCAGAATTTATGAAGCTGGGAGGAGATACCGGTTGGCGTGTGTGTGTCGGAGATACCGGCTGGCATGTGTGTGTCGGAGATACCGGCTGGCGTGTGTGTGTCGGGGGTACCAGTTGCCGTGTGTCGGCGCTTGGCCCTTAAGGAAACCCTCTGGATATGCACCATTTACTGCCATGCATGATACCGCAACACGATCTCAAGTCGCCCGATCTCTGAGGAACTCACCATCAGGTAACACCTGGATCCCCTTCTTCTGCTGGTTATTGTTCTGCGCCGTTGAGCTCTTGTCTCCTGGGAACTTGGGTCCATCTGTGCTGGAGGAATTCTTGCCTGATGAGTTCAAATTCTGAGGGATCACAGACAAACGGAGCTATGAGGGAAGGTGACAGCTGGATGGACCGGATGATGGGAGCCAAGAGACAGGAGGTTTGACTGGCCATTTTTCCCCTTAGCAGTAAAAGAACCATGACTGAACTAGAAGATGATGCTGAGCATTCAGCTCTGTCTCATGGTGACTGGAGCAAACACCTTTACCCATTTCAAACCCACAAAGATCAGATGGATTAAGACCACCTTCTACACCTCAAATCTATCATGGGGGTTCTTGTTACCATGTCTGGGTGAACATTGTCATCTAATCTGTTACCTAGTTCTGCATTTCCCCAGACTTTCATGACATTTCACTACTTCGCTTGGCTTATGCAAGTCCGGCAACAAAGAACCATGAAGACAAAGCACCTGAGCATGGCCCAGTCTCTCTGATGGTACTCACAGATTTGCTGTCATCGTTGTTCGACGTTGGGTCCTTGTAGTTGGGACCAGGCAACGCGGGGAAGTCCTCGTTGTGGATGGAAAAGTCTTGGGACTGCTCGTTCGACGGTTTTGTGACCATACCAACTGGAAGATGAAGAGTTTTATCTAAGGACCGTGGGCAAGGATTGAGGCCAGGCCGTAGAAACCCTCCCAAATTCTTTCCGACCAGTGACAGGTCATCTGGGAGTTTGGATCCAGCCGTGTTGCTTTAGCAGAATGAAAAGACTGGTGATGAAACAAATTCACACAGCAATTTAGGCATTAAGAGAAGCCAGATAAACAGCTATTGTAAAATTAGAGGCACTGAGAGTTCCAGTTAAAGCCTGCTGTCAGTCTGATATGGCCAAGGACAACTGGGAGGAGTGGTGACGATACGAGGATCCAGGCCCGCGTCACACACCGTAAGGAGCCCTCCCAGCCAGCGGGTTGAGTAACGGCGTTGGGTTGCCACTGCCTTCCCTTCGACTTCTGTCCGCCAGCGCCGGGAAGTCCGAGAGGTCCAAGCCCGTCACATTTTCACTACCGTCTGCAAGGGTGGGGGAAATGTTAGGGTGGGGGATCAAAATACCCAACACCTAAATTGACCCCGATGTGAGCGACTGATACGAACTCTAAACAAACAGAGCGAGCAAGCAGCAGATAGCACTCAGGGTCACCAAATCGGCAGGTCTGCATGCGGGTAACAGGCTGACCCGCGTAACCTCATGAGCCTAATACAGCCAACATTACAGCAACTTCAGCTGTGACCACATGATCTTCTTAAAGGAGGAGCAACAAGGAAAAGATAAGAAACCTGATTTGGAACGTGACTGCAAATTGTGGAGCGAGAAATTAAAAAGCTACGTATCAAAGGTGCTTTTTCAACATCATTAAAAAAAAAAAAAAACCCAAACTTTCAACTTCAAAACTGAAATCACAGCGTGAATTTACTCAGCAACAATCAAGCTTGATTAGGCATTCAGGCAGAACAAACGACAGCTAACTTTGGGGTCCTTCAAGAGCATGTCCGAGAGCCATGCAGGAAGACGTGGGCATGCTCACCTGTCCCATTGAAGATGTTACTCGATAACGAGTTGTTCATCCCAAATCCCTGATTCCTGTTCATTCCGAACCCAGACATGCTGCAACAACAGACAGGCAGAGGTAGGATTAAACACCTGACAAGGTGGGGTAGCAGACAGACATCGATCCCGCAGTGGCTCTGGGGGTCGGGTAATGGCCACACTCAATAATTACTCAGAGCTGCGCCCTGCAGGTGCATGCTGGGAAGCGAGGTGGCCCACACCCACCTGTTGATGGTGAATGGCTGCCTGGACGGCTGCTGCTTTGGCATGCAGATGATGCTGGGCGAGCTCCTGTTGGGGCTGCCCAGCCCCGAGCTGCCCATGCTGTTGGTCCTGCCCGTCATTGCCATGCCCTGGCTCACCTGAGAGTGGTTCATCATGTTCCTCGTGTTCATGGGGAGGATGCCCCTGGAAAATGGCCGGATGGTGGGTCAGGTTCAGGAGCAGGCTGGCCGAGCGGCTCCAGAATAACTACCGTCACACAGCGAGTGATCTGGAAGCAGCTTTGGGGTCAGGAGGCCGTGTAACCCTGGGCACTGGCGTACCTGCTGGGCGAGGGCGGCGTGTGCAGGGACAGGGTGGGCACGGCCGTGGTAGGGGGGACGTGACCCGGCAGCTGGTTCCCCTGCGTCATACTTCGGCTCAGTTGAGGGTTGTTGCTGCTCATGCTTCTCATGGGGAAGCTGAGGGCACCTGGAAGACACACACACTCAGCTGGGGGTCCGGGGCTCCACAGCGGCAGTGTTCCAGGCCCTGAAAGCCGCAGCCGTGACCTGCTCTCGCTCCCCAGGAATGCAAACTAACACGCCTGTTTACGGCCCTCTGTTAGTGAACCCATAATTAGACTGCTGCTACTCCTGTAATCAAGCCTCCCTAATCACTGCAGGAGCACTACAGCAGGATGAGGGCCTGCTAATTACTCCAAGAGTACCAGGCATGGAATAAGAGCTTGGGGGTGGCAGGCACACCCCACGACACCCCGAACCGGGGTGACACCACTGTCACATCCACGTGCCTGGGGTGTTTGTGTTTACGAGCTAGCTTCTGGTTCTGTTAGTGGCAGGCATCCACACTGCTGAGAGACCCTGCTGCCGGGGGGGGGTTTTAATGTAACTACGGGAACAGCCCTACCCATCCCCGAGGAGCGTAAAATAAGAACCACATCTGAAAAGAACATTTCTAACCACAGTGCATGGAGGACCTGAAAGCCAGTTTCATTTTTAAGGGGACTCCCTGTGAGGAATCACTCAAATTAAAACTGGGGAAGCTTTCATAATGCCCCCCCACCCTTCACAGGTTCTATTAGGGACCTATAGCTTTTCCACTGCCCATGCATGATCCAAGAAGAGAACAAGACCCAGGAGATTTGGCACCATCACCCCGCAATTCAGGCCTTGCAGGCCCCATGGCAGGATGGTGACCGGCGGTAAGACCCAAGGTAGGCTGGGAGGTGGCCACGGAGGCGGGGCTTACTTTGCTGTCCATATAAACTTGCACCAAGCTGGGACAGTTGACCCGATGACGAAGGCGATGGAGATGCCAGCATCTGGAAGAGAGCAGCAGATAGCGAGAGAAGCGTGAGCAGCCTTTCACTGATATGTCATGTGACACCCGGATCTGTGCCCATTGGACACACATGACCAAAGAGACGGCGCAGCAGAGGGTGGGAAACAGAGGAAAAATGAAAACAGAAGCCACACCAACAGAAACGCGACAGGAAAAAGCACACACACCTAAACACGAGGCAACAGGAGGCTCAAAGAGACAGGGCGATGAAAGAACATGAAAGTGTTTTCAAAAACCAGCAGGACAATAAACCATAAACATAAGCCAGCGGCTGTCTGCCTTTACACTCCTGCCCCTTAAAAGGCGCACCTAGAGATTCATTCAGGGGTCTGAGAGCCCCCTCAGCTGAAAGCACAGACAGGAGAGGGCATGCAACTGGCATTCATTCTGTTCTTTCAACCTCCAGAACGCGGAAAACACTCAGAGTTTCTCTAGAGCGTGAAACCAGCCAAAACAGCACAAACTAAACTGCAGCCTGAGCACTGGGTGAGGCCCCATGGGGAAGTACCCAGACTCAATGATGCCATCTCCCCCTCCCCTCCAGACCACAAAACCGCAACTTGGGAGATGCGAGATCACTGAACACAGCAATTCCCAGGTGCAGCACGGAAAAGGGACATCTGACAAGGCCAGAGGGCTGAAGGCTGCTGAAGGCTGCTGAAGGCTGCTGAAGGCTGCTGAAGGCTGCTGAAGGCAGGGGGCCTTTCTGGGCTCAGACACAGTCTCACACGCGATGATATGAAATGATATGAAACCACCTTCATACAGCAGCTTCTGGTGCAAGAAAAGCCAAAGGTGAGTGGCATTTCTCCAGGTTCATATTTACCCCATTACCATGATAACCAGCTGGGCACTGCACTGCATTTGGCACAACTATAAGCATCCAGCTACCATGTCAACACAGGTACGGCAAGCCGTAAGAGTCACATTACATCAGGCGGCAGCTGAAGACGACCGACGACTCGCCCAGCTTTCCCGCCCAGCTGCCGTGACGAGAGGGTGGTAAACAGCGTAACGAGAAGCAGCAGTGAACCAGAACCCAGAGGACCAAGGCCGTGTGGCAGAGACTGACAGCCAAATCACATTTACAGTGTCCTGTTGCTCCATGACAGTGACATTAGTCACCCAGGTAAGGCTAATGAAATATAGTCATAGCTCTGTCACTAGGAAGGACAGAGTAAGTGCATCTAACAAGGCAGCAGGCTCATCTGTGTATCCCGTAAAGCCCTGATCGATTGGCTGATGAGCCGGGGGATCCTATGGGGCCCTTCATTAATTACACATGCAATCAGACCTGAGGAATCCAGACACCGGCATTGATCTGCTGGTTAATAGAGAGAAGGTTTCCCTTAGGAGGCCTTGGGAGGCAGAGAGTGGGATGGGGGGCGGGCTGATCGTGGGCACGATGCCACGATCACAGGGTGACAGGAAATGGGGCAGGAGGGAGACTTTGGCATCATGACCTAGTGGCTGGTCCCGGGTCAGATCTGCAGCCAGGGCTACAGAGGCCACATGGCCTCCATGTCACAGCTGCCATTAGCTACTGGGGCCAATCAGCAGGCTTCACCGATCTGCAATTGGAGATACGAGTCAGACAGCGCGACCCCCTCCGCCATGCGGCCTCCTCCATCTCTGTGATTAAAACGCCTCCCAAGTCCCACGAATACACATTCATCCAACAAATCGCTGTCTGGACGTGCTCCCGTCGTCTCCAAGAAATTAAATTTAGCTTAAAAAGATGCATCTGGCCGGGGGTGGAATTCCAGAACATGAACTGCTCAGCACAGGGTCAAATCGGGGGGGGGGGGGGGACAGGGAAACTCAGCGGGTAGGAAGCACCTCCCAGCCAGCGTGCCCGGCTCATCTCAAGCCCCGGGGTCGGTGGGTTAATTGTGTCAAGGGGGGGGCCGGTTTGACAAGGAAAGCTGGGTACTAATTAAAAGTTAGGGGTTGTGTGTTATGGGAGGTGTGTGATTAGCAGGCAGCAGAGGGGTCACGCCGAGGGACAGCAGGGCTCCTAAAAAGGGCCAGGCAAGCGGAGAGGACAGACCTGCAGGAGCCTTCATTTAAAGGCTCTCTTGCACACAATTGTTCTATTAAGCTCAGGGTAGCCCCAAAACGGGTGGGCGACCATAAGCAGTCATGCTGCCCCCTGCAGGCCGGCCCGGAGTCGTCCAAGCACCCGGCTCAGTAACAAGCTCCCCGGCAGCTCTGCCAGATGGCCGACCCAGACGTCTATATCCATCGCGACAGCGTTTCTCCGCCAAAGGTACTTAACTGGGTTATGAGAAGAGGCCTGCTACACACCCGCGCGTGTGTGCGTGTGCGTGTTCCATGCATGCACGGGGACCGAGTGCAGCATTCACAGGTCAGGCTGCAAATCGTCAGAGCCCCAAGCTGGCACTGCCAAGCTGGCTGACGATCGTGACTGAGGAAGCCACCCCAAGTCAGTCGAAGTTAGTGATCTTCAAAGCCTGTATGACAAGCACAGGCTCGCTGCATGTAGCACCGAGATTATTATATGAAAGTATCAAAGGCAGTTCATCTTGTAGGAAACAAAATGTACGTCTGACCCTTAGGATTATATCAAACTAACCAGCCTGCTGCAGATGAGAAAAGTGCAACTTGCATTGGGAAATTCCATATGCTATCATCCCATTAACAGTGGCCAAAATGAGAAGCTTAAACATGCAAAACTACTTTTGTGATCTGTAAGATTAATCTCACAGCATCACTTATCAAACACAGGGTGTCAGCTGGCTTGTGGGGCAGGAGGACTGGGGTGAAAACAGCTGCATGCAGGAGATCTGACCACCACCAAGAGTCAGAGCAGCAGAGGGATAGCTGAAGGGCGACCGGGAGGGTAGGAGCATGCCGGCACTTACGTCTTTCTCCGATCGATGTGGAAACATCGACTGTGAGCTGTAGTACATGCTTTCATCAGGGAAGTCGCTTTCGACCCCCTCTAAAAACTTCTTCCTTGCACTAAACATGCTGTTTGTCACCTGCAAGAAGAAAGGGAGACAAGGTTAACTGGCTGGCAGTCAAGTCACTCAAATGGCTGAGGCCCCTCCCAGTAAAATCAACACGGGTCACAAGTCATTTAATCTCAGAGGGCTACAGGGTCAATAAGGGGCCTGAGAGGCAGACAAGCAGACCTATTTTAACACACATGTAAAAGTTAGAAAGAACCAGCCTAACAGAAAGGTAACAGAAAGAAACCATTTCAGCTGGATTTTACTCACTCTGGTAAAAAATAAGTTGTGGAGGATGAGAGCCTTCAAGTGGAATAAGGTCTCTTAGTGAGGTGTTTGGTTTTCTTGTGGTTCTGTAAGGAAATCCGGTACCACAAGGAACAAACCCACTAGTCACCAAGTCCTAACCTTCCGAAATACTCACACCGCCATTTGAAATGAAAAACATGTTTGATTTGTTTGTATAAAATTATTTCAAAGACTAGTCCAATTAACTGGTTAACTCTGCATGCATGTTAATTACAAGTCAGGGGCTGGATTTCTCTAATGAAGACCAGGTTCTGTGTCGGGTGCTGGTGTCAGCAAACAGCAGAGGCAGAACCGTCACTGCATTGATGCTGCAGTGAAAACCTCAAAACGAATGAAAAGGTCACCTCTTCTCGGATGAAGAAGCTACTGAAACCTTCAGGTACTTCACACCTTGTTAAGACGAGTTGTGAAAGTCGGGACCAGAGAGGAATGGAGGAAAATGGCCCGCTTGAGACAGATCCAGAAAAACGAACAACAGTGACCCCCCCATGCTGCTGGTACACAAACTGTCATTCCCTCATCACTCCCCAGTGGTTAAAAGCTATATCAAGCTATGTTTCCATTTTATTTAGTGATTAGGGGTAACAAGACCACAAGTCAGACAACTTACAGACACTCCCTGACTAAAAACTGCAGCCACTTTTAGCTTGACCAGATAGACAGCTAATGACTGAGGTGTGTTATAACATAGGGCAGCCTTATTGCTTGATCATTTCTTTCCAGCTCCCTGTGCAGCACACAGAAAGACCGCAGTTCCATATAGCTTCACATTCATAATAAGAGCAGAACACCCACCCAGCTCTCATCTGGATCAATGCTACCATTCTTTAACAAAAGGAATCCTTTTAATCCGCATTTAGTTTTTGACTGGCTTTGCCTGGCGTACCAGCATGGTTCCTTTGTGGGCGACCACAAGAAGGCTGCGCAGAAACCTTTGTGTGGATTTTAACAACACTGACAAACGTCTACAGTAAAGAAATCAGAATCTGCTTATGCAGACTCTCTCACACAGACCATTCCTTCAAAAGAACAGGATACGGATAAGACATGACAACGGGTTGCACCACAAGACGGGCCAATCACATCCTGCCAAGCCCCCGCGTAGACGCTGCCATCCGCCATGCCAACAGCATGAGACACAGGTTCAACTCAGGGCCCCTGGCCAGAAGATACTCTCTTAACACACCAGGTTCTAGGTCTACATGTGTTTTACTCCAGAATATGGAAAGAAGCTCACTGTCACTGTCATTCAACCTTAACTCATAATATTTGTAACACTATTCCCACCAGAGCAGGATAAACACAGCTGAAGCATGAGCTGAAGCATAACAACATGCATTTTTTGGAGCAGCTGTATTCAGTTTTCATTTGACACACTTACTCATTTTCAATAATTCAAGCGCCTTTGGAGCTCAGTGACACACAAGCTTTATCAAAACACTGACATCACAACACAGAATCCTAAGTTAAAGGACAGCCAAGCATTTCCCCCAGTCAGCAGCACAACAAAGGACTTCCCTCTCGACAGATTAGTCACTGTAGAGGGCTGACAGCTCTTCGGACACACTGCCACACAACACACGCCACTTTGCTGTTCATGCTTCACTGCACCCAGATGCTCATGTCTGAACTTTGTCAAAACCAGCAGTTCCCACACTCATTAAATTCACCAGCATGTCCAAGAGTCAAGCACCTCCAGACCAGCGTCACAGACATCCACTGAAAAAGTCACGGGACAGAAGCCGTCCCCCGCGGTCTCCTGCCCTCTGCCTCTGCCGGATGGCTTTTAGTGCTGAATGGTAGCTCCACAATGGGGATGGGGTGAGGAGATAATGGGGCGTGCAAGGGCAGACAATGAGGCCATCTGCACGGTGCCACGTGGATCCAGGCCGAAGGGAAAACGAGCTCTGGGGACTCCGAGGGCCTCCAGGCCTCCCGGCAGGAAATCCAGGTCAAAGACAAGAGGCAAGCACCATGTACAGACTGTATGACTATGTGGGATTCCTCACACAGCCTCAAACAAGGATGATAATCACAACAGTTTTGCCAATGGCTCCTTGCACAGGCTTGTGTGATGCTGTGTCTGGGAGCCCCTGTTAGCCCAGGACAGCTAGTAAGCAAGGTCTTCAAAGGGCTGCACTGTCTCAGTCAGCTCACACTTGTGGGTTTGTGGTGACTCGCATACCAACCCCTTTATTTCCGATCAACAGTTTCTTATTTCTCATAGCTAAATACGGAGCTGTGACTGAATGTTGACCAACATGCACCCAAAGCTTGACCATCACTCTTGGAGGGAATAGGAGCTGATCCCCACTCCCTCCTTATGGCTCTGTGTATCTGGCAGGTGTGGGGTCCCGGTGGGGTCCCAGTGCCGCACTAGAGCCGCTCAAAGCCGGCTGCTGACACAGCACGTGTTCAGTGCCAGTCTGCATAACACAGTCCCACTGGTCACTGCTCTGCTGCTAAATTAAAGCGATCCGACAGCATTTACGGGGAAGCCGACGCCTAGCCCCACACAGATGACAGGCATGCCCACAGGGGGTTCTGATTAATTCCTATTTATGCCACACCGCACTCCTCAACACGCACAGGTCGCACTCATGGGAGAGGCCAAAGCAGCCCGATTACAGCCAGGATTCATGCTACATGACGATACTGACATCAATGTACTCGGCTGCCACCCAACAGCCCGCTCCGGAGGATCCACAAGCGAGGCTCATCCCCTACAGCCAGGTCACATGACGAACTGGATTTCAGGCTTACCCGGCACAACGGGAAGTTGACAGCAATGTGCTGACCCAGATCTTGCAGCAGAACAGAGGAACTCATTCCTTGTCATAGAAGGAGGAGGCCCGACTTGAACATTTTTATAAATGCAGAATGAAGAATATGTGCAGGTAACGGACCCACTCCATCTGGGCAATTATTCGAAATTTGATTTCATGACTTCCAATGACTATCAAGACAAAAAAAAAAAACAATCAACATAAAACAATTGTGAAGCATTGCGTTTACCAGTGATGCTCCCATTTTGTGATGCACAGTTATGCACACCCCTTTCAGTCCCTTATTCGTTTTTCAGTTGAATTAGAGGTTAAGGAAATGCATTCGCCAAGAACAAGAATAAATAAAACCGCAACCTCATGGTACATGATGATGCCAAGAAGTCAGTGGACTGTAACCGGCCGATGCAGATAGCTGTGGGAGACCCTAGGCAGGGTCACGCACCTCACTGCTGACGAGCAGGACAGCTTAGGGCTAACTCAGAGCTGACATAGTCCTAAGTGCCACAGTGTCAACAGTGAGAACACCAAGTGCTATAATGGATTAGTTCCCAACCCCCGAATAAGGTTAAGCAAAGGGGCTGTGAAAACAGGAGAGACTTGCAGAAGGAGAGTTAGCGTCACATGCCTTGTGACATGCCTTATGGTTAAGAGACAGCAGGGGAGTGACACGACAAAGACAGTAATCCAGCAGGTGGTCCACTCGGAGCCAACGCATCCACCGCACCTGGAGCAGGAACATATCCTCCGGCTCTGGTTTCTGCTTAATTCAGAGTGATGGGAACTAGACCCATCCACATTAAATAGTCATACATTTTTATTTTATCCACAACACACCCTCACGTGTATGCAATGATGTGGGTCTCTCACTCAGAAGATTTTATTAACATGCAAAGAAACCAGGCTGTATTCATAAACAAACCAAATTACGTACATCCTGCATCTGGAAGAGCCACCTGCGCATAGGTTCTGTCGCAAAAGGAAGGCATGTGGGGGTGGTGAGTGGGGGGCATGCGCGACCCCTAGAGCGAAACCATTCTGCTCAGAGACCTCCAGTAGAGATGCTGCACAAGGGTACCCAAGGATGTCCCCCCCCCGACACAGAACCTGTCTTCTCCCTTTTTAATTCATTACCTCCTGTATTGTCACTGCAGGATGCTCATATTGCTGAAGCCTTTACCAGAGCTACTACACCAGCAGATGCACCAACTGCACCATCTACCAATTACCACTCACTTATTGACGGTTCCTGGGAATCATCTGCTAGCAAAATCAGTTTCTCTCTCATGAAGCCTGCCATTCCTCTAACTTGATGATATCAGAGGGTGAATGTGTGATTGGGCCCGAAACAGAGGCATGCTTCTGGCAGCGAATAAAATCACTCGGAGGGGGTCCAGACCAGCGAATGAAATCACTCAGAGGGGGTCCAGACCAGCTTGCAATCAGTTGTAAATAATCCATGGGGTGTTACTTGCGACTGTCAGCTCTGTGGTCTGACAAAGCTTAGGGAATAGGAAACTCAGTCGAGAAAAGGTTCCTTTAGTCACATCGGCCATTAAAGCCCCTATGTGGGTCTAACTCAAAAATTAGCCATTTCCCTTCCATCTGCAGCTTCCCATGATGCCGATCAGGAAAGACAGTCAGTCACCCTGCCCCCACCGGAGGGGGAAAACTCAGAGGTGAGAGCCCACTTACAAGCACAGGTCACTCTTAGGACAGCGACAAACCGTCGGGCCTTCCTTCTCTGACCGCCACAGAAAATTAGATATCGACTACATAAGTTTATAAGTTCAACCCCTAGGCACGGTAACAAAGAGCTTTAGAGAAAAAGATTGGGGGGGAAGATCTGGTCAAACAGGCATCACCTTGTGCCAGACGACTCTGGTCATTCAACCAATGCTGCCCGGAGTGGCCGGAAAAGTCGGTGCCAAAGCGAGGGCGTACGTCACGAGGCTACAGGTGTGCGCTGGGGTTTCGGAGATGAGGAAAGCAGCACCCTGGTAAAAAGTTAACTTCTTAAAAAGAAAAGGTACACCACCTCATTGGGCCTCCTCTTAGAATCAGTCACGCAATAAATGTGAGGCACATCTGATCCTCTCAGTCAAAGCTAAGTCCAGAGAGAGAGTTGATCATGGGATAGCGTCAAGCTCCATCTTGTCAAACTGCAGTCTCCTTCTGTGCTCCCACTGCTCTAGAAGAAGGGAGGGGGTACCTGAACGAAGTGGAGAGCCACCTTCTACCCAAACACCAACAGAACAGTGAACGAGAGCAATACAGGTGCATGTGCTCCTCAGAGGACATACAGGGCTTTGTAACATGACAGAGAAATACGACTTCCCATGAGGTCCTCTATCAGTGCCACTACACACAAGCAAGTTCATCCACTGAAAAACAGCATGACAAAGATCTATGTAAGATTCAACGGCAATCAAAGCTCTGGACAGTCCAAGATATGCAAATTCTTGTGTAACACCAACCACAACAATTACGCCAACTGAGGAGAGAGCCACAATGAAGCCAACAAGCATACTCCAATGATTAGTCTGCTGGAGACTGGGAACAAGGTTGCATGGGGTGCAAACGTGTACCCAGACCTCCTGTAACCAAGAACACACTGGAAATCCCAGGTAAGATATTGCTGAAAGACAACGAAAGTATCAGAGGAGGCTGAATTACAAAACGCGGTGCTCCAACACATACAGCTGGTGTCCAGGAAGTGTCCCTTCTTCCCACTCTCCATCGAAAAGCCCACGTACTTCTGCGTGCAGCTTGAGCCCCAGAACGGAGGCTGAGATACGCCTACTGCATTTCTAAATCGATATCCCAGGGACTGGTGGCGGTGGTATCCAAGCGGCCATATGCACCAGCAAAAAGGAGAGATCATCGGGGCCTTTCTTCAGAAAAGCTCCAGCTGCCCAGTGCGGCCCGGGCACCCACCACAGAGCCGAGGACCAGTACCTGACAGAGCGGCTGGCAGACCATATGCTGGAGGACCACTCCAGCTGCCCAGTGTGGCCCGGGCCCCCGCCACAGAGCCAAGGACCAGTACCTGACAGAGCGGCTGGCAGACCATACGCTGGAGGACCACTCAGCGGCACACCGAGACCATAACGTCAACCGCACCCCGCTGCCGGGAGCACGTATGTGTTACTGTACTGCTGCTCCGTTACAGTACTCACAAGTGTCAAAGGACTCCAAAGGCCTAGTAGAGGGAAAATTCCTATTTATGTTACTGGAGCATAGTCCTGTCACAATGACTATATTACAGACAACTTTGGGATAGTTAGGACCTTTGTTAATGAATAAAAAAGTAACAACATATTGGCTATAAGTCAGATATAAGTCATAACGAGTGGAACAAAGTAACATGTTTGACAAAGTCAGTCTAGGACTGTTCCTTTCAGTGTCTCTGAACATCACACAAAAGTTCTTGTGTGATTCTCTACATACAGTTTCTTCCCCAGCCTTTTCTCGTAAAGTGGGGGTGATGTGACGTAGAGGCGCCGCTCAATAATACAAGAGAACCTTATTCGGTCATTGGCCAGGGGAAAAGCGGCTGGAAGTCAGAAAGTAGTCGAACTAAAATTGGATATAAACACATTTTCTACCGTCTATAATCAGAATTAATGGTGGACAATCTGACAATTGTATATTGTGATCGATCTTGACGATGTCCACGATCTACTTTTCACAGAGATTGTGATCTTTTATGTTCGCCTGCTAATACATCAAAACTTCACATAAAACTTCTATGGCCATAATGACTTGTCACTATCCTCACCCATCTTGATAGCTCACAATGAATTGTTCTTCAAATACATTACACAAGAAAGAGACGCTGTAGAGACACATGATATAACTTGGCCAATCAGCAAAGCCATCCAGTAGAAAATCATTCTGTCAGCTTGTGAATAAAGCATGGATCCAGGGTATAACTACCCGACTAATACCACCTGCCAAATTGTACCTTGCACGCATGGACCACATTCTATATTTTTCCTGGAACTGCCCGATCCATTCATCCATTCAATGTTATGGCAAACTGTCCATTTTCACAGCAAACTACATTCTGAGGTCGCTTCATTGTTTAGCGAGAACTGGTGTTAACGATTCCGCTGGCTGGAAAAAAACTTTTCTTTGCTGTTCACTCCAGTTGTCTATTTTTCAGTTTTTGGATCAACACTATTACCCCATTCTGAACATCCCATATCTCAAATATTAGTTGAAATTGCTGCTATCCAGCAAGTATTTTCTTACACTTAAGGGTTTGGTTTAGTCTGAACTGAGGGGACATATATGGTGACCACAGTGTGACTGGGGTACATAATGAGACCCATAACACACACTCAGACAAAAATGCTGGTGACCTGAGAACTGAGAACAAAGAACACAAAGAATACAAAATCAGAATATCTGGCATAATATCCCATTCTGGGCAGGTGGAGATCGTTCACAGGCAGTCCAATGACCTGCTGAGAGGCACTAGACCCTCAATTTTGTGTTTCCCAAATCAGTCCCCAGGGACCCTCATGCAGCCCACATTTTTTGCTTTCACCCAGCTCCCAAAACACATGTACCAGGTTTTGGCATTCCTGATTGGATGGAACCTGGGAGGGAGCAAAAATAGGGCCTGTCTGAAGGTCCCAAAGGACTGGAATGGGAAACTCTGCAATAACCGATTTAGAGGCTAATCCAAACATCCTGGAAGGTGCCAGGCTGCGGATCATACTCCCTTTTACAGTCTACGGCCTTTCCCCATGGTAGGGCTGCACAATATCACAGCCATCATTTGAAATATTTGTTTCAAAATATCGATAAAGCAAAAAAGATTAAATTCACCAAAAATAAACTATAGCCAAGCATAACTTATCTACCTATAGTGCGTCAAATAAGTTAGGGGTGTTACTGCAAGTTTTGTCAAGAGACACAAATCAGTGCCGATAAATGAGACATGATTACAGGGCTTTAAAGAACGATGCAAACATTTGCTGAACACCAGCTTTTCTGTACTATACGGATTTTTAATTACACACCCAGTTTCATAGGCAGATTAGTTGTACACTTAAAATAACGAGAGGCGTATTGTGATGCACAAAAGTTAGACCTGTATAAATTTAGCATATTCTTACATTTAATAAGTACAGAAAGTACCGCCACACCACCAGCGTCTTTCACAATATCTCCTTTTTTAAAGGGCACTGCGACTACCAAACTGTTACTTTCTTCACAGCACCTTCAAGTACTTAACAATTCCACAATGTACCAAAACATTCACACGTGGCGTGTTCCGCTAACCGAATTAAACAAACATAAGGGTACACCAAATTTATACAGATTACTAACTTTTGGGCTTCGCAACTGATATTGAATCAAATCAAATTGAATTGAGACCTTGTGAATTGGAACTGAATACATTTGGGAAATCAGTGGCGATACCCAGCCATGATATGAAGTGATATTCATACCATCCCCCTGCTCAGTCTGCACGAAGTACATGCATTCTGCAGCTTCTCACCATTCAGAACCATCATTACTCCAAAGCCAGCATCCATCCACATTACTGACCATCACACTAAAACAAGTCATCAGGTGCCAATAAGAGAGAAATGCAACCATGTAGCTAAGGATTTTTTCTTATGACAGAGTAAAAATGTTTAGCAAAACTTTAACCCAGTTATGAAGGTAAGAAAAAGCCTGATCTTAATCTAACTAGCTAACAATGTAAGAATTGTATGTGCATAACATGCGATGTTGGTATTAATATTACCAGGGAGTCAGGGACCTATTATTATTTGGAAGAGTAGAGTATACTTCAGTTTTAATTGGAGGTTTGTAACCTATGGACGAGTAAAGGAAAAAAAAAGAGAGAGAAAAGGCTGAATGTTGTGTTATGTGGTGAATTTAAACATCCTGGGAAATGACATAAGTAACTAACATTTGTTTTGTTATTTAAATCTGTTGCACCTGCTCTTGTTTGGTGAAGTAAAATGTCAGATAAAGTTGGGTGTACAGCAGCTTATCATCAGCTGATTATTTGTGCCTCTTTCCAGTCGCAGAGCACTTTATTTTGACTTGTTTAAATGAGAGAAAATCCTGTAACTTAGTGCAGTTTGGGGAAAATTGTAAAGCTTAATTTCTTTTATTATGAAAATAAAATTTTGCATTGAAGAAAAGCTGATTTTTGTTTATATATATATATATATATATATATATATACACACACACATATACATACATACACACACACACACACACACACACACACACAGTCAACTACAGTTCTTAAAAAGAAAATTAGAAATCGGCAAAAATCGGTATCGGCCAGTCACATTTGCACAAAAATTGGAAATCAGAATCGGCCAAGAAAATTGCAACCAGTTCATCTATAGCACCAAAGAAACATTCTCCGAACATCCCGTAAATCATTTGATGGACCAATGCTCTAGACAGACATATCTTTATGTAAGAGCAGACTTTTGCATTCAAAGTGCTGTCCCAGAGGAACCCCCCCCCCCCCAGTCCTACACGGCACAGGGTGGGAGGTCCGCTGAATAGAGGTAGGCTACACAAAGCAGAAGTCCCCATAAACATGCTTCATTTTCAGTGCATTAGATGCAAATTAGATACCTACAATTAATACTTCTCTGCTCAGTCAAACCCACCCGGACAAACTGTTAGCATTTACTAATCCATCAGTAACGAGGACACCCTTCTTATGCAAAGCAATCAGACTAACTCTGGCAACAATAATTCCTGGGGAGGGATAATGCTTCCTGTTCCATCACACATTACACAACTGACAGAGCTACAGTGCTGAGTGCGTTATATGATTCAGGAGGGATGGGGATGGCTGATTTGAGTGTTGCAGGCAGAAAGCATCATGCTGGGAGTTGGGGAGGGCCGTCACGGCGCCGTTTGGAGGCCGCGGGTGAAGCAAAAACAAGCCGACAGATTCTCACCCGTTTTCCACAGTTGTAGAAGCCGGTCCCTGGCTGACACACCTGACAGGGCTAATCAGATAAAACGCTGGCCAAGGTCAGATAATCCAGCAGGAAAATGCTGGCGACTGTACTCAGGGATTTCGAGACGGGCTTTCAGGGGCAACACGGGATCTTAAAAGCTGATTTTTTGGAATGCATACTCTCACTATTGCCTGCCAACGCCAATCACTGATGAGTAATCGAGATGGTCAATTCCTCAGCTCAGGGAAATGACATAATTAAGAAAGATGTTCATCTGTTTGTTTGTTTTTTTTTTTTTTTTTAACTGCCGATAAACCTTTAGAGAAAGACACACATCGCTGCTGTCCTGTGTTAGCCAATGGGAACACTGGTGAATCTGTCGTTTGTTTTATGTGCTGTGTACATAATCACTAATGCCAAATACTCAGAGCTGGAGAGAGAAAGCTGCACAGAATGCATATCTTCTCCCATACCAATGTGAAAACAGCACCTGCCCCAGCAGTCATCTGGTTACTTCAGCAGATGGACGCTTTATAGGATGTGGGGAGGAACACGATACATTATGTGGTTGTGCTGGTTCTATGAATGAAAGGCTTCAGAATCTGAATGACAATGTTGCTTAATGGAAGTGAGGACAGTTTGTTCTCGAGTCAGAGAAACACTAAAGGATCGGGCCATAAAATACACAGCTTTCCCAATTTAACAGCACTGTCACTGCTCTGTCCGGCTGATATGACGCACTAGACGTGGGCTGCAGACAGCAATCCATCTAGAATCCCAGGCTTGGCAGACACAAACAAACATACTTTGGTTACTCCAAAAAAACATTAAGACATGC
Organism: Cryptomyrus ogoouensis; assembly: GCA_025773925.1. Lineage (NCBI taxonomy): Eukaryota > Metazoa > Chordata > Actinopteri > Osteoglossiformes > Mormyridae > Cryptomyrus > Cryptomyrus ogoouensis. The sequence continues at coordinate 33,307,754 of JAOYFF010000063.1, read as the reverse complement.
TGTTAAACAATCTGTCCCACATTTCAACAATAAATCAAATTTAGAAGGTTCTGTAGAGTCGCAAATCTCTCCTCTTGAATATAATCCCACAGCAGGATGCTCAGAAAGCGATTCACAGTCAGTGCCCTATCGCAGACGCAGCCGGTATCCTCTGTGCCCCAGGACGATCCCCGCTTACAGAGCTCGGAACTTTACACACTCAGCTGTGATTTGTGATTTGCTGTGTGAGCTACAATGGGGGCACTCATTTCAGAATTCATACTTTAGATCCTGCTCATTAAGACATTTTCTACAGAATAAATTTTAGCTACAACAAATTGGTAAAAAAACAAAACATACTGTAAAGCACTTTGGGGTGGAAACATGATAGTTTGCTTACACTTCTGGGTTTATGTCAAGCAAATACCCCATGAATATTAAAAGCAGAACAGGGGGGGGCACATTGGGAGACCATTTCGATTTGAGCCACTCCCTCTCTCATGTTCATGTCTAAGGGTACAAACTCAACCCCTGTTTCTCTCTCGTCCACTGGAACCTCATGCCTTTCCCTACTAGATGTTAGATCTATTAAGGATCAGTCTAATGTACAGTATTTGACATTACCTCTGTCTTGACCCTGTACTAGATCACTTAAGTCTTCAAATAGAGGCTTCCCCCAATAACACTCTGTACAGTGTGTCACATGTTGGCAGCCCTAACCCACAGCAATTCTAACAAAAAGAACTCGAGAAAAAAAACAGCTTCAAATTCATGTCTAGTAAAGTTTCCTCACAGGATGGAAACAGTGCAGCACAGCCACAAGAAACACCTGTATGGCCTCAAATGTGCTAAGGAGCAGTGCTATGAAAAAACGACCAGAGCCAGTGAATTCCTGCTAGCAGTTAATTTTAATAAAAGGGGCTCCATTACACTTTTGAGAGAGTGAGGGCCAACTGCAGTAATGGTAAGATGCTTAATGAAAGGGAAAAGGCAGGGGAATAGATCATATTATGGTACGGTGCTGAAATATGGGACAGCATCTTTTCATGCATTTCAATAACCCACTTCACTGACAGCATTCGCTTCAGATATGGAACTAACTAGCTGCAGTGTTGTTTCTGCCAGACTTTAACTACCAGCCACATGTCCAAAGCCAGGAGCACCGTGTCAAACGTTCATGTCCCACCAATAAGAAAGTATCTCTGCCCCAAGCAGGAAACCAGAGAAAACTGCGGCTCTTTAGTTTCTGATGCCAGTCTTGGCACCATATTCAATCAGGACAGCAAACATTTCAGCCACGCAAAGGTTCTTTTTAAGGATTTCCCCTGAAAATGGCGAGCTATCAAACCTCACACCACTATATAACATCATAACTAATATTTTTGCAAAAAAAATTTTTTTAATGAAATAATTAAAAAGGGACTTAAGTTGTTCTCAGATGAAGCAGATTATATGAAACCAGAGTTAAATCATAATGCACTTTTTTGGATAAAAAATCAGTAATGTTTAAAACTGAAAATACAAAAAGTCTAAAAAATGGAGACTAATTTCAAAGAAAAAAAAACCTAGAGATCTTAAACTACCTGACATTTTTGACCTCTATTCCAGACTATAATGACAGAAATAAAAAGTATTAACCATAAGACCAACTGGGACATGGTTATTTTTATCTATGAAAAGCCAAAATATTCCCAGGCTCATTATGCTTAAGATATCAATAAAACACAGGTATTAATAAAGACAAAACGGCTGCAGGTATGGCTTAAACGGGATGAATTAATAAAAGTATGCAATGTGGGGTTATTTAAAAAAGTGGAACTTTTTATTGTCGAATGTGACTTTTTATCTGCAATGTCTGATTAAAAAAAAAAAAACATTTGGACATTATATATGATGATAATGTAAGCGCACAGCCGCGATGCCCGCGTCCCGGACCGGCTGGTGCTGAGCATGAAAGAGCGACGTGACATCGGGTGTGTAAAGACGCAAGTGGGAAGCCGTCTCCGCACAGGAAACTAATCACATCCGCCACGCCACGCCAAATGACAACAAAACACAAATACTCATCCTAAAAGTACAAAAACAGAAACAACTCCGGCTTATCGATACGTCCGAGGCTGATGAGATGCCAACCAAGCAGAAAATTAAATTACAGTAACTGATGGGACACGGCTGCAGGCTCACTTTTAATTGAAAATATCAGCCACTCCGGTGGAGCCGTGATTTCGTTTTTGCCCGGTAATTTATGGGGGTGGCTTTACTTTACTTTTGTTTTAATCACCCACGATAGCCCGATAAAGGCTGTTAGTTGCGGCCATACAGCCGCTCATACAGGTAACTCACTCGAGGAGTGAAAGGCACCGCAGCGCGGGTGACAGCTGCTGAGTGACAGCAGCGGCGGAACCCCCTGGAGAGCCTGCCGGCTTTGGAGCTCGGCTGGTCGGGGGTAATGGTGCCGGCCAGCCCTCCCGTCACCGGACGCGTAAAGGCTTCGCCCCGCCGCAGACGCTCCTCTATAAGCCCCCTCAATTCATCGGGAACCGTGAAGCGAACCGGGACGCTGTTAGTCGAGCAGTCAGGACTCCGGCGATCTGCCGGCTCCGGGTTCCTACAGAGCAGACAGAAAGGAGGGAGTCGGACTGGCCGGCCCACCATCGCCTGACTGGCCGGCCCACCGCTGCGGGCTGCGCCGTGTTTATATCTAATATCGGTTTCCAGCAGACCACACCGTGCTGTATACGCAGCCACCGAACTGAAGCTGGTGTGCCCAGAGCGGCAACGTTTTCCCCGTAATACAGGAGTAAATCGGCGGCCGTTAGGTGAGCGCTGGCGGGCCGGGCCTGCTCGGGCCCAGCCTCCTCCCCTCGGTCCTCCGCGGCCCCAGACAAAAACCCAGCAGCGATAAAGACACCGTCCGTCTTCAGCCCTGCCATCCGACCTGGACACGGACGGCCAACTCCACCGCGGCGCCTGTTCTTACGGGCGGCCGTCCATTGGTGGAGCGAACCGAGAATTATTAAGAAGAAAATCATAAGAAGAAGAAGGAAAAAAAACTCACCGCATTAATTTCTCTTCCCCTCGCAGATCCAAGATGGCGGCGTATTCCGACGGTGGATGCTGGGTAATGACCTTTAACCTCCGACCCCTTCGTGATCTCGGAAACATGGCTGCTGTTGCCATTAGCTACCGCACATCATGCTTGTCAAATGTCTACTGCAGGAATCATGGACATACTGCCACATAAGTACCGTTTTGATATAATTTAAACGAAAAACAGCCTGTTGGTAGCCACATAACTGGTCAGCGTCCGTGCTGTTTCTAGCACGGTAGCTAGATAAATCGATCATAATTTTTTAACGTAGCGACGTAATCAATATGATTGCGGAGTCGTTATATATACGAATCACATATATGAATTAATCAGGTAATTTGTCGTCCATATGCAGCTAGATCAGGTCTTCGTACAACTAGCCAGCTTACCCCGTATTAATGGTGGATGTTGACATATGGCTGTCCGTCCTGTCATTTATCGAGGCTTAACTCCCATGTGAATCGATACTGTAATGTGTTATATATATTCAGTGGCATAGAAATAAATGTTTCTTAAAGCTGCCGCGAACGTATCTGCGTATTTTGAGACCGAAAATGCGGAGATGGACGGTCGCAGATGCAGGTCGCAGGTGTGTGTGAGGCTGCTGGTTCTTTAAAGTGTTTATAAAGATACGAATGGCATAAATACAATGGTGCAATAAATACTACAAAATACAATAAACAACTACAATATTGTAGTAATACTATAAGAAAATCGTTTATATATTTCATCATTTGATAAACATAAACTCAAGAATAACCAAAAGTCACAGAACAACCACAGAACAAAAAACCTCAGTACGCACTTCAGCTTTGGCTTCAGGCTGGAAAGGCACACAGTGCAGGACTGACCTCCGTAAGGACAATGAGGTGGGCACAATTTCACGAACTAAAAATCAGTCACAAATAAGAACACATACTTCTCTATACTACATTTTCATAATTTTGTTTGACAAAACATCACACATTCTTCCAGCATCGCACAGGATTTATTTGATTGTGAAACTGCATGGTCTTTTCATATCAACAGTATCACAGCCCTTAAAAAGCTTCATCTTAATACCATAATAAAGATCCAATATACTTTGTACTACCACAGAAAAATCTGATGAATTATTTGTCTCTGGCATCTCCACCACTGAGCAGCGCAGATGAGAGATGCTTCCTGTCCCACGGACTGTTGGCTCATCCAGAGGTTTGTCAGATGCTGAGCATAAGGTCTCTTAGGTTCCATTTTACCTATGAATAGAATGTGTAGCTGGCTGACACAACAGTTCAGTGGGTAACACTGTTGCCTCTCACTGCCAAGGTTGAGGGATTGGATGTTGTTTGTAGGTTCTCCCCTTGTCTCATATGGGATTACTCTGGATTCTCAGGTTTTCTCCTGCAGCCCAATGGTGAGTAGTTAGGCTAATTGCTTATTGTGGCTTGACCTTTTGCTCATTGCTGCCTGCGATAGGTTTCGAGCCCTCCTGTTACCCTACCCAGGATAAGTGCTTGGAAGATGGATGGATGGATAATATGTAGATGTATTTGTACTCAAATTGAGGAAAATACAGTGAGGAACTGAATGTAAGCTATGGATGACGTGAACAAGAGCTGAGGAGAAACATCTGATTAAGGATACTGAGCTGTCCTGTAATTACACCTCACATCAGTCACCCTCCAAAGTGAAGTGCAGATGAATGTTTACCCCCTTGTCGTCTGCTATTCCGCAGACTGAATTAAAGAGCTGTCATGCATCCACATGACGCATACATAATTGATCACCTTCTGTTGCCCCAGGGCAGACTCTGACGGCACTTCGCCTTGCTTCTAAATGTAGCTGCCATTTTGTAGGTACCGACAGTCAGAATTCTCCCAAATAGAAATACGATTATTCTGAAAATGGCCTAGAATCTTAATGATTAGCAAGTCATTCAGTTAATCATGGGATCCCAGCCTTGCAGTGACTTTAAAGGTTCCCATCACAATAACAATGCAAGTGAAATAACACAAATTATCACAAATGCTCTTGTGTGTGAATCAATGGAATTGGCCCCTGTGCTTGTGATCAGAAGGGTGCTAGTTCAGATCCCCTGCTTGGCAGTTAAAACCGCATCACTGTTGATCGCCCTTATTTTATGTATTAAATCCCAGTACTATAAGTCCTTTCCTGTTTAAACAGAATTTTGAGAAATTACCATAAGCAAACAAGAAGCGACTACGTAGAGCTTAGCTAGAAATACCACAGAAAAAGCACAAACCTATACAGTCACTTCCTTGTATTGGACATACCTCACATTTTAGTGGTGGTTAAAGGTGCGTGGTCAGCGTGGAAAGAATTTTCATAACTTGCAGTATTTCACTGTGGTTTACTTTTTCTTGAGTAACATAGATAATATAAATGCAATTGTAATGTACAGGAAATCATTTTACATGATATGTCCTGTGGACATCCTGGGTGAATATGTTACAGACAGTGTTCCCAACTCTCATGCATCTGGTATTGTACTCACGCTTTCAGACTCTCATGCTCACGTAATCACACGGTAAATCTATATTCTTCCATTATAAACCTAAAATTGGCTACCTCAAAAGCATTGGGGTAGTTTCCAAACCCTACAGACTATTTAGAAGGTAATAAAACTGTTACATACATGTAACTGTGTGTGCATGTGTGTGCAGACTCGTCACAGATTGAGAACTTCACACCGGCCAGCTGAGCAAAGTTGGCAGCCCTGCATAGAAGATCTCCAAAGTAGTTTGCACATTGACTAGATAAGGAAGCAATTTAAAGATGAATAAAATCCTGCTGAGTTATCCTGTTATGGTATAACATGCATACAGAGTATACAGACCCTGCACCCAGCCTTCCCCGACTGATGCTGCACACACATAAATGCATTTCTGCACATCGGTGTCGTCTATATATTCTGCTTTGCACATAACATATGTTACATATCAATACTCAGTGCATTTCCAATGGAATATTGTATAGCTTACGCATTGTTTTTGATCCTGTTTATTTCTTTGAACTAATTGCTTTATCACTCATTGTATTCAGTGTTGTTTTGTACAGAGCACCACCATACCAAAGAAAATACCCTGTACACTCAACCTGCATGGCATTAAACTAAATTCTTATTCTGATTTTATGCGTGAACTTTCTGCTGAACAACAATAAAAAACTAGAACAAATTAATTCACTCTCAATCTCTATAACTGTAATTATTTTTGCTAAAATATAAAACATATGATCACTGGGTCACATTGATAACATCACCTCATTGTGTCTGACAAGTATAATGATCAACAGCCTTAGCATTTGCTGATACACTATTCCATTGGTATATTGTGCTCTTCACTTCTTAGTGTTTCTGTTTCCAGAGGCTCTGCATTCGCTGAAGTGTTTAGGGGCACTAGTAAAAAGCAGACCACCTCCATTTTCCTGAGCACAATGAACTTCCCCCACAAAAAAATGTGATTATTTTCATGTTTCTGAGAACCAGGCAGTGCTATTGTAAGGGCTTGTACAGCAATGTTGTGTGAAGGAACATTTTGTTCTTAATGAGCATAATTTTGGCTTCCCGTTCCAGCATCACAGACGAGAGCAGAAGGCTCAGCCAGCAACACCTTTGGCCTCATCCCCCATCTTCTGCCCAATCCAAGTTTTTTGCCCTTAAGCTCTGCACCATCTATCATCCACTGGACGACTTCTTCTTCTTTCTGCGTGCATGTGCGTTCGACTGGATTGGCTGACAGTATATGTGCATGGGAATAGTTTTATAGAAGCTGAACACCCATGGCCTACAGAGACAGAAAGACATGACCAGATCAGACAGAAAGCAGATAATTCACTGAAAATCAGGGTCCACACCTTAAGAGCACATTAGAGTCCAACCCGCAAGGCGTTTGCGTGACGTGGTCCCCTAAGGCCTTGTGTCCCCAGCCTACATACTTGTTGATGCGCTGGTTGAGGCCCACGTAGCACAGGCTTCTCCATTTCCGCCGGTTCTCCTCCTGACGCACCAGCTCCAGCACTTCCTGGCGCTCCTTCTCCCTGCGCAGCCTCTCCTGCAGCTCTTGTTCAATGCGCAGCAGCTGCACAGATGGAGCAGACGGGTCAGCTGTGGGCCCCTGGATAGTGTGAGGTGACAGCCCCAGGGCTGGTGGCTCCTGATCATCATGGCATCAAAGACAAAGTATACCAATATTTACTGCTGTTTGTATCAACCAATATCAACCAGTATCTACTGTTCATGCTTTTGTTTGTTCCTTTTGTACTGTTGTTTGGCTGTTTGTTTGTATCGACTGTTCATGCTTTGGTATGTTCTTTTGAACTTTTGTTTATTCCTATCTACTGTTCATGCTCTTGTCTGTCCGTTTGTACTTTTGTCTGTTCGTTTGTACTTTCATCTGTTTGTATCTACCCTTCATGCTCTTATCTGTTCGTTTGTACTTGTTTCTGTTTGTTTATACTTTTGTCAGTTTGTATCTAATGTTCATGCTCTTGTCTGTTTGTACTTAAATTGATTCAACATGTGTACATAAATATGAAATTGAGCTCGAAGTAATATAAAAATGGTTGTAGCCAGCTTGCTCTGACCATACTGTGTTTTCATGCCAAAGATGATTAATTATATATCCATTATAGAATAGTATAGTTTGGTGGCAGATTCTTGGTGGCATTTCCGATTATCTCATACTGCTGCACTGAAACAAGGGCCAAAGCAAAGGACAGGTATTTGGACATTTAGGAGGAGAGCGTCAGTCAGGTCGGACTTTGGATGCCCTCAGCATGGACAGGAAGTCGCTGTCAAGCCGAGAATCAGTTTTCATGGTCCACGTCACATGAAATGAAACCGCTTAGGAAGGCGGCTCTGTCACCTCGGCTAACAGGCACGTCTCTTCCTGGCGGCTATGCTCCTCACCGACGGGGAGCTGGGCTCGCATCCCTTTCTCCTTCACCTGGTCCCGGGGGGGGTTGATGGGTGGGAATAGGCAGCGCCTGTGACAGAGAATGCTTAGGGGTTTTTCACTGCTTGGATCTCCATGCAGCCCGACATGCAAGTGAATCCATCTAGAACGGTCCAGACATGGCGATATGCCAGGTTGGTCCTTATTTTTAGTTTTTGGTTGAGTAAAGGCTTCTGCATGCACTGTGCGGCAGAAGCAAACGTGTTAGCAGATATAACATTCAGACTGTGGTGGGTTGGCATCCCATCCTTGGTTATTCCCTGCCTTGTACCAGTAGATTCTGGGATAGGAGACCCTGCATAGCACAAGTGGGTACAGGAAATAGACAGTGGGATAATATTGAATAAATATTAATAAAGTTAAACAAAGAAAGGCAAAACAAAGACCAGTGGCCTGTACTACAAAGCGGGGTTACCGGCTTATCGGGGTAATTTGTCGACTTTGATAGATTAGATAGATTAGATAGATAGATAGATAGATAGATAGATAGATAGATAGATAGATAGATAGATAGATAGATAGATTAGATTAGATAGATAGATTAGATAGATAGATTAGATAGATAGATAGATAGATAGATAGATAGATAGATAGATAGATAGATAGATAGATAGGACTTGCTTTCTGGCACTGGCTAAGGGCTCAGGTTCCTTCCTGGAAGTGGCACAGGCTACCTGTCTTTCTGGACGACTGGCGTTTCGGAGCTGGTCTGAGCAGAGCGCTACATCATCTGAGATTACTCAGATCATGAAGGCCCCTGCACTGCAGACATGTTGCGTAGGGCTGATGTTTCCTTCCGGAAGCGGATACCCAAATCACTGACGTTGACAAATTTCCAGGGCTTGCATAGTGCACTGGTGCTGTTAGATACCTGGGCACATGTCTGTCATCAAATATATCAAATAACCAGGCTCTTACCGCGCTAAACTGAACTGAAATGCCTCTCTGTAGAGCAAAATCCAAACTGACGACGACCTTCAAGCATAAAAACTTGAAACTGTTTAAGGTTTATCTGTTCATGCTGATACCACACTGATAATACTGCTGTAATATGAGGTTTATGCTGGTGTCCTAATGAGACCTACGGGTATGAATATTTTTAATATTGTCATTTAGGAGATGAACTCTGTAATTTACAAGAGGAGCTGATAACAGAACAGCAAACCCCACAATTACTTGCCTCAGATATACCCAAGACAAAATGTACTGAAGTTATTCTTTTGAAATGTGCTTTTTATGGCAACCTATTTAAGCCTAAGATGGTGCTGACATAGAGATGAGACCGTGGGAGGGTGATGTCATCTCTGGGTGAATATTGCACTTTGGAAAGCAGCTGAATATCTTCTGATCCACATAATGTACTCTGTCCATGTTCAGAAGCTGTTCCCATCAGCCTCCTGTGGAATTGCTGAACGCCTGCCAACCTCAGGAGATCACCTCCAGGTCCATCAGCATGGGCCAGCGGGCCAACAGCTAAAGCCATAGTGCTAGCACATACTGCGAGCTTCTTAAGGGAGCCCATGCGTGTCTGACCCATCGCATCATGACCGTTCCTGTTCCTGATCTGTGTGAAGGACCCGTGTGTTAGCATGAAGGCCCAAAGTCAAAGGGTGACACCAGTTCTGAGGAAGTGTGGTGAGATGGCCACCTGAGCCTCACCTGGGCTCCTTAAGCTCTGGTTCCTCCTGGAGCTCATGGATGAGGGACAGGTGAAACCCCAATGTCCTGTCTGGAAGCTCTTGTTTAAACTATACAGAGAAAGTGAAATGAATCACAGAACTGCAATGAATAGCAAAAATCATCACCAACAACTGATGACCACCAATCTACACATGCAAGAATCTAAACCAAAGAACAGATCTTACAAATTAGGAGGTACCAAGTTTTCCTCACCACCTTTCAAGTCTCGTGTTGTGTTTGGCTCCAGTGACGATGGGGGGGGGGGGGGGGGGGGCGGGGTGGCTGGGAGCCAGGGAGGGGGCGAGCAGCCACGAGAGGAACCCTAACTGGGGCTAAAGAAAACAGCGGCCAGGAAAACAGTGGC
>JAOYFF010000063.1:33237517-33268691 GCA_025773925.1 Cryptomyrus ogoouensis | reverse complement strand
GGTAAGGGTTCAGTGGGGACCATTTCCCTCCCCCCCCCCCCCCCCAGCTGGATTAATCGATGTGTTACTAGACGGGTAACAAGCTCTGGGGGCTGGAGTCTGATCCCATCGCCTCCCCAGCCTCCACAGCCAGGACACAGGAATCTCTCTCCTGATTTTCTGCTTTCTTTTACACTGCGGATTAAAGCATTTTTTTTCTGCACATTTCTGAACATTTGCATGTGTGTCACCCGCAACCTGCATCAAAAATGGAAGCAGCTCAGCCAGCCAATGAGGAACAGGTGGGAAGAATCAGGAAGGATGGCGGTCAGCTGATCCCACCAAATGTCCCTGCACACAAAAACATGTCAAATATTACTGAGGTACTACTATTAGGGGTGGTGTTCACTCCATCCCAGCCACACATTTCCATGGGGGCCGAACCTTGGGGGCCCCCTGTTGGCCAACTGCATTCCTACATTAGAAGGGGCTTTGGACCCTGAAGCAACAAAGCTACCCTCGAGTACCACACACAATGACAGGCGCATGCCTAGAAATTCTGGGGTCCCTGACAAAATGTTAACTTGGGCTCCCCAGCCCAATTTGATATAATTTTTTTTGTGTTCAGGGGCCCCTATGCTGTATCCTGCCCTAATGACACCCCAGCATGTTAAATACACTATTTTTTTTAAATATGGTCATTGTCATCAAAGATGTCAGTTCTTACTTGAGGGTCTGACGGTTTTTCTGCACCAGAATCTCCCTGGGGGGCTCAGTTCCTCCCAATCACTGCCCCCTTCCCGTGTTCCTCATTAGCTTCCACATACGTCTGTAAATGGGGGTCCAGCAGCTTTTCATGTTGCGTGAGACGGGGAGGCGGGAACAGCCTCCGGCGAGCCGCCAGCCCCCCCTGCATGTTGCCACTCCGAGGCCCCCCCACGCTCACTGGGTTCACGACGCCGTGGGCCAGGGATCAACTTGTGAGGTCGCCCCCCCCCCTCCCATCCCCTGTTTTTATTAACAGTCCTGCAATTTTGAGTCCTGTAACTCATTAAAATAAAACCCCCATAATCTCATCTTGCCATTAAATCTGTATTTCAGTAGTTCTTCCACACTTTAAAATCCGCACTCACTGACACATTGTTCTGCACGCCTTTCGATGCCTTTCTTGGATGTGCAGAGTCCACAGCCATTGTTTGAGTCTTCTTTGACCGCAGTAATTAAAAAAGCCAATTAATTCCCTGCTCCCAACTTGAATGAAACAAAGGTATCACGTTGTATCGTTTTAGTCCACTTCATGTCAAGGTTTACGTGTAATTCTTTCAGGAAAAAGAAACATTTGGTATAAGGTGAAACTAGGCATGACTTAATTTTGTGCAATTATGTCAAACTCTTTGGGTGTTCTCGGAGCTGGCGGTTTTGCTATGAACAAGGTACGGGTGCCTGAAAGGTCAAACTTCACGCAACGTGGCACGCAAGTGACATCACACATCTGTCTCGGATGTCTGTGGTCTGCGGCCGTGCAGATGGACAGCAACCGTGTCCGCTGTTTGCTTTAAATGCCTCTCCCTTCGGGGTGGGACCTAATCTGAAAGCCGTGACAGGGAGTTGGGGGATACAAGCTGGTCCCAGACAGCGCTGTCCCCCCCCCACCGGGGCACCTGGTTTCCCGTTTCGATGGAGTGCCCCTTGTGTTTTATTCATCCCACCAGATGGAAGCGTTCACCGCTGTCTTTCTGAGCTCAGAGCGAGTCAAGCTTTGCCTGGTCTTGTTAAACCTATAAATACTGCGCTTAGGATGATCTGCTATGAGCCAGATTCCTTTCTAAACACACCTGCACACCGGTTTGCTAAAATAATTGCTGGAGGTAAACATATGCAAAGCTTGCATGGTGTTCTTCTCGGCATAAACAGCAGCAGCAGTCATCGAAAAAATGATGACAAATATAATGTATCTTCTTTGCTTTACTGCAGGTCAATTTGGAATTATTACAGTTAAGGCAAATATTTTCAGTTGTTTCATTGTAAATGTCCCTGTGCTTTGATGGATTTCCTTGTCTCCTCCTTTCGATCAATTTGACATAAATAGGACTGGGCTGTTTGCGTCCTTCCTGTCTGCATCATGTAAAATCTGCTCGGGTGACAGTCTGACCGGAGCCACGTCACCATTGGACAGTGATCGGACAGTGGCGAGACTATGACGGCACCCTGAATGTGCTTAAAACATTTGCCTCATCAGCTAAAATGCTTTGTGAAGCAGCATGTATGACTGTGTCTCCCCATCAACCCGACGTGAGGAAGATCGATCCCTTGGGGCTAATCCGATCTGGACCCACTTCCTCGCATGGACTCACACTTATCTGTGGCAGTCTGATATCTCAGCAAGGGACCCTAGTTCAGTTTGGGAGGAAAATCAGTGTCATTTATGCCTCTCAAGCCTTTTAGTGTCACTGCTGCTTTCCCTGTGGAACCTCATCAGTTAACCACCTGCCATTTCCTATCCCTGTTCCCATCCGACGGAATTCCAGATCCCCTCTGACATTCATGGTTTCAAACCTTTAAATATTAAATTAAATAACTGGCTCAGTGAGTTGGGATCTGTGTCCAGAAGGTGGTAGTTCAAATCCCATTTCCTGGCCTAGTGATCATATCACAATGGGGCCCTTGAGAGTCCCATAACCCCAACTGCTTTATGGATACTGGACCCCAAGCTTTCCTGGCTTGTATATGGCTATGGGCAAAAGCATTAGCTAAATACTTCTTGCTGCTAAGCTGAGAGAGGTTCTATACCCAAAGAGGGCTCCAGCTTTCAAGCAGCTGCAGAGAATCGTCCATTAAGCTTAAGAAGGCTTATCCCCCGTCTCACTACTGCAGATTGCCCTAACATTAAATCGGCATTTATGCTTTGATAGTATCTGTAGTCTGACCACCATTTCTGGCTTGGCACAGAGGGATTTGTCAGAGACTTGTTAGGAGGGAGAGTGCCCCCTGCTGTTTGAGGCTGTCTGAGTAAGGAGGGTGTTTCAGGAAATGTGGGTTCAGCAGCTGTAAATGTGTCAAAGCTGAGTTGGCTCACAGCTGCTCAAAATGGAGGCCTAAAGTTACCCGCACCCCCACCGGAAACCCGAAGGCACTCTGCTTGGCTGGTGGCTCATTCGTCTCACAACAGGAAGTATGAAAGCGTTCTGGATCCTTGGAATCTCCTTACTGCTTCTTGAGCTGCTTATACCCCCCACTCAGTTCCCGTGGTGCTGTGGAAGAGGCCCTGCTTATGTTAAACAGGGGGGGTGTTATATTATGGGGGTGCCGTTGTGTCCAATGGCCTCATGCTACACATCCACTGGGGCATTTACCAGTGTTGGTAACATTGCGTGTTACCATAGTGATACACAATACTATAGTGTTACGCAATACTAAAGTGTTACACAATACTATAGCGTTATGTGATACTATAGCGTTATGCGATACTATAGTGTTACGCAACACTATAGTGTTCCACTACTTTTGGTGGTAACGAGTAATGTAACCAATTACCTTCTCAAATTAAATAATGCAATTAAAAGTACTGAAATTTAAATGGGCTCATTACTCTTGCTTGAAAGTATTAATGGACAAATACAACCTATTGCCCTAATTTCCAGTTTATGATCTAACGTCACCCGACCTTACGGTGGCACAATGAATGGAGTGATATTAGGTGCAATAATAGATAGACAGTGATAGTTGTGTTGTCTGGCACTGTGTCACAACAGCAACACTAAAATAATAGAAGTATATGTATGCATTAAGAGAATTGTAATTAATTATTTTTATAAGTAGTAATTGAATTACTTTTTAATGAAGTAACTATTAACTGTAACTGATTACTTATTTTCATTAACTTGCTCAACACTAGCTTTTGCAGAGTATCACAGGTGTGATCCTCACCACCATTTTGGGTCTGAAACAAAGTAAGCCACGTAATTCTGCTGATCGTCATATTGATCCTCTGTAGGATTTTGGGAGGAAGTTCAGCCGAGAATTCTGCAGGGCTATTTCCTGCTGCTGAGTGAGTCAGCTGCTCCCAGTTAAACCGTGTGTTCTGGTTGTCCCCGAGATTGTTCAGGGATGCCACAGGATCTTTCCCCGCACACCGGCTGTTTGCCTGGTTAGGGCACTCCGATCTTAGCCTCGTTCCCGAGTCTGAGCCCTACGACATTGTGTTCGTGCGCAGCTCAAACATCAAACATTTTCAACTGAAGTTTAAACAAATGTGAGGGATTGTTTTCTCTTTCCTTCTACTGCGCAGAGACCATCTGTTCTTCAGTGTTTTAAATAAAAAATGTTTTCTCCTCTGTGTCACCGGAGTGCTAGTTTCCTGCACAGACGTACCAAACTGAGGAGTAATAACCAGGCTTCTGACTAAGGCATGAAATATGAAAGTACTGCCTCTGCATTGCCTATCAATGGGGCCTGAGTAATAGCACTATGCTAACCTAACCCACACTGGTTTTAGTGAGCCGCCGCTGTGATTCATTTTTGATATAATGTTGGCTGGTTTGTCAAAACATGTTTTCTGTGATACAGTTTCAGAGGGGCGTTCAAGCTCACTCAGTGCGAAGAAGATGAGGAGAAGGTCATATGCACATGAAAGGGTCTGAAGAAGAGGATCTAGGGGGGAAGGGGGGAGAGGAAGATGGGACAGGGGAAGAGAGAGGGAGAGGGGGAGGAGGGGAGAAGGGAGTGGAGGTGAAAGGAGAGGGGAGGGAGAGGGAGGAGGAGAAGAGAGGAGAGCAGAGGAGGGTCCTTGGTTGGTTGTGTGGTGTGTGAGGTATGGAGAGCAGTTAGGAGGATCACCGGTAACGGGAAGGACTCAGGATTGACTGAGCAGCCACAGTCCAGACTGTTCTCCTGTGAACAATGGAAAGGCTGGGGAGCACCTTCAGCCACAGGTCGGACGGCTGAGCTCTTCCAATGCTTCTTTGTTGCTGCTGCCATTTATCTGTTCATGCTTCCAGTGTCCCTGCTCCTGTCCCCAGTCGGCCTGGAGGTCACCAGCCTGACCCTCTATGGCCCATGGCAGTATGGCTCCACCTTCCGTGTTTACAGACATGCTGCAGCATTAGCACTGCACTTTACACTATTCTGCTGACGTATTTTTTTCGTGGGCCGGGGTCACTATTGTTCTAGAAGTGTATTTTAGTAAAGCTGCTAGACATCGTATAGTGATCTATAAGATCTTATCTTATCTTGCTGCCTGAACTCATTGGGAGACACATTTGAAGGTTTTTTGAGTCAACTTTATTCAAAACAGATGACCTTCCAATGCTACTAGCTATACTGATTTGATCGCAGTAGCAGTACACTAACATTGCCAGTAAATGTTAAAACAGCTAAAATATTTCATCTTTCACCCTTATAGTTTATTCTCAAAAAGGTTCAGGTATGTTCTGTGCAGCGCTAGACCAACTCAGGAAGTCCTACAGCTTGGATGAAGAGTTAGCCTAGCCTTTCACATTAACACCGGAGACACTATAAAAGCTGATATGCCACAGGCATTAGCGTCACGGCTAACACTGCAGGTCTGATGCGAACGAAGGGGAATAAAGGATGGCATGAATGGTCATATTCCAAACTTAAAATATTCAATTCATTTACCCGATAAAAACAGCAGTATGTACAGGTGCTACACGTGCATAACAAGTGTAGCTACACACAGAACTTTGAAAGCATCCACCTGCTTTCTCAAAGAATATAAAAGTCCCCTGTCATTCTTCCTCTGCAGGAGTCACAGACACAGATATGGTCTTAAGCGTCCGTTTCACCCGCTTTAAAAACCTTTACTAGGATTTACTTTCGTTTGAGGATTACGTCAAAGGCTTTAGATTATGCCCATTAACATTTAAAAAGCCATCAGTCTGTTTAAATTTCCCTTAATAGGGGCTTTTAATGCATTATGTTCAAGGCTGCCAAACCAGCAATGCCATGGATATATCAAGGAATGACCTGTATCTGAGTACAGCGCTGGCTATAGCGCAGACCAAGCATTTAGCTCACTTATTTTAACGTCCCTATTCAAGTGACATTTGTCAGTCTGAATCATTTAATACCGTCAGTCTCATTAATGTGAAGTGACGGGAGTACATCTTTGCTATATTTTGTTACTCGGCATGAATGCGTGACCTCACCATCCCACGCTAAAGCCACAAAGTGGAAAGTTCCCTCCAGATCGCTGATGGTGCGTGATCTCACCATCCCACGCTAAAGCCGCAAAGTGGAAAGTTCCCTCCAGATCGCTGCTGGTACGTGTCCTCACCATCCTACGCTAAAGCCACAAAGTGGAAAGTTCCCTCCAGATCGCTGCTGGTGCGTGACCTCACCATCCCACGCTAAAGCCGCAAAGTGGAAAGTTCCCTCCAGATCGCTGCTGGTGCGTGTCCTCACCATCCCACGCTAAAGCCGCAAAGTGGAAAGTTCCCTCCAGATCGCTGATGGTGCGTGACCTCACCATCCCACGCTAAAGCCGCAAAGTGGAAAGTTCCCTCCAGATCTCTGCTGGTGCGTGACCTCATCATCCCACGCTAAAGCTGCAAAGTGGAAAATTCCCTCCAGATCGCTTATGGTGCGTGACCTCACCATCCCACGCTAAAGCCATAAAGTGTGAAGTTCCCTCCAGATCATTGATGGTGCGTGACCTCACCACCCCATGCTAAAGCCATAAGGTGGAAAGTTCCCTCCAGATCGTTGATGGTGCGTGTACGGCTACTCTTATTCAGGGAAAGACGTCCCATCAGAGATCCATGTTGGAGTAATGGTGGTGGACTGAGTGTTTGTCTTCAGCCTTTTTAAAGGCTTCTCTTCTTTGTTTAACACAACGGGTGCAATCCAGTGAGATTATCCTAGATCCATTTGAATGTTTACCCATAACCCTCCCCCTCCCCCCTTTGAGCAGACATGCTGCAAGAAATGATGCATCACTGGGTACTTCAGCGACGGAGCTTCTTAGGAGAAAAGTGCAGTAACGGCTTGTAGTGCGACTCACGGCACTTTCCTGCATCTGTCTGGATCTGTAAATAACCTTTGACCTGCTAAGGTCCCACCTGTGAAATACAGGCCGTGGTATTTCCGGATGTCCCAGCTGTTTTAGGCCTTTTCTGCGACACTTCCCACAAAAGATGTAGCATTTGACCGGTAATCACAGGCTGTCTGGTCCACAACAATGACGGATTGCCTGGAGTGTACAGCTATCAGATGGTAATCTGGGCACATTTGTTCTATGCCAAAAACTGAGCAAAAATTGATTACATCTTTCTTTCCTTCTTTCTGCTGAAAGAAAGCGATAAATCTGGGTCCCTCGTCCCCTTTTTATGTCTGTCATTCCTGATTGATGGGATGTCTGGCCCAGCTGACAGCTGTACATCTCGTGGCATCCTTGTGACCCCGCCCCCATCCTCTGTCATATCCTGTGCCATGTGAAGCCCCTCTCCCTGTCCCTACACCCCGTCTTCCTGACTTGTTCGACAACCGGATAAGTATCCTGGGAATTCGCATGTGATGTCAGGGATCGTGTGTGCTGGGTACATTCGTAAAGTACAGTGATGGCCAGTCCATGGCCTGAGCTTGAGTAATACTTGAGTAACTTTTCCTGGAGCGTGAATCTTACTTCATTCCACATAGACAGCTGTACCTACAAGACCCCTAAATGGTTTTGCTGGCTCCAGTTTTTCGTGATAGCTGTGCATTCTGGGTGATAGCTGTGCATTCTGGATACTTTCAGACTTTTGGCTGCTGGAGAATGAGACCTTTCTTTGGAAGCCAAGTCCTTCATCTTGACCTCATAGTAAAGACAGCAGGAATAATATGGAACTCACTAAAGTTCTGGGGGGTGCTGGAGGGGTCTCCAGTTGGGGGACTTTATCTGTGCTTTCCCTGTAGGACACAAATAGGTCTATGTTGCATTAAACACAATCCAAGCTGGTTCCCCAAGCCCAGGCTGGGGAATATAACATTGTGTGTATGACAGAGGTTACCAGGCCTGTGAATCACGGCTGGAATCCTTCAAAGAGCTTCTCACGTGGCCTTATGCAACTTGGCCTAGAGTTCTGAAAAAGAAACCAGCCTAGACCCTGCACCCTGAACTTACGCAATCCACACCACAATGCCAGCCTGGAGATAATTCCAGTAAGTGTTATGTAACATGATTTAATTTCATATTTTCATAGATGAAACAGTATAAAATTAGTAAACAATCTGCAAGCTATGGCTTCGATTGTGTCTTTTTATACTTTCCTTGCATGTTATGTATTCACAATGAGAACTCTGCCAGAGCGTAGCACACACAAGACCTCAGCGTCTTTCTGGGATGACGTCCTAATTCTAACTGTGGTTAATATGATGCTTTCTGTCTGACGTTGGTGCCTCTGATTGGTGCAAAACCCAGTGAGGGATAACAGCGGCGAGTGACAGGGCTACGCATGAAGCATCGCTGTGGCCAATCAGTGACCCCGCTTTATCTTCCCTCCAGCTGGTTGGCCCACACATCTCCTGAAGACCCCCTGTGACTTCTGAAGAGCATCAATCAGCATGCTGTCTTCTGGTAAAAGCACTACCAGCTCACCCTCCCTGGACACACTGACCTCGAAATGGTTGAAATTTGGCGACAGGTGGAGAAAAAAAGAGACATTTATAGGATGAAATATAACACTGAGGTGCCAGGGAACCGGAAAAGAGGGTCTTGTCTAATTTGTAATTTGTATTTTTCCATGGAATGTTCCAGATTTAGTTTCAAATTCAGTTGGGGTTACAAAAACATATAGCTCCTCTATAAACATTCAAAAGGCATTGACACTCTGTTGACGTTGGGACGTTGACTTTATCAGCCATGGCTAGTGTCTTTCACAATGTTATTATCTAAAAGTGAAGCCCAAGGTCTGGGGCAGTATTACGAGGATTATAAGCGCACATGTCATTCCTACTTTCTCGAGTGTTGGACCTCTAAGAGCAGCACACCTCCCTGTAAAAGAATGTCCTCCTCGAAGTCTTCATACAAGCCACTGCCCCTGTTGCCACTAATCGAGGTGTATGTCTGTCTCGTGTTGTTTCGTTCTGAGGCAGGCTTGACAGGGCAATTTTCCGTTGGCTTGCTTCGGTTGGTATGTTGACCCCACCATAAGGGAATGGGCGGAACCGAGAGCAGGCTGGTTCTTACACGCGTGATGCAGTAGGTGCTCAGAACGTGTCCAGAGTTGGAGGAGCCTCCCGGTACACAGCTTTTCGACACATTGGTCTCTCCTTAAATAACCGAAAATCTCTTTTGAGAAATGTGCCTGCAGCGGCTCAGCCTTTGAAATATGCACTTTGCAGCTTCCTGCCTGCCTTTCTGACACACAGCATCTAACCCACAGTGTCTGTCATGCTGTCTGTCATTTTAGGTCACATATTCCACTTTGATTTTTTTAGACGTCGCTTATATCGAATGTCTTGAAATTACACATATTAAATTTGTTACTAAGGGTCCATAAGCCCAAGGTGTAATGGTGTCTAACTCGCCATGTGTGTTGCTGCAGTGCCGTGTCACGCGTGAAGCCGTCTCTTCGTGTCCTGTCTGAAAGGCCTGTTTAGGCCGGAACTGGCCTGGTTCCCCTGTGGCGAAAAGAAGAAACAGGCTGAAGGGAAATCCAAGACCAACTCAAGCAAGGATTCTCAGAGCAATAAAACGCTGGTAGGACTTTATATGAAAAACGGCACAAACTTCTGTTACCTCCTGCTATTATCTGTTAGCCTAATAACGGAATGTTAGCCTGACGATTTTCCCCTGCGACGAATTTACCTGTTGAGTGCAGCTACATGAAAATCCCCCCAAAATGCCTGCCAGCATGTCACAGGACGTAACAGACCCAGTGTACTTAAGATACCTAATCCCAGGTACCACTAGAAGCAACTCCACATTTTACAGTTTCACCATTGCGCGGTTTACAGCTCAGAGTCGATCGAGTTTGGGTACCATTTAGGGCTAAATGAATAAGCCTGGGTTATTAAGTGCTGCTGTTGTGGGGTATGTTCCTGAGGGCTCCCTCACACGCCGTGTGACCCAGTATAAAGGCTCGCACTGTGCGAAACTGACTCCACAAGCCCTGAGGATGGCCTGGTGTTAAAATCCGGCACGTTGCTGCTGTGTCACTGGGCCGGCGTGTCCCGCATTCCAGAAATGCCGACCACGACCCCGAGCTGAAGCTCTGTGACACCAGACCGCATGGAGCGTGACCCAGATCTTCATTCCTGAGGGTGGCCCGCTGTAGGAACACGGTGGCACACTGGGGGGCCCCCCTGTGGCCGGGCCCCTAGTCACCCCCAGCACATTCGTTCATTCGTTCGGGTTTGTGCTTCAGGATGGCCGTGCTGATGAGGTGTGGGAACGAGCGCGGGTTAGATTTGGGTCTTCGTATAGCCTCGATATCACTGAAGTGACAGTTTAGCGCCAATGTCCAGAATGCGCCGGAAAAACACAATATAGCCATTTCTCTGAGCTGGAGAGGATCTCTGTCTCTGGGCCTGGCGCTCTGTGGAGCATCTTAAAGCAATTAGAGCACATAAAGGATTACTGGGCGCTTAGAGTGAATAAAGGCAACAAACTCAGCCAAGATGTTGCCTGGCAACCCTGCCGAGAGGAGCCAGCGTAGCCAATAGGAGCTGAACAAAACGGGGGGGAAAATTAAGTTCGCTCCGACCTCCACTTAACGCAAACCAGAGAGAGCCCCCACCACCTTCCTGAGCCTGAAGAGACAGCACATTCCTTCAAAGTGAAAACATCAACGCAGATTTATGATTTTCTCGGGTTACATGTTGACAGATGACTGCAGACAGTTTCATGAGGGAAAGATTGCTGTCAGGGCAGCGGAAAACGCTCAGGTTGAGCCCGAGATGGACAGCCTGTGGGACACGCTGCGTCCAGCCCCTCACTGTCCTCTCTCCTATCTGCCTGACAGTTCATAGCCATCCCAAGTGCCATGAGAAAGAATAGCAACAGAAAGTGATTAGGGGGCAGCCGTCCCTCAAGACAACATGCGAAACACAGAGGAGATACAATGCGTCTGTTTTAGAAACTCCGCCAGTCCAGCTGTCCTGTGACATGTTTGGTTTGTGATGCCACAACATAAAAATAAAACCAGGCATATTTCACGTTCCTCTACATCCAGGACTAATGCTTAAAAAACACATAAAACCGCCAGATTCCATCTACGGTCCAAGACATTCAGTCATGCATTTGCTTTCGCGGTCGTACTGTCATACTGATTTCACTACATTACTTTTAGGAATAACAAAAGGCAAACGGATTTTTAGCAATTAAAACGAGCTCATTACTTTTCCATTCAGCTGTGTAATATAAACACTATTCCAGAAGAGGCACTAGTGATTTTAGCTGCAGCGTGAATAATGGAATCGTGGGGCTGTCCAGCCATGGTGTTTTGATATCCGTCGCATGAGCCAGAGATGGATGGGGGGGGGGCACGTGTTCCTGCCGGCTTCCCCAGCAGGGTCTTTAACCAGAAGTACCTATATCTGTACACTCTATCTACACTCATATCTATACACTGTCACCTTATTTATTACTTTGAATACCCTCCTTCTACTATGTATTGCTAATTGTTTATTTATTGTTTGTTTGTTGTTTCCTAACTGTCCATGGTTGTGTTTTTTGTTGTTGTTTACCGATGCACTGTTTTATTGTATGTGCAATCGTGCGATGACAATAAAGGATTCTGATTGTATCTGTCGTAGGACATTGGTCTGGGTCCCCCAGGAACGCGAAGTGGGCGTGTAACACGAGAAGTGCTCAGGGTTCTGGCAACTCTGCGCGGGCCAGCCCTCCCGGGACGCTGGATCCTGACCGGGACCGCCCCTGCTTTTCTGCTTCTCATGCGATACTTTGAATCGCTGCCTTACGGACGTCTTTAACAGAGTTCCCCACCCCCCCCCCCCGAGACCTCGCTGTGAATGGGGTGAATCTGCCAGCCAACCTGGAGTTTATTACAAACAGGTGAAGGTCGACATATATGTCTGCAGGCGAGAGCTACTCCACTGCTGACCTTGGTGGCGGCTCGGACGGGATAGCTGCACCCCCGCACCCCCCCACGCCACCCAACGCCCCTCAGCGCTGGCTGAACGTTTAAAGGTTTGTTCTTTTCCTGAGCGCCCTGGTCATGCAAAGGCGCTTGACTGCGGAGTTTGGTGCAAGTGCTCCAGTGTCAACAATGAGAACATTTCCACAGATGCGATCGTTTCAGCCCTGTTTGTTAGCATTTCCCGAACTCTCACTTTAATCCGTGATATATGACTTCCATCTGCGTGAGATATAATGAACGGCGGAGAGGAAGGCGTGCTCACATCGCAGGGGAAACACAGGCTTGAATTCCTCTGTGATATCAGTACTCTTGCCTGAGTTTGACCCTTTGAAAGATACACTTTTATTCTGGAATAGGGACAGGAAAATAGACAGAAAATGTAGACAAATGAAGAAAATCTTCAGCACTGTGAAGCATTTTTCATACAAAAATTTCCCTCGTGTTCGAATGCGCGTGTGTTTAGAGATGATCTCCCTCAGACTTCATGCCCTGCAAAAGACTCTGGATCATCTAGTTGGATGAGTGGATATCAAAGAACGGATTCCATCCCTGAACGAACATGACTTTGCCCAGTAATGGGAATAACAGGTTCATCCTCACCGGCAGGCCGGAAAGACATCTCTGGCTTTTGCCTCCCTGAAAGCCCGTGTGTTTTACTGCATTACTGATTTCGTGCTGCTGTGATTAAAGATCCTATTATTAAGCATCATGGAGCTGGTCTTTTCGGCTGCCCCAGGCATGCCAATCGGAACCAGAATTTATGACCGGGGGGTGGTGGCTATGGCAGCTGAAATTCCTTTATTTAGAAGCAGGGAAGGTCAGGGGGGTCTGTGTGCTGAGATTGCACAGTTTACAGCTCAGAGTCGATGGAGTTTGGATACCATACTAATGGCCGACTGCTGGTGGGGGGGGGGGGCATTTCTGTGTTTCGCTGACTGTTTGCCTTCGAGCAAATTGTGCTGCATTCCATCAAAGTCTTTACCTAAAATGATTACATTCCTGGAAATACTTCTGTCGTCTTTACAGCGATGCCTGTCACACAGGCGCGGGTATTTTTCACACGGCTGTTCCGGGCAGCCATTAAAGATCACGGCTGAAGATGGAGACCAAGGAGGGGAAGTCCTCTGCGTGTGGGTGCTCGCTGTGGGCTCGCCCAGTGCTCCCCGGCGTACTGGGAGCTGTTTTATCAAGCCGCTCCATCCTCTCTGAGCTGCCACACTACTCCATATGTTTGTTTTCCAGCACACCTGGTTCAGCTATGGCTTGTAATATTATTTGATGCATTTAGTTGGATTGTCTGCTGGCAGAATATAAAAAAAATGGCTGAGGATATTCAACACAGGGTTTGGAAACCAGAGGTGAAAAGTTCAGGTCCAGAAAGTACAGATTCATACCAACCAGCTGAACACTCTGTGACAGTGGCTCTTAATACTAAATTGGTTGTTTGAAACAAAACCTCGGTTTGGATTTGGACTTTCTGGACCTTGAACTTTCCAATTCTGTTGGAATCCTACGGATAACCTGGTGTTTGGTGCATATCGGGTTGTAAAATGTGCAGAAAACAGAACTCAGTTACATAAGTTGACTCAAATATATGTTTTTTTCATTGATAGATTTTAACAGTTTATAAGTCAAGCTACGTCACTGATACACATCTGGGTCAGGTAACATGCAAAATGGTGGCTGGGGTGTGTCCGTGTGCATGCACACTGTTCTCAAGCTTACACAGAGTACGTACTGCATTAACAGCGACACTGTGTAACAGTACTGTGCAAGTACATACTAATTAATGTAGCTCAGTGTGTTAGTATGCATTATCTGTGTTCTCGTTAGTGTTCCCTAGCAAAGAACCCCACGGGTAAGCTACCCAGCTGGCCCTGCTTAAGCTAATTGCCCTATGGTTTTTATTGGGGCAGTTTGGAGGATCCTGGGAGGATTGGGAAGGCTGGGAGGGAGCGTGATCTAAGGGCATAGTATGCTGGACTTTGTGGTTCCTCTGTTTCATTGAGTTTTAGGGATTGTTAAGTTAATTTTCCACTCTTTGCAGTTTGGTTTGCTTAAAGGGGCCGCGACCTAATTTTGTGTGTGGTGTTATTTTTCTGCAGCAAAGTAATTTGTTTTATTCACCCGTGCCTTCCGGCACCTCGATAGCAGGCTTCTGCCTCACATTAATCACAATAATAAATATCCCAGCCGCGCACAGTAAGATGTCGCCAGTGAGAGTGAGAACAACACAATCAGTGCTAAAAAGGGACCATGCCTTTCTGAACAGCCATCTTGTTCAGAAAAGCCTTAATGACGTCACTCAGAGGCGTGGCTCGGGCTCTGGCCTATGCTGTATCTGTGAGGAATTATACACGGCGTTTCCAGCGGGCCCCTATCTGCAAATTACTGAGATAAGAACTGCGCGAGTTAATCTCTGGGACGGTTGACAAACGCGTCTGCGTCTGCCTTGACGTGGAATGTGCTCTGTCAGATAAGGGGGCCATTTTGCTGAAGCCCCAACACGCTAGGGTGCCAGTGCGTAGCATTTATGTCCCTCTCCAGTGCTTCCTAAAAAAGGGAAAGGCCTCCGTTCTTTCTGGCTGAGCCGCTCCCGTAGGCCGCACTGCCTTGCCAGCTCTTTGTTTCAGCGTGGCAGAAGGTGTCGTCCAGGCTTGGTGTGGGAATCACGGCGATCGAGGCCCAGACAAGAAAAAAAGGCAAACAAAAATATGAATCCCTTGCAGTTGGTGCCAGGCTGGCAGTGCAGATCGCTTACAATAAAGAGTGGGAATGATTTCGGGAACAGTGTGCCATTGTCAGGGATGTCATTCCACATTCCACAGCGAATCATCTGACGGTTTGCCGAAACTGCCGGCGAATGGGCCTTTGGCATGCAAATGACAGGCCGGTGCCAGCCGTACACCGCAGTGCAGCACGGAGGTTCGCCGTCGCAGCTGGAGGCCAGACAGCACCGCCATGTTTTTGATGCTGATGCTGGGAACATTCCGGCGTGTTGGACTTACACGTGATTACTTTATCTAAGAGCAATTCTTTCATTTCCCCAATGCAAAACCAAAGCCCCTGGCCCCCCCATAAACACTCGCATGGACTCTGACTGTAGTCCCATAAAGGGTATTGTGGTGAGCTTATACAGTAGCTCCAGGGGTAGGTATGTGCCTCAGCGACTAAGGCCTCTCTGCCTGTGATCAGAAGGTAGCTGGTCTGAATTCCTTCCTTGGCAGAATGGTCACGTGTCTGTTGAGCCCCTGGGCAAGGCCCTTAACCCTTGAAATGGCCCGGGGAGCTGCATGAACGGCTGACCCTGAGCTCTGACCCCAAACCTGACCTGTACCCGTGTGTCTGTGTCTCACAGGAGAGATGTTCTATGTGAAAACGAAAGAATTCCAATGTACTTGTGCAAATGGCAAATAAACATCATTTCATTTTTCTTTCATGCCTGCTTCAGGGACGCTGAAGGTTACCCGTGCACTGGGGCATGCTCTGAGATCCGCACACTCTTACCCAGAACTGCATGGTGCATGTGTGTAAAGACTCAGGTTGTCCACTGTGCTGAAGAAAACAGGCTTCGAGCGCCACCTAACCATGTCTGCGGTCTAACCACATCTTAATCTTCCCTTGTAAAAAAAAAAAAACCCTTAATGCTTATTTACAGGAACATTAAAGGAAGATGTTGCCAGTCTGTAGATCAGTATAGTTTCTCATGAATATACTACTTTGATATTAATATGCAGACTTGTTAACAGATCATTCTGTAATTCAGGTCAGGTTACTTGCTTCGGGCAGAGATTCGAAATGCGGAGGCTTCTAACCCTAATCATCTCAAATAACAAGCTCAGATCTTTCCTGTGTCTTTACTCTGGTATCTAGCAGGTAGCCCTGTGCACCTCAGTGTGAACTGCGAGGGCTTGGATATCAGATTTTTAACCTAGTTACTGTTGCCTCCTCCTGTCCAGACTAGTTTCCTTTAAGCCCTCCGCTTAATCTGTCTCCACGTAGCCCCGACCTACGTCTGCTATGTCAATTAGCGGCCTCAGCTGTCACGGCAGTCACCAGGAGTCCCTGAGAGCCAGCTCCTGCTTCTCAAATAACACGAGTAGCGCTCATCCTGTGGCCAGCGAGGACCTGCTGAAGAAACAAACAAAAGTTTCATAGACATACCAGAATATCTGCCAAGGCCAAACCCAGTCTCTGCTGCCTTGTTTTCTAATGAACTGTGCGCTCAATAAAACAATGCGAATTACTAACTGCACCATAAGAAGGGTGTATTTTTCTACCGTCTTTCCAAACCAAAAAGCTATTCTGAACTGAAAACACTCTTAGGCGAGTGAGGCCCTATAGTCACACCCTGCTGAGACACCAAACCATTCCTAAAGTCCTTGCTTCCTACGTGGTTGTACAACTTTTAGTTGAAGTTATGTTAGTATATCCAACAAAGCTACATTAGATATATGAATTTGACACCAACTAAAGCAGACAGGAACCCTTGAGCCAGGAAGTTATTGTGTATGAGAAGTGGTCCAGTTAGCTAAACAGTAGAAATATGAAGAGGTTATTGTTCAGGATGAACATAATAGTGGGGGCCATTGTGTGTTCAGACAAGTACACACTCCCATTCACAGTATTTTGTAACATAAGACAAAGTGAAGAATTGATTTCAGCATGTAATTTATCCTATAAAGTTATGTTTTGATGTGACTTAGCCGTAGGCTTATGGGGAGCACTTAGCAAATGCTCAGAGCTAGCATCCGAACTGCCGTTCTTATGTTTCATACAGATGTTGGGGCAGATGTTTCATGACCTTAATGGGAAACTGCAGAAATTTCAGGAGGTAAGTTTTATGGGGCACCCAAGTTGGATAAACAAAAAAGACTGACGTTGTGGTGTCATTTGTCAACACGGTATGCAAAATGATATTTACACTCATGAAGTACTGAAGGGTGCTGAGGTTTCTAAACCCACTGTAGGAGGGATTACCATGCATCATCCATCAACGATTGGCTCAACCCCAATGGCAACCAACAAAGTAACCAATGGGTTTCAGCGTTTTCCCACCACTATCGTAAGAGCCAAAGAGTCCAAAAAAACTTGATGGAGTTTATCCTAACTCGCATGAAAAGCACAAACTCGTTGTGGGTGTTCTGCTTCAGAGAGCGAGATGCTTGGAGCTCTAAGTGTAACTTGATTGGGATGACCCTGGAACCCTGGTTGCCGTTCTGTTTCAGAACGGTGCAGTCCGAGCTCGGAATCCGCCATGCTTTCTAGGGATGATTCCCACTGCAAAGCTCGGCTAGTCCAGCCCATCAGGGGATTCCTCCATCAGACTCCAGGTGGCTGGGGTCACTGCCTGGGGCTGGTCCCTTGTACCTGTGACCATTCCCACGCACACGTCTACTCTCCGGCTCCATCAGAGCTGAGGATACGGGGGCTGGGGTGCTCTCACTGTCCCTGTACTCACATTCCAGATGGCTGCCTGACCAGCACTAATGACAGGATTAGACGTGGCGGGGGCCGGGGGTGGGGGGCTGTCATGAACCCTGCGTCAGCTGCCCCGCACCCAGCCAGGAAGGCTGATGTCTTCTTCAAAGCATTAAAGCTTCATGGGTTATGGAGAAGAATTGTGGACACCAGCAGAGCTAGACCTGGATTTGCTGTTAGAAATTAGCATCACAGTGTTTTGAAAATGATGTATTGACGTATGGGGTAAATGACAAACATCAGGTGTTCTTCACTATTCCTTGTGTCTCGTCTAGTAGAGATTAAGGTCTTGCAGCTCCATACCCTCCTTGTCCCTTTCATGCTGTATGCCAGTTAAGCTGGTACATACTGGCCTCAAGCTGTCAAGCTCCCTTGGCCATCATCAAACTGGCATCCGGGATAAATTCCGTTAACCATTCAAAAACTGAAATGAATTATCGACAGCACGGTTTTCCACACGTATCGACGGTTTGCTGCTGCACGTGAAGAATACTCCTTGTCGTCCTATGCCCGTGTACTGCTGGATGCTTGGAAGGTCTCCGCATCTGCATTTTTGTACGTGATCCCTGGCATCCATAAACTGTCATACAGAAAGCACTTAGAATAGCAAAGGCAGTGTACGTCATAATGTCACAGATCTTCCGCACGTTATGTAAACACTTCTCATCACTAAGCAGAATTACTGTTTCAAATTTGGACACATTACAGCTAAACAAATGGCAAAACAAATGGATGCTATATCCGCAGCGGGTGACGTAACTGTGCAGTGTTGCTCAACTGTGAGGATTGATTTGACAAATTATGTCACCAAAGTTTGTTCTCACTCAAAAAAACATGTTTATTGGTGTTGATCTCTTCCTGACCGACACCCTGCAAATACAGAGCATGATGTCGACCTCACTTGACCTTTCCCCTAACCTGACCTTAAACAAAGACACTATCCTACTGTTCTGCCAAATGCTTTTTCCTGTTAGCAGTTAAAATAACCTCCTCAAGGACCAAAACACATCTTGCTGGTAACCCGACCCAATGCTAGTATCTTGGTTAGTCTACATGACTGGAAGTGCTTGAGGTCAAACCCGAGATTTCAGGCTCATTGTGGCTCTCCAGTGGCAGTTTGGTTTAGAGATAATTACCATACTTACATTTAACCATCCTGTTGCGTTTATGGTTACCGGATTTTTTTTCAGGGTTCATTTTTTTAGTTGCTTTTTACTATAACTCTCTTAAGGAGGAACAAATGGCATCACACTGTTAGATGGGGTAGAATGCAATAGTCAACTTAGCTTATAACACTTTCAATACATAGAAATTTATTTAGACTTTCGGTAATCAGAAACTTTGGTCGTGTCACATGTGCGGTTCCTAGGATGTTCCAGGACCATGATTCAGTCGGCAAATCTGCTATGCAGCTGTGACGGCTAAGATTCCTATAATTTCATCTTAGCTGAATTTTTATAGTTGTATAATTAGTGACTCTGTTAACGACTGCAATCGGTAACACATGGAAAATTTCTGCTGATATCCAGACTGATTTTATATATAGTTTTTACTGATTGATCAGCAAAGGCTAACAGGCTAATATGCTAGCTAGGTCCAATCCAGGAGAGATTTCATTTTGAAATTATTTATAGTCAGTGATTTAAATTATTTGTGTAGTACATAGAGCCTAAACAAATAAGTACACTGCAATAGGTCTGGGTAGATACTCCAGGCCAACACAAGGTGATTTCATACCCGTGTTATGACGTGAACAAAGGAATTTGCCTGGAAGATCCCGGTGCCAATCCTCTGCTGCACTAACCAGACTGACGACTACCTGAAAGTGTCGTGGAAAGTGTCATGGAAAGTTTCATGGAAAGTGTCGTGGAAAGTGCCCAAATACATGCTGATTGACAGAGGAAGGGGAAAAAGGCGAGCTTTCCTCCCAGGCAGACAAAGAGCCCACTCCTCTCCCATCTGGGACTACATTACCTCAAGATCTGTGGAATTTACAGACCTCTGCTCTCATAATAAAATCCATATGCGCACAGCACACTTCATTCTGAGCAGTGGAATCTGTTTGTTTTTCTAAGCCGCCATTTTCTTTTTTTTTTTTTTAAAGCGCTAAACTCTATCAAATGTCAAGTCTTGACACGGTGAAGTACATCAAAAGGCTGCAAACAGGTTCCTTTGTTGCCCGTGGATCCCGTTTCGCAGGCATGCTGTCTTTCGGATTTCTGAGGATCCTCACTCAGGTCTCTCCCCATCAGCACATGCGGACGCTCCCTGTTGGCACGGAAATCGGGCCCCGTTCTCAAGCCAGGCCTGATACTCTACGGGACAATAAAAAGCATATAAACTCCTTGCAAATAACCGTAATGGGCATCTTACCTTACTAAACTGTAAAAGTGAACATTGAAATTGAAAACGAATGACTGGCATTTTTTAAAAATGTAGATCAGGTCATGTTATTGTACTTCAGCTCGCTCTGGTAAAGTTATAACCGAGCCATACGATTTGTTGAGGTTAGCCTGTGAGATGACACATAATTGGAAACTATGTGGAAATGGTACTGTTAGATATTTTATGGACACTTTTATTTGAAACCAACATTCATTTTTGGAGAAAGCAGGGTCAGACAGTCCCTGGAGCAAATGGGAGTTAGGGGTTGACACCACTCAGCTAACCCTGCCATTAGAACCAGCAACCTTCTGATCACAGGCACAGGAGCCTAACCCACTGAGCCACACATTGCCCCCTGTTAGAGCTCACCCCCCCCGGCTGCATTCTCTTGGACCCACACAGCGGCGCTTATATTAGCAGACATCCCAGGCAGCAGAGGAGCACGCCGATTGGTCCCCCGTTCCCCGCAGTATAATTGGCACCTTGGATTCCATCCAGGCGTATGCGTGTGTTCCAGGGGGCATCAGTAGTGATCAAAGTTGTTCTGAACAGTGCTGTACCTTAATCCACTCAGCAATAAACAATTCTCCAAAGCCAGACCTCGCTCTGGCTTCAACTTCAACTTAAAAGGACTTTTGAAAGCCTGGTCTTCTGCATGGATATTCCTGCTATTCATTTTAGTTTGATGTGAGAGTGTTTTGGGGAGAGACAGAGAGAGAGAGAGAGTCTGCTAAGGGCTTTCCTTCACCCAATATCTGCATGGTCAGAGAAAGTCACATGTTCCTCTTGCGGTTTTCTGGTCCCGTTTCTTGTTTTGAGGCTGGATGCTGGTGGTCATCAGTCCATAATCACGGCTGCTCTACACTGTCATTCCACTCCATGTGGACCCCTCCTTTTATCTCTGCACTTGCGTTCCATGTCCGTTAATCTTAAAGTTGCCATTGCGGGTTGGATTCTTCCGGGTTATTCCTGTTATTCCGCAGCAACTTTTCTCATCCATTTCCAAGTGCACATAGAGAGTGCAGCGGTTCTGAAGCAGAAGAGAACCAGGCCAGCACACAGAACTCGATTAAATGTGATGTAGAAGACTCTATATCCTGGGAAGCAGCTAGTTCATGCAACGGACGGGTGATCACCACACGCTAGGAGAGAACGGCGCGGCCCTGCAGGACATCACGATAACTGCTATTGAAAAGTCAGTGGGGCACTTTGGTCAGATGCAATTTGAAATTTAAACAATTCACACGGGCTTGCGCCTTTTAGAGGTGTGGGACTTTGTAGCTGACAGATCGGGCTGTGATTCACGATGAATGGGCTCTGTGCTCCTCAGACAATCCTCTGGTCTGCTTTTGCTCATTTATGTAGGACGGTGTTTCAGTCAAATAAACGATTTCTGCTGGTAGGCTTTGGTCCCACAAAACCACAACTTAACTGATAATGGCGACGGACAGAGGTGGGTAAATTCAAGGCTACCGACGGGGGGCTGGCAGGTCAGTTTCCCCTGGCACTGGGTCAAGGGGGGCCCAAAAGGGCCCACTAACCTTTAAATTAACTGCTGGAAATATTTGTTAAAGATACACATTTGTGAAAACTTTATATAGTGTTTGTGAATCACTTAAAAGCTTGTTATGTTTTATCTTCCTAATTTTCCTTGACTTATTGCTCGAAAATTTTTACTTTCCCTCCTTTTAATTCAAGAAATGGTCTGGTTTGGTCAAAAGGGTATGTGTGTGTCAGGTTCTGCCACCCTCCAGTGCACTGTGAAAAGGGTATGTGTGCGTCAGGTTCTGCCACCCTCCAGTGCACTGTGAAAAGGGTAGATGTGTATCAGGTTCTGCCACCATCCAGTGCACTGTGAAAAGGGTAGGTATGTATCAGGTTCTGCCACTCTCCAGTGCACTGTGAAAAGGGTATGTGTGCGTCAGGTTCTGCCACCCTCCAGTGCACTGTGAAAAGGGTATGTGTGCGTCAGGTTCTGCCACCCTCCAGTGCACTGTGAAAATGGTATGTGTGTGTCAGGTTCTGCCACCCTGCAGTGCACTGTCAAAAGGGTAGGTTTGTGTCAGGTTCTGCCACCCTCCAGTGCACTGTCAAAAGGGTATGTGTGTATCAGGTTCTGCCACCGTCCAGTGCACTGTGAAAAGGGTATGTGTGCGTCAGGTTCTGCCACCCTCCAGTGCACTGTCAAAAGGGTAGGTGTGTGTCAGGTTCTGCCACCCTCCAGTGCACTGTGAAAAGGGTATGTGTGTATCAGGTTCTGCCACCCTCCAGTGCACTGTGAAAAGGATATGTGTGTGTCAGGTTCTGCCACCCTCCAGTGCACTGTGAAAAGGGTAGGTGTGTATCAGGTTCTGCCACCCTCCAGTGCACTGTCAAAAGGGCAAATTGTCAAAAGTCAGGTGTTCAGAAGAGGGAGAAAAAACAAAAAAGAGAAAATGATAGCGGGGGTAGCTGAAAAAAGAGGTCATCCTGAGACACACGTGAGACACACAGCGGGCCTGTGTAGAGTAGCCGAAATCTCTACTCCAGTAAAAGTACGGATACTTAAACATAGCGACAACTAAAGTATTAGTAAAAGTACTGAACAATCTCAGTACTTGAGTAAGGGTAAAAGAGTATCTGCGAAGAAGACTACTGGAGGAGTCACTCCTTCACAAAATCTGCATTTGTTATGGAATCTAAAAAATCTAAAATTAAAATATGGTCTTTTTTATATAATTAAAAACAACTGGGAAATGGCCTCAGGCATAGCGAACCAACAACACTCACTGGGAAGTTTTCATTGGCTAACAGCCTGTGTGGATATGAACTGTAGCACGAATGTAGAAGACAGGATTAGGCTTGGGTTTAGGCTTAGGGTTACGTTTTTAGGGTTGGGGTTAGGCTCAGGCTTAGGCTTACAGTTAGGCTTAGTGTTAGGGCAGGGGTGTCAAACTGCAGTCCTGGGGGACCGCTGCACTGTGTAGCTTAGTTCTTTCCCTGTTCCACCACAAATGATTCAGCTCAAGTGCCGTGTGGTAATTAGCACAAGGAGTTGAATCAGGTGTGTTAAATGAGGGGAAACCCAAAAATGTGCAGGGCTCCGGCCCCCCAGGACTAGAGTCTGACACCTGTGTGTTAGGGTTTTTAAAATTTAATTAACTGACAATAGTGGATGTAGTTTTTATAGTATCATCTGAATTTGTAAGTCAGACTAACATCACTGGATCTGCCGATAAGTGAAGTTAATCAGTCCCAACTATATAACAAATCCCAAATTAAACTATGGTTTAACCCTATGTTCCATATCTGAGCTGAATTAGTATTTTCTGTTAAATCAATTCTTATTCTTAGCCGGAGTCTGCATCTTTGTCGTCCGGAATCTCTCAAGTTGAAGATAAAATCAGGACGGCATCCCTGGTGACATTATCAATTACTTTCAATGGAAAGAAGCTAAACCTGCTTGAAAAGTTGCAAAATGTCGCTAGATGATGCCATGCGCTAATTAGCATATTGATGTCATCGTGTGGTATTTGCATTCTGCCCAGCATCAGGAGTTGTCCCTTTACATCAGTTTGCTTCTCTCCTACTCTCTGTGCTCACATATACTGTATATTAATACAGTCCAATTCCCAATAAAGCTCTTCTCATTTACATTTTTATCTGAGTCTGCAGTCAGACAATGGAATGAAAATGAAACAGTGACTGAATCACAGCCAATTAAGGCTACATTTTAACCAGAAATCTCTCCCAATCGATTTCCAAGCTGCTGCTTGGAGCAGACGGATGTCAAAGAGACTGGTGCAAATTTTATAACCGCGACGTTGTCTGACAAAATCACCATATATATAATTTAAGGGAAACTGTTCTACGGGGATTTCAGCTACATTTGCATGTAAAATTATTACCCAGAGAGAAAGTTAGGTTTGTCCAAAAAGTTGCTAGATTTGTCACTAGTCGCTTCTTTGAAATAAAAAGTCCGTAAAGGCTTCTGAAAAATAGCTAAATCTAGCAGCAAAGCTGCTAAATTGGCAACACTGTTCATACTTATCCAATGAAATCCAGTGAAATTGGTCTTGGGCGTGATTTGCGCTTAAAGTATTCACTGTCAAAACAACTACTTCATGTACAAGCAAATGTAACAGAGTAAGTGTAGCATGTTACTAACCACTAAAAGGCAGATTTATGAAGTTTGGCAATTTAAGAATAAATCCAACTCTTTGAAGTGTCGTGTGGCACAGTTGCTGTGAGATGTCATGTTTTTTACTGACAGCACTGTGCGGAAGAATCACTACAACGTCACATTGTAGGAGAGGATGCATGTGTTTCCGTGAATCAGCGGGGGGGACCGTGTAAGTTACCTTCCGATAGTCCCATTTCAAAACCAAAATGTCCCCTTTCATTCACAGGTTTGGACCCAGCTATGCATCAGCTAGAGATGTCATACCGCTTCAGGATGAGAGACTAAGTGTTCTGAGCGTAAGCACTGATTAGTAATTCTGTCAGTAAATGCGCACACTGTAACTCTTAAAAACGCCAGAGTCATTTTACTGGTTCAGATATGAATACGACCCCTTCGCTCCCTGCAAACGTGTCCGGGTCGCTTAGCAGTTATAACAGGGGTACTTAAAAAAAATGGAGCACCTGTTTCCACTTAAAGAACATACCAGATTCCACTCAAAGCGATAAACACTGTTATCCAGTCAGAATATTGTGAAAGCACA
Source organism: Cryptomyrus ogoouensis (assembly GCA_025773925.1). Taxonomy (NCBI): domain Eukaryota; kingdom Metazoa; phylum Chordata; class Actinopteri; order Osteoglossiformes; family Mormyridae; genus Cryptomyrus; species Cryptomyrus ogoouensis. The sequence goes on along the minus strand of JAOYFF010000063.1, from coordinate 33,244,042 downwards.
AGCAATCAGGCCACATTCTGCAAACGAGGAATGTTAATCATTTTCCACTTTTTTGACTGCAAGCAAACAGACGTTAAGAACATAGCACCTCTGGACCTTAAAGTGGCCTCAGAATCAGCTGGCAGTGACCCCCCCATCCCCTCACCTCGGTACGTGCGGCTGAGTCTGAACTACCAGGCCAATGTACAGGCTCCAGCACTGGGTGTGGAACAAACCACAGCTGGCGCTGAGCAGGGGTGTCACCCGAAAGTCACATTGGGCCTGGATCACATGTCCATCGCATAATAATGACGAACACCTAGATAACAGCAAAAACTAGCCACCTACCTGCCCTCATATTTGCTTTATTGTGCTTTAGAATTTTTCCATATTGATATATACAGTAGGTAGGATTACATCTGACACGCAGTGCCAGTCAAAGCCCGTGTGGACTCCTGGGCAAGTTTGCCACTGACGCCCACAGCCGGTGGTTAGCTAAGTGGGCACCCCCTCTGTAGATGGTGCTCTAGGCGGCCGCCTATGTCACTTAATGGAGCAGCCCTGCATACCAGGCCGTTGTATATACAGCATAAAATCTAACAGTGAAGGCAGCCTTTAAAAGACAGAGACTGTCTTTTACAAACACTGCATGTATGTCCTAACATTTCAGCGCGATGCACGCAAGGCACCCGCAGCGTCCACGTGAACAGGAGCACTCTGAAGCTGTGACATTTTCCAGAAATTTCAATCAGATGGTTTTATTACCTCCATTCACAAACGAGGCAACATATAAAAAAAATAATAAAAAAGACTGAGGTTGCGCCATTCAGACCTGAGCGTGGGCTCTCTGTGCAGTGATTTCCGGACAATTCTCAGGCCAGAAGGACTTTCCGGCAAAGAGCGCCAGGACCACGCTACAGTTGCAAGGCCCAGAAAGGTTTCAGTGGTGCCGTTAGGGGGCCACAAGGTTTTACTGAGGGAGAGAGTGGAAAAAAGCAGGCCTGAGTTACTGTTCAGCCTCTGCAAATCTGTCTCTGCTTGGCAGGGATGTTTGGGGAGAAAAGGGCCAATTAAATATTTACACAGCGCTCAACGGCAGCCTTTGGGGGAGGACGGAGTGAGGGGGACCGGGGCAGCTGACAGGCGCTGGACGCGGACGGCGTCACGCGAAGTGGGCGGGGTGTGGGGCGGCTGACAGGCGCTGGACGCGGACGGCGTCACGCGAAGTGGGCAGGGTGTGGGGCGGCACAGGATTCATGTCCGAAAGTGATGGACTCAGATGCCAGTGAGGCTAATCCCATCGCCGCTGAGGATTCGGCGGATTAGGGGGCTTATCCTGGGCCCCCTGGAGGAGGTCCTGCCTTGTTAGGAGCTTCCTTTTATGGGGGTGGGGCCGCGCTGACCCCAACGCGGTTGGGACTCCAGATTGATGTATTGTCCTTGTTGAGCGACAGCTGTCCACCCGTAATGGTGGAAGGTGAACGTGTCGCTGTTTCACTAACAAGGTCATGTCTGTGTGCTCAGATTACTGTGTTGCTATCGGGATGGGGGGGTGGAGTAAAAAGAGCTGAGATCTGAGTTTAAAAGATGTAAATATTGCTCAGACATGTAAGAATTTCAAGGGTTCAGTCTTATGTTCTGTACAAATCCATCTTTGTTCATGTCCATACAGAACATGCCATGATGTTGATAATAGCTATAGAATTATATGATAATTACATGGAAATGGTGGATATTTGATATAGTACTTTACTCACAGAGCATTATATGTACATCAGAGCTGCATGCCTTTTGAGAGAAACATCTCATCCCAGACGGTAATTAAGTCAATGGGATTGGTCAGGGCCCCAAATAGGTCACATGAGTGTTTTCTCAAAATGGCTAATTACTTTGACGTGGCACTGAGAGCCCTTCAAACACGCGGGCACAGCAAAACAGCCCCAGGTGACCGTTAATCAGTGCAGTTGACGCCGCTCCTCCTGAGGAACGCGCTGCTCAGTCACCCAGACGTTCTGACACTGTGGCGGTGTCTCCTGTCTCTCTGATGCTGCGTGCCAGTGAAGCTGGCATTGTGCCGGACCCCGGGGCATGTGAGAGACGCCCCCACCCCCTCCCCCGTTCTTAGTGTGGATTGTGGTTTGGTCGCTCTTCAAAGGCACTGTTACCTGCCGTGCCCAAACACTTGAATTCGTACCACTGTTTTGTAATCGTGAGAGGGCTCCGCCCCCTGACCCGGGGCAGCCAATCACACGTGGCTCACCCAGGCACGCATGAAGGGTGCTGTTCCTGTCTCTCGTTTTTAATATGGTCGCATGACAATCGCTGGATCTTAATGACATCTGTATGCTAAGAGGATCACATCTGATATCCAAGGCATGTGTAACAAATGAGTTTTACTTCTGAACTGATGTCCCCACATTGTTCTTTTCCCCTCCTTCTTAACCATATTACAATATGGTAATTTTAATTTACTGAAACATTCATTGTCCTCTGATGGAAGAGCTGCTCTGGGTGTCCTGGGTGCCCAGGGTGGCCTGACAGCGTGCCACACACAACCCAGACCACACCCATCTCCATGTGTGAAATCGATTTCCCCAGCGCGGGCGCATTGATGTTGCTGTCCGTTTTTTCCTACGCATCACCGTGACCTTGACCCACTGTATCGATTCCCTGGCGCTGTAGACACGCGCCGCAGGTATGACAGAATGTAGTGATGCGTTGAACATGTCCGGGGAGGGGGGTCACTTTCGACAGCCAATCAGCTAAACGGGGGACAAGCACACTGTCACCAGGCAAAGAGCACACACGAGAACGGGACTTCCGTGAAAGGACTTTATTAGCTTGACTAGGCAAACAGAGTTGGAGGGGGCGATCAGAAGACGTAATCGGGGCACAGAGCAAGGGGTCTGGAAAGCCGGTGAAGTCAAGCCAAGGGAGTACACAGGACGCGGGACGGGCGGACACAGGTGGGAGTCGGGAAAGCGGGGAGTACCGGGACCAACACGGAAGGACTGGGCTAGGGCTGCAAAGAAGACGAGAGAAACGCTCAGTAAGTTGCATGGAAATCAACAATACCTCGCGCCGAGGAGAGCGAGGTGACTCCTTTTAAAGCCGCTGGTACAGGTGGACAAGATTCCGCAGATTAGGGAGTGCGCTCCGTCCGTCAGGGGCGTGGTCGGGACGTGACACACGCACGCGTATGTCAGACATGTTAGTGAATTCAGTGCCCTGAGCCAGGAAAATAAATGCCATTATGAGAGAATTAACAGGCCTGTTTAAATAGTGATCTTTTAAATTCACTCTGCATGCAGAAAGCAAGGTTAATGAATGACTGAATAACTGGCACCACATGACCATTCGTTTTGGGATGAGTTTAGCTACGTTCAGCTGACATTTGACATCAGTGCCATTTAGGGATGAACTTCAGTGATGACTGTTGTCCTTTACATTTTTATGACACAACATAAATGTTACTACCAGCAACCTCATCTCAAAGTAGCCAGCTTCGTCTTGATTAATTCGGGCTTGACGTAACTGATGTAGGTCCCCTTTGCTATACTCATGTCCTGATGTTAATATAAAAAGACGGAGTTAAGTGACCAGACCAGACCTGGACCAGACCTGGACCAGACCTGGACCTGACTGAAATTCTTGTGAAAACACTGGAAGTCTTTTTCCATTACACACTTTTATTGTTGCCAAGCAGATCCTTGTTAGCTGAACGATCTAGGCACTGATTAATATTTAATGTTAAGCTTTTATTGATGGCTTGAAATGTTTACCCCATTTGTACAGTAAATGATATGGGTATGTATACACTCAGAGCTCCGGGTCAGAATGGCCTTACTTTACAGGCCATTTAAAGCAGGTTCCTCATTTTCCCATTAAACCATTTCTTTCAGGATCTCATAAAGAAAACGTCAAAACTGTCAATAACCTAGATGACTTTGCACCATTAGAGGACAGGAATGAGTTCATTTACTTTTTAAATATTTGAACTAAAAGAATATTTTTCTAGCAATAATGTGTGGTCAGAAATACGGGTCTGTCAGGGACATTCAGGAGTGTTTGTACTAAAACTTAGTTTTAGTACAAACACTGTTATGAATGAGCTTGAAGCTTTAAAACGCATGTATGTTCCAAAACTTTGACTTTTTTTTTTTTAACATATCACATCTTTTGCAGCTCTGGGATTGTTTTTAAAAGAGTCACGTTTTATCGTACAGGGCTCCTCGAGCTGTGTTTCTGCGCACTCTGTGTTATTTCTCTCTGTGTTTAACCTGCACGTCCTTCCTTTGGGAAAATGGGTTTAAGAAAATCTCCATCCAACAAGGACTGATTAAAGTCTGCATACTGATCAGGTCATAGGGTTCACGGTCAGCTATTGATAGATGTTTGTCTGTAAATTAAAAAAGACACCAGTATCATTCCTGCTCAAGTATCATTTTCTTCCTTAGTCATTGAAGCAGAATTCTGTCTCGATAAAGAATCGCAACGTCCTGCATGGGGTTTTTAAATCTTGCTTTTTCACTCGTGTCCTTGCAGTATCTGACTTGCATTCTTTCCAGCGTCAGAATAAGCAAGTAACTGCTGAAGAATCATTCGCCAGAGGTGTCGTTTATAAGCAAGGATAACACAACCCAACAAATTGGCTGAATTAGGCCTCTAATTATCTGATTAGCCAGAATAACCCCCCAGGGCGTCAGCGAACAGAAAAATAGACTAACTAATAAGTCATCCTTAGCGGAAGGCAGAGTGTCATTAGGAGTGCTGCACTTAGAAATTTTAGCCAATTGCTAAGCTAGCAAGTTTGCTCACCTGCAGACCTGGACGACCATTCGCTAAGCTAACACAAATGTTAGCCATTTTCTAAGCTAGCAAGTTTCCCCTCCTGTGGGCCTGGACAACCTTTGGTTAAGCTAGTACAAATGTTAGGCATTTTCTTAGCTAGTAAGTTTCCTCATCTGCGGGCCTGGACTACCATTAACTAAGCTAGCAGAAATGTTAGCCACTTGCTAAGCTAGCATATGTCTTCAAACTGCTACACCTGGATTTAGGGTGTCCAGATAATCCATGTCAGGGAGGACACTCTGAGCTAGGACAGGAATTATAAATTACCATTTCCATTAAAAGGACCTGGATTTCACTTGAGCACTGAGTTCTTGCCGTGTGCTGATTGGTCAGTCTCCTATAATCATGCATGTGTCACTAATGCTAATGTGAAACAGCTGGATGAGTCTTTCAGTCAAGGAAACAACCAGTCAAAGCACAAGAAGAACTGAACTATTTAGCCGAGCACAGGAGCCTTTCAGTTTGAAAGTAGTTTGTAAAACCCGAAGTAGCTCAGTGTCCTCCCTGACATTATCGGGTCACCCTACCTGGACTAAAACATCTGCAGGGTTTGTCATTTTCCGGTGCATTTCTATGACATTCCAGCAGAGAGGCACGCCCATAAATGTAGGAGGAACGTCAGCCAGGAGGGTGTCACCAGGGGGACAGGACCATGCGTTTTGGCTGCATCTGCAATGGGGCACGACCGTACGTTATGGAAGGCCTCGCTGGGCCCGCATGGGCACCCCCTCCACCGACGTCACCCACGTGTCTCATGCGGCATCTCTGTACTGCAGATGTTCCCGCAGATAAAACATTTCTGGCAGGGCAACACTCAGCTGGCAGACAGGCACTTTCGGGCCAGTCGGACTGAGGTACTTTGTTTGTACTCATGTGTTGCACCATAGCTTTGCATTATAGTACTAATGTCTGGTGTGTCTCCTAGTTTTGATGTCTGATAAGCTTTGTAGTTCTGTTAATTAGCCCCACCTGTTCCTTGTTGTCCTGTGCTTTCATAGATTGGTTATTTGGGTATTGTTCTCACATGTCCTCATTGTCTTGTTAGCCTTTTGTGTATTTAAGTGTCTGTTCCTACTCTGTTCTCCAGTCAGTCGTGGTATGTTGATCTGTAAAGGCTATTCTGTGTTGCCCTGTCTAATTGCTGTGTCCGTCTCCCTTCTTTCATTACTATGGTGTCTTTAAATTGGTTCTTGTTTTCCCCGTTTGGCTTTTGACCCCTTGCAGTCACTTTTACTTTCTGCCTTCCACAGTGTGTTCAGCTTATTTAATAAACCCCTTTGTCTTGGAGCCATAAGTGGATCATCACCTAAGTGGAAGGAGAGCGGGAAGGACAGCAGGAAGGAGAGTGGGAAGGACAGAAGGAAGGAGAGTGGGAAGGACAGTGCCGTCACCACTTACCACTTAACCATCAGGAACAAAGGGGACCCCCCCAAACCTCTTATTTGTATTTATTCTGTGCCACCTTGACAGAGGGGGGAGTGTTTCCGATCATCACCTGCGCACCAGCCACCCCTTTTCCAGCCAATCAAGCAAATGAGGTTAATTACACCGCATGTCCCAGTGGCATAAATGACATCAACGCAGCCCTCTGCCCCAGCTCCGAGATAATTAACATGGCGACAGTCTCCCCCCCCGCCACCCCCCCCCCCCCCCCCCCCCCCCCCCCCCCCCCCCCCCCCCCCCCCCCCCCCCCCC
>JAOYFF010000063.1:33221447-33235265 GCA_025773925.1 Cryptomyrus ogoouensis | reverse complement strand
ATTAGAGTTTTCCCCATAGAAATGAATGGAGAGTCCCCACAAAGATATAATTACAAACCTGTGTGTGTGTGTGTGCGCGTACATGTGTGTCTGTCTGTGTCTGACTGGCTGAGTTGTGTGTTTCCTCTACAAACACTGATTTGAAATAAGCATATAATTATAAAAGTTCCTTTTATAATCCATGACTTGAGAGCACAGGCAATATTTAGGCTTAGAGTAAAAAAGTCAATTAGCCAATGATTCGTTTAGCAGGATAATTTGCCGGAAGCGAACCCTTGTTGAACATTTAAAGAAGCGGACTAATCCCACTGGCTAAGATGCCTTCGGTTCTCTGGCTTTGATAGTTTAATTATCTGAAAGTCACAGTGTAACCTCAGCCAATTAAAAATGATGTATGGTTAATGTTTGCAAGAAGGCTTATTTTCAGGAGACACACATCCATCAAACTAACAAGCCATCTATTTAGCTTCTGAAAAAAAAACACTTAAAAAGTCCATAATCTGATTGGTTGACACCAGAGGACAACGCCACACTGGAGGGGCCCTATTTTTAAAAGGGCAGCATTACTTGGGTGGGGCTCCAGCCAGATAATCTCATTTTCTTGGAGAGAGATTCCATGCTGTTCCCGGCTGCGTTCCACATAAATACAATTACTGAGACTCGGGTGTCCTGCGTTTGTTTGGAACCTTCCCTTCAGGGCAATTAATTCTGGCAAAGTCCTTCAAAAAGTAACATCCGGTCTCTGCTTAGTGTTTACGTTAAACTTGTGTTTCCATTTCGCTTAAGAACATTCCGGACTGAGTCGATGTCTCCGACATGTTCTGCCTTTATACGGCACACAGGACACCGTGAAGGCAGTAAATGTGGTTTTTACGGATGTGTTGCCTATGTGCTGCCTATTTAGGATTGGCAGCAGTACGTCAATATACCAAGAATCCAAACAAAACTCCTCGTTCAGCTGCATGCGGCAATAGAGCAGAGTGATCCAGACTTCCTGCGCAGGAAGAATCGTCTCAGTGTGGTGCCTGTTACTGACAGCGTGATGATCAGATTACTCAGAGCATCCTAACATGACTTCTGTGGGCAGAGCAGAAACGGCACCCATTTAAGATGTAGATTTAATGCTTAAATTGCTTCTTCTTCTACGTCTCTGAGTCTCGGGGGTGTGTAATGTTTTCTGTGCACCCTTAGGTCTTCGCGACGCCAGGATGGAAGCTCAGCTCTGTGTATTTTTCCCACCAGAAAATACTCACTAAGGCTCCTGTGGGCTTCTGGGTAATTGCTGTCACTTCTCAGGGGTCCGAGCAGTTGGAGGGCCCCCGGAAACTGAGGCACATTTTGCGCTTGTTCTTTTTTTGTCCATATACCTACTGTGTTTTACTGCTCTCTGGGAGGACAATCTTGATTCACATTGAAGCATCTCTAAGCCAATCAGGGCCTCCCTTCCATACCATGTGGCCACATTACGGCAGTTCCCCCGAGTCCCGTATTTCTGACGCTTCAGATTTCACAGCCAGCTTGAGGAGCATTAACTTCTTCTGTGATTTTAAGCTGTTATTTAGAGACGCTCCATCGGCGCGTGAGGACCCATCACAGGGGTCGCGATACGCACTGCAGAAGCGGCAAAGGGTTACGAGGCATGTAAATGATGTCAAACCTCACAGCAGACAGGGGAGAACACCACAAAGGAGGCCAGCATGCCACCCTGTCTCTCCTGTTCCACAAGACCCCCTCCCAGGACCCCTGACATTTGACCCCTGTTGCCCTCTGGGTTCACTCAGTGGACCTTGCGGCCAGAGAGGCGGGTAGACTCACATGATCATCCATTACAACAAACCCTCCCTTCATCAATATGCGTGACGCCGGTCATTATTTTAAACAAACAGTCACTCTGGGTTTGCCTGAGGAGAAGCTGGATTTGGGCCTCTCTGTCTGTGTCTCTGTGTGTGCCTGTGTGTTTCCGTGTGTACGTGTGTCTCTGCGTGTGTGTGTCTCTGCGAGTGCATGTGTCTGCGTGTATGTCTGTGTGTGTATGTGTGTGTGTCTGTGTGTGTGTGCATGGGTGGCTATATGTGTGCGTGTGTGTGTCTCTGCGTGTGTGTGTGTCTCTGTGCTTGTGTGTGTCTCTGCGTGTGTGTGTGTGTGTGTGTGTGTGTCGTTGAAGTTTTAGGCACAGGATTTCAATGAGATTGTCAAAAATGCCCTTATTATTTTAACATCTGTTAGCAGTAATATTAATCAGCTACTACAAAACTTGGAATTTTATGTAGCCACCGTTGGAATTTTATCATGGTAAACTGATAAAATCTTCTTGTATCCTTTCAGAATGACTTTTGTTTTTGTAACTTATCAGCAGAGCTTTTTCTTGTTCCATAAATATCAGGGATCCTAAAAGACTCCTTTATGTAACATATTTTTTTTTCTGGCGTGTTCCGGGCCAGCCCGGAGATAACAGACGCGGCAGTGTTTCTCCTTGCGCGCTCCTCCTCCTCACGTTCAGCTCCCTTCTCCTTTCCTCCCGGGCCTCTGACTTCCTCTCGCTGTGCCAGAATCGCAGGAGGCTAACAGCGACCCGGTCGCCAGAGACACCGTACCTCAGAAGTCCAAGAATAGAGGCTACAGCCCAATAAAGCCCCCTCCCACACCCTTAGCAGCTGAGCCCAAATGCTGGTACATTGACAGCAAGTGCAAGGAAACCAGACTCAGCCGCCATTTTGGCATGAAGATCACGGCCACTTCTATACTGCAAATGTTTATTACCTAACCTACATTGTATATCAGCTTGGGTATTATATTTACCTGATGCTTTAATCCTAAGCAAAATAATTTTTTCTGAGAAAACAGTGACATACAGTCCCTGAGATTAAGGGCCTTGCTCAAGGGCCAAACAGTGACATCATCCCAATCCTTCTATGAGTTACCTCATATCAGTTACATCAGTGCTTCCTCAGACTTGCAAGTTTGTAGGTTTGAATCCCACCTCCTCTACCTGTTTGTGGAGTTTTCATGCTCGCCCTGCGTCATGTGGTATGTGCATTTTTGCCATGTGTCATGTGGAATTTGCATGTTCAATTCTCATCCCCACTCTCTGTGTGTGTGGAGTTCACATTAGCCCCATGTCATGTGGAGTTTGCACATTTGCCCTATATCACATTTGCCCTACAGTCTACAGAAATGCATTTGGGGTATTTGATGTTTGCCCTTTGTGTGTGTGTGAGTGTGTATGCATAAAATTCAAACCTTCTGCGCAGGAATATACCATGATAATGTTTATACATTGCACTATAATGGTTTTTACAGTAACTAAACAGTGACGAGGGGGCAAAATCACCTGAATCCCCGTGAATTAAAGCAGGAAGGAAAATCCCTTTCTGTCTGAAATTTACTCCTTCTGCCTGAAATCTCTTTCTATATGAAATCTACTCCGTCTGCCAGAAATCTACTCTTTCTGTCTGAAGCGAATGGGGCCTCAAGTCTGAACATTTAATGCATTTGTGCAGTTTAGTCTCCAGCCGGGGTCCTCCTGCATCTGGTCCCACTTCTGTGATGATCCGTCAGGCCGTGGAGGCTGGGCCTACAGGCCTCACACCACCTAGGGAGGGCAGGCAGGCTGACGGACACCAGGTTCCCAGCCGGATCACTCCGCTTCCTTTTGGCAGACGGTGTGGAGCAGTGAGAACTCAGACCACATGATTCAGGGACAGCTGGGCTCCTCCACAAATGCTAATTATGCGCTAAACTAATTTTTCCTGCTACTCTTTGACCCTTCATCCTCAGATTCACTTGGTGTCTAAATGTGTTATTTATTGTTGTTTTCTATTGTTTATTGTTCTCTATCATCTCGTATTTATCGTTATTAATCTGAAGCAAGAATTTCATAGTACTGTTGACAATAACACACATAATACACACGACAATTAATGAGAAGAGACTCCTGTGAATGAAGATGGCAACCCACCAGCAAAAAATGTATTCCTAAATGTCAGTCTGTTGAATCTTCATTACTGGTGACTAAAGGTTACTTCTGCCCAGGCGTTAAAGTGGCAGATGATGTGAGTTTCACGAGAAGGATGAGCTTGTTTGCGTCGTGCTGAAATGGTCTTGTTCCCCTTTCATCCATATTGCTTTTCTTGGCAGTAAGAAGTGCAGATCCTCCCCCAGACGCGGTCCTGTGTGGTCTTAATCTTTTTCCCTGTCTCGTAAGTGCCGTCTACCTCTCCGTGTGCCTCACTTGCGTTCCAGGTCCAAGCTGCTTAAATGTGAAAGTGTTTAATGTAGAAAAAGAGAGTTCTGAGCTATACTAGACACCTGCCTCTGGTCCAAACTACTTTCTGAATGTCACTATTGTGCTACAGCCGCTCTAGCCTACGGTCGGCTACAGCTTTCCATGTCATCCTGGGAATCTGTTCTCTTTGTCAACAGGGAGGCATCAGTAATAGCGTAGCATACCTCCCTGACTGAGTCACTTCACCTCTATAAACAATAAGTACATTAAATTGGAAAAATATGGGTTAAGGCTGGGAGAAGGTGCAGAGAGATTTCATCAGTTTCCTCCCGCAAAGTCATGGGGACAGAGAGCAATAGGGGATACCAGCGTGGCTTTCAGATGCCATCATGTCCAGCTGCTCTTCTGACTTCCTGTCTTTCCTGGAACAGCAGCGTTTTGAAAATAAATCCTGCCCAAGCCTGAGGCTCTGCTCGCTACAGCGTCTTCTGAGACATCCAATGGAAACACGGCTGTGAATCAAATCAAGATGTTACTGGATGCCGTTTATTTCTGAAATCCTCCCCCCAAACTCATCCAGCATCTGGAGAGTTTTCCTTTTAAATATGCCCCAGTTTACGAAGAACTCAGACCTTCAATGAGAACCTGACAGCTCCTGAAGACAGCCAGCGCCACAGGGGTTAATTTCAAGGATTCAAGGACTCAAAAGCTTTCTTGTCTTTTGCACAAGTGAAATGAAACGTTTGCTTGCATACCTCCCTGTAGACCTAAACAACAATAACGATAAAGAACAGTAAATAAAGAACAGAACAGTGGGAACAATAATATACATTAAAAATACACAGTATGCATACAGAATACATGCGATATACCATAACATACCAGTAGGACAGTGGAGTGCTGGGTTTTCAGTGGCAGCGGTTAATGGATAAAATGATTGATTAGAGTGTGTTCAGCATCCTACTCGCTTTTCCTGCTCTCCTGAGCAGACCAGTGGACCCAGATTTCTGTGCCATGCCGCCACTATTTTGACACCGTACCCACATACGCGGCAGCAGAACGGCGCCGGGCCTGTCCCGGGGTGATGGCTCGCCCGCCCACCCGGCACAATGCCCCAATCCGGACACCGGCATGTGGGTCTTTGACGCCAGGCACGCCATGCCCCCGTGCTGCCACAACAGTGCCCACCGGGGGCACCAGTGGGTAAACATGGCCCCTGACCTTCCCTCATCAGCGCCACACTCCTCATGCATGACAGCAGACTCCTCTCTGCTCTGAGGGCCCCCGCTAGATTTTCCCGAGATGGAGGCGGGCGATCCAACAACCTGAACGGGCTTATCTGTTCATCGCCAGCGAAATTCCTGATGTTCCATTCCAGGGGGAAGGAGATGAACTGCGACGGGAATCGCAGCTCAGCTCACCTGTCTGCTCCAGGGCCAGATAACCTCCAGGGAGCAGAACCTACTGTCCTGCTGACGCAGCAGAAGGAATAATCCTATCATCAGACAAGAAGTTTGCTGTGAAGCACTGGGTAGATATATGAGCCTCAAAATATTCAAATGTGATGGAGCCAGATGGGTGCTAGGGTTAGGGTTGGGGGTGCTGGGTCTTCACAGGTCAGGGTTAGGGAATAACCAGATTACTCTTAGGTTAGTTTTAGAGTTATGGAATAACCAGCTTCCTCTTAGGTCTTACTAAATGTCATGCTGGTGTTAGACATGGGAATACCCTGTAAAGCAAGTCCCATGTTGTGGGGATGAGGGTAGTTTGTAGTTATTTAGGTTAGGGATCTATGCCCAAGCTCAGAAGGTCATGGGTTTGAATCCTGTGGCTTGCAGAGTAATCATATCAGTATTGCTATTGGTCAACAAGGTCTAGGTGATGTAGGGTCATGGGTGCTGCCTTGGTGTCTCATGTGAGGTGACAGCTGATGCCGAGCTGCAGGGGGCGCTCTGCAGAAGGGGCGCATGTTCCTTGCACGACGGCCCCAAGAGCAAGTGGGATGCTGTGGATGAAAAGGCCACAGATGGATGTACATGCTTTGCACAGGGATACAGTTTCGTAACCAAAGCCCTCCATTCCTATAAAGGGCTTACAATACCACAAGCACAGGGTCATTTTTGTGGACTGCAGAACTTTGTAGTTCTGTGTTTCTTCCTCTGTTTTACTTTTATTGTGGTGAAAGTCTTCATGTGGTATTTCTGACCATGCCAAGAAATATATGCAATTTGCTTTTTTTCTATTGTTGTGGTAGAATAGAATCACCCAAGAAAAGCACCCTGATCGATGCCAGAAAGTCGCCTTTAAATAAGCTGGGCCAGTGTTTCTCCTCCTGGTCCTCAGAAACCCCCAGACAGTCCACAGTTTTACTTCCTCCCAGGTCTCAGCACACAGGAATTGGCTATTTGGTGCTTTCGATTGTTTGTTTGTTTGGTTCAAGTGTACTGGGAGCTGGGAGGGAGCAAAAATGTGGTCTGTCTGCGGATTCTCCAGGACCAGGCTGAGCAATGCATGCAGTTACGGCATTGCTGATAGGACATCGGGACGCAGATCCATTTTATACCTGGTCTGTTCTCCCCTTTGCAGCAGCCATCGTGGGTTTCTGTCCCTCACGTTTCGTAAACGTCAGGTGCTGCGGGAATGAGGGACCCCTGTGGGGGGTGTGGAGTTGACCTCTGCATGCATAAACATTTTAATTTCTACTTTGTACTTTAACCAAGCAAAGGATATAAAGCGGAAAGAATTTAGGGTTTAGCAGTGATGGGCCCCGGGGCCTGTGAAGTTTAAATTAGGGCTCCACACTGGACTCAGTAACTTTGTATTTATTTTTTTTTGCGTTCCTCTGACCTAAGGGTGGGACTTCTGTTGGAAGCCCACATTTCAGCAGTCAGATTACTGATACTTACCACGTACCGCCATGCAGTCCACAGAAACTGCCATTCCTAGTTCCTCATGTCTCGGAGGCAGAGGAATGGGTGAGGCTTTTACAGAACGTTCAGTTTCCTCGCCAGCGATGATTAATGGTGCTGTGTGGGGTTCTGTCTTCCATAGGTAGATGAAGGAGTTCTTCAGGGTTTGGCATGAATCAACCTGAAATACATCCAGAATGAAGGGCTTGCTTTGTAACCATCAGCCTTCCATAACGGGAATGAGACAGGTAGCTGTGAGTCTCTCCATGGATCATGGACAGAAACATTCATTTCACTCGTCGTTTTCCCAGATTCCCTCCACCCTGGGCGGGTCTGGAATGGGCCGTGACCAACTGAAAGGACCCAGAGAACCAGAAATGGTGGTGAGAACAAGCCCAAGTGAAAAGACACATCACAGGGTATAACCAGGGTGTGAAACACATTCTCCAAATCTCTGTGTTTTCAGGTTTCACAAAGCCCTCAATCCCCACTCTCAGACAATACCAGTCTCCCCACTGGGAACAGCAACCACAACCAGTAAGGTCTGGTTGCCAAGACCTAGTGCATAAGCCATGCTGTATATACATTAGGCAGCCCATCGCGGGACGTGGGCTGGCCCGTCTGCCTCATCTCGCCATAACTCACAGCACGTCAGCCCTCGTCCTGTGTAAACACATCCAGACTCCGACAGACCACACCCCTGGTGGAGGCCCAGCCACCAGACCCCGAACTTCGGCTGCTGGCCAAGCGGCCGGTGTAGCGCCAGAGGGTGGCGACGCTAGCGGTGTCCCTGGGTCACCGGTCGGCACTCATATTACCACCATTCACGCAAAGATCCTGTGTAGGTTATGTACCCAAAACATGGCTACAAATGAAGCCCTGAGTAAAGACAAACAGCACAGAGTTTGCATATTAGGCGAGCCTAACTGAAACCATGTGTGTTTTCCTCCAGCGGTGATGTTATAACGTAAAAACACAAGGCAGGGAAGACAGAGTGTCCACCACCTATCACGGTTGCTGGGTTCCACTCCGAGGGACAGATTTATGACGAGCTTCTCCCTTTTGTTTTGCTGTCTGTTTGGCTGGCTGTCTGGCCACGTGAGGCGAGATTAAATTCTCCGGCACGTTTCGTTCTCAGGCTTTGGCATCCATCCCGTTTGCATTCTTCCAAGGACACTAAGAGATGCCATCAAAAGATGTTGTTTGCATACAAGGACACCTCATAAACGCGGAACTCCTCAAGAAGCCTTTGTTTCGGTTGGCAGTCGAGCTCTGCAGCGCCATGCCTCCACGCTGTCGAGTTACAGCCTCATCTTAGCCGCTCCAGGCTCAAATGAAACGAGCGAAACATAATTATATACAGGCACTTTAGCGCCAGTGGTCATGTGACCTGACATTTAAGGATTTCTAAGTAGCACTACAACTGGCTCTTTTGCATTAGGTTAATTTTAAATTTAGCTATATTCCTTTTCAAAAAGGATAAAAGTGAATTTCACCGCCTCTATTTAAAGCTTTAAAATACAAAACTCAAAGGTAAAAGCTCAGCCTAATTTATTCTCCTTTATGAATGCGTACAGATTCAGTGCTCAAACACAAGCCTCCGGGGAGACAGCAGAGAGAACAGCCATAGACTTCAGCTCATTTCCAGACTGTTTTCCTACTAAACACCGGATCTGGCCTCGCTCTGCATAACCCTGAACCTCAAACACTGCATTGCCTTTTCTACTATTTATGTTTGATATTTAAATACTCTCTTTGCTACTCCCAGTTCTTGCTTTGTAAAGCCATTTTAACCAATTTTATTAATCATGCAAATGAACCAGATAATCATAAGCATGACAAATTGGTCGATTGCCTCTTGGTATCCATAGTATCACTGCAAAGGGTGAAGGGCTTTACCGCGGTATTAAAGGCCCCCTGACACATCTAGGCTGTGTGTGGGTGACTAATCAGATATGTAAGGCCTGGCGGATGTTACATCACCCCCTAAGCATGAGTCAGCAAGTTGTGCCCATCAGTTGAGAAGAACACGTAACATAACAGAAGAACTAGTGTAACGATCGACATTATCACAAGTTTACTCATGCAGCAACAAAGCCTGTTATTAGTGTGTTATTAAGAAGGTGTTATCTGACGTTGGTTGCTGATGTTCTGGATTACTGCTGCTACTAAGTTCAGATGTGGAAGGACAAAGAACATGAGCATTTTCCATCGTTTTTCACTGTCCACGGTTCCAGCTCCTCCCAGTTCCTCCAGTTTCTCCAGCTTTCCAGTGGAGCCCATCAGATCCAGATATTTTATGATCGAACCGGAAAACTGCACTCGTAGGTTGTGCATTTTCATTTTTATGTTTTCGTACCTGAATGTCAGACGTTGCTCTTCATATACATTCACTTTTATTTGGCAGATTCTTTTGGCCAAAGTGACATAGCAGTAAGACAAGGCAGCACATCACCAGCACACAGCTGTCATGGAGTCAACTGGGAATGGTACCACTGGGCTGAGCGTCCAGTGAATGGCCAGACCAGACCAGTGCAAGTTAGCATGGGGCTCCAACTATGCAGTACTCTCTAAGAACCTAGCAAAAGATTTATTCAGATGAAAATGGTGTTTTGAATATAGAATCACTGAACACAGAATGTGGACCTAAAATAACTAAAGTATGTTGTGCTGCTGATTCAAAAATGTAAAGTGCAGATGCGTAAACTTTTGTCTGTGATCTGTCTCCACACAGCAGCTCCAGGACGAGTCATGAAGGAGCGGAAGGAGCACCATCCCCCAGCAAGGCGTGTAAGTCCCATCATTCCTGTGCTTCGTCCTGAGCTCCTTAATCCACCTGGCAAATGCTAACAGCCACGTGATTGGAGCAATGAGACACAGCTGGGAGGGGGCGTGGTCAGGCCTGCATTTTTCTATTGGTCCTTAGCCTTTATCCTTCGCCCCCATTTGAAAATCGCACAAGCGACTGGACTAAAACGCTTAAGCAGCTAACCTAACGCAAACCGATTTCTAAAAGTCTTACTTACGCGGATCAACAGACTCGAACAAACCTGCGCTCACAGACATACTGCCTCGGGTTTCCCAGTGGAGACGTCTGACCCGGTCAAACAATTCATCTGAAAGGTCCGACCTTGGCAAGAATCGATATAAATCTTATCGTGATTAGTTCAGCGACTGCAACATTTTGTCAGCTTCTCCCACGACACGTCCAGTTTCCCTGCTGAGGCTTTTACACGCTTATGTAAGTCGCTCTGGCTAAGGGCGTCTGCCAATTGCCGTAAATGTACATGTAAATGTATACCCAGGCGTGAAAACTTGTTAAAAAACTGCTTTCTTATGCCTCATTCCATCCCTTTGTATGCTAAGCTTTACAAGTCATTCCCCACCCCTTCTTCTTTGGGCCTGTTCATTTCTTCCTGTTTCAAGGAGCTGCATGTTATTGGGTGGCCGAAAGGTCATTAGTCGCTGTGTTACAAGGTGGTTGACTGGAAATTCTTGCCATTCAGCGAAAACCAAACAGATCGGTGTGTGTGAGGCCTCATTTTGTTCAGTTGGCCGACAGCTACATATGGGAAACTGCGAATTGTGTGAATACACAGTGCACATGCTGAAATCCACGGGTGAAAACTGATGACGTCACAGACCCAATCTTTACAGGGGTAGTTTATTTCTATATTTGAGCATTATAGCTTGTTTTTATATTAAATTACGATGACTGATATTGATTATGGACCCTTACGGAGATACGAATGCTGTAAGACTGCTGTGTTATTCATGTAAACAGACAGGAAGTGCACCGTTCACCTAGCAGCCATATTGAAATGCTAACAAATGTTATTACTATTTTTATTTATGTGACTTTGTGTCTGGATAATGTTTTATTGTCTGGAAACTTGTCTATTAATATAATTAAGTTGTTTTTGGTTGGACTACCATGTTTTTTTATTGAAATTTTTAAACTACTAGTTGCATGGCCAATGGGTTGATTAGGGGGTGGCAATTGCTTTTTGCAAATAGGTATTTGTGTCCATGTGCATCTCTTTGTTAGTATTTGCTCTAGTGAGTCAACTGAAAGTGAAACAGTGATTTTACCTGCCTGTTACTTTAAGTAAAATTCAGAAGAAAAAAAACAAAGAAAAACAACCAAATTAACATCTGATTGCTTCCCCAGGCAAATGAGTGTGTTTTGTGATTCTTCAGAGGCATGAACACGGCAGGAGGTACAGGATTGCGAATAGTACAGTTTGTTGTCATGTGCACTGTTAGAGAGTCCAATCAGCACGTGTGAAAGAGGCAGACTTCAGCATTTTAGGTTCTGATTTAGTATGTCACCGGCAAACCCAGGCTGTCGGCTTTTACTCGGGGGAGGGGGCAGATAGATTGCCCTCACTAATGACTGCCCGTCTCCTGTGAAGTGCAGCGCGTTGAGCTTTTCCCCTGCCGGCGGACCTGCCCGTCTGGGACAGCCCTCACGGGGCTTGTTTGGGCTGAAAGCGGTACGGTCCCACTGCAGCAGATCAAGCCAGAGACGGCCGGTGTTTGGGGCGTTTACCGCTGCCTCACTGGATGGGTCTGCACGACCCCATTGTTATTCTGCGGTTCTGCCTGGGACTCAATAATAATAATAATAATAATAATAATAATAATAATAATTCATGTATATTTATAAATGTATTATTGATTTATTATTGTTATATATAATTATACAGATTAAGAAACATTGACAAACATAGAAAAATATCCATTTAATGCAAAACTAACAGCTGTAGTGTTGGGGAGGTGATCAAGGAGGTGTCCCATAGACTGGAAGGAGGTGATGGAGAAGGTGTCTTGGGGACTGAGAAGAGGTGACCTCCAGAACCAAGCATCTGTCACACTAGGCAACCTCCCCTGCATAGAAGAGAGCCAAGGTCCAAGACTGCCCCCCACACATGACTCAGCCAAGAGACCAAACACCATCTCATGGGGACATTTGCTCTGGGGATCCCAGGTCCTAGCTGGCGAGTCGCCCCATGGTGGGACAGAACTCCTGCCCATAACACCGATCCAGCAACTCGGCATGGACGCCCGCTACCATCCGCCCCCCTGCGTGAGGCCAGCGCCTGCTTAGCAGTGCCCCCCCCCCAGTCACTGCAGATCTGACTAAATGAATTAGTCATGCTGGATATGGAATTTGCATTGAGATGCATATTAATAGACAATGTCATGGCTAACAGGCTGGACACAGAGATCTGCTTTCATCATCCGGATAACCTGACTGAAGGTTAATTTGCTCAGTAATCCGGTTTGGCTGCGTTAAGCCCATTTTACTGTAGCACACATTTTACATGCTACCGCTGTGTCTTATCTTCCTGTTAAATACAGCGCATGTTTCATAAAGCATATTTCGTATTTACCACCGTCATGTATGTTTAGTCTGAAAGTTCCAGTTGCCTCCCGCGGACTTTAAAAAATAGACACAATTAAAAGATTTGCATCCAGTTGGGTTTTACTCCATGTAATTCAAATCCCTATGCCCACAACAAAGCTTACACATCAAGAGTGAGTTTTTGCATCAGCGCCTCTGCTGTTCCGCTCCTTCGAGATGCGTGAGAAGCCTGTTTGACACAGCAAACAACACTTCTTCCCTGGGAAATGTATATTTCAGCCCGCTCCTCAGTCTGACTGCGGTTTCCCCCGTAGTGGCTCAGACCCCACCCCGCACCCTGACCCCGGGGGGGTTCGCCTTACAGTCTAAACCCCGCAGGATTGGAGGAGGTGGTGTAACAGGCAGACAGAGCCAACTCCTCTGACTGCTGTGAAGGATGGGTATGGGGAGAATGAAAACACAGCCGTGCTTCTGGCTGGCCGTACTTCACCGCAAGCTGCAGTATGCGCAAGTTATGAGTATCCAACACGGCAAATGCGAGTTTCAAATGTCCGTGTGTCAACACAACGGCAGGAGGTTTCCGGGGCACATGCTGAGGATGAGTTTCTTCCAGTGAAAGACTTTGAAAGTTGGGCATCACCACAACGCAGAGACAATCCCAGGCCTGTTCGGGCAGCGGACACATCCCTGGTCGATAGCAGCACAGGAGAGAGCCTGCCCGTCCAAAGACGGTCCCCTGCGGACGCCCTCCTTGCCGGACTCGGCCCTTAGCGGCGCGGGAGAGAGCCTGCCTGTCCTGCTCAGCTTCTCAGTGGCCTTCAGCTGTGGTAGGATTCCTGCTCTAAATATAAAGCAAACAATAAGTACCATGCATTACTTGTACATATTCCCAGCATGCTTCAGGGCTCAAGGCAAGACTTATTGGCCGTTTTGTTTGCCTTCATTTTGGTTGTGACCACAAAAGAAATGTTGTTTACATCAAAAGACACCGACAGAGGAGAGTTCAGCTTTATTACCACATTCTTCTTCTTTGGGTTTTTGTGGGCTCCCTGTGGGACTTTTTCTGGGTGTCCTTTCATAACTCTGGCATGGGATGGCATTCTTGGGAGGGGTACAGCTGAACCCTCTGCCGAAAAGGCCAAATAAAGATGCCCCCCCCCCCCCACCCCCACATTCAACTCCTCAGGTGCTCCCTCCCCCTGCCCATCCCATCCCCTCCCCTCCCCTCCCCTCCCCCCCCCCCCCCACCCCCCCCACCCCCCCCGGGCCCAGGCCCCCATGGGAAAACCCGGCGCCCCTCACGGGTCAGGGGGGGG
>JAOYFF010000063.1:33207277-33221347 GCA_025773925.1 Cryptomyrus ogoouensis | reverse complement strand
CCATCCCATCCCATCCCATCCCATCCCATCCCATCCCATCCATCACCGTCGAGTCCAGGCGCCTCATGGAAACATCGGCCGTCATTCAGGGTTAAGGGAGGGTCATGCTGGCGTGATTGATGGACGATTTTGCCAGAGGGCGGCTCCACGTGGACAGAGGACATGGCAGATGACAGGGATGTATATACAGATGTCAGGCTTCTGCTCCTCAGTAAAATCAGCTTTGTCTTTTCGGCAGGGTTTAAATCCCTGTGGGATTTCTTCCAGCCTGGGTCCAGCGCTATCGAACATCCGGAAGTCTCCAGGGCTCAACATCTCAGCAATGCCTCAAGTTTGCTTTGGGTTGCCGAGTCTGGGTATTGCAGAGACACTGTTTAATATGACTGTATCCTCCCACACATGTTGGCCTCACAGTGGTTTTTGAGGTCCCACTGTCTCGTTTGCTCTAAGAGTTTTTTTCTGGTGAGCTTGGGTGCCATGTCTCTCTTTTGGTAACACACCAGTTTCTCCCTTTTCATTGCATTTTATTTGTTTGGCACAAATTGGCAGATGCTTTTATCCAAAGCCATGTGCATTTTTTAAGAAAGCAGGGTCAGACAGGCCCTGGAGCCATTGGGGTTAAGAGCCTTGTTCAGGGGCCCAATTGTGACATCAGTCTGCTGACCCTAGGATTTGAACTAGTGACCTTCTGCTCAAGGCAGTTTGCAGTAGCTCCTAGTCGAGCTCGTGTAAGGCAGCTAAGCTGCTTTGCTGAAACACTTAACTTTCTTTTTTATGAATTTGTACCTTAATTCTGGATGTGTGTGTGTTTCTGTTGATGGTGAAACCACCTAATGGCAGAGCTTCATTAACAAAGGACGCGTGGGCGTGTGGCGAATGAACAGGACTTGTTCGCGGGCCAAACATCAAATGGCAGCATACAGTCTGTGGGAAAAGCACGGAAAGCAGCAGCATTGTGGCTGTATAGAGGGAACCTCCATGGCATGAATCTAAAGGGGGGATCTGCATTCGGTTGTTAAGTGGTTGGTTGTAAAGTCCAGTTTGGTTGTATAGTCCGTTATCTGTAGACACCAAAGAATGCGAGCTGTGGAATTACATCATCAAGCTGAGTGACGCACACTGGAACAAAACAGTGTAGCTGCAATGCATGATGGGAAAGCAGAAAGGAGACTCAGGCCTGGCCATAACACTGCAGGTATTGCTGAGTCACTTCTGGAGGGGGAGGGGGGTGATCACAGTGTTCCAGGCGGTATCAAACCCAGATGGGGACATTCCACCACGCACAGACACATGCATGGCCCCTGATGGCACCGAGAGCCCCCGCACATGCACAGCTGGTGAGAGAGGCACCATGTGAGGCACTGGTCTCCGCCAGCTGTGGCCCAGTGTTCAGCAGCATACACGTGGTCATTAGAGTCTGACTGGCAGCAAGGTGGCCCAGACACGCTGCAGGTCACCCTTCCCAGAGCTGCTCCATTCCCACACGTAGAAAGTTCTCGTCAAAGACATGAAAAAGGGGCGGGATCATGATGTGCTGTCAACAAATGATTGCCTCAACCCAGGAGAGTTGCTAGTTATTGAAAAAATCAGAGGCTACGTCAAGCTTACCTAAGGTTTGACTTTTTTTCTTTTTGAAGGAAGACTGGAATTGGGGCTAAAATAGGCTTAAAATACTCGGGGCTATAGGCTTAAAATACTCGGCTATGGTTCAATACATTTTCCTTTAATTGGTTCCCATTAGTCAGAGGCCATGATTGATTGGACTGTGTCCTTTTCGGCCTCATTTCTTCTGTCACTAGTTCACATAGTTTGCTTTGTTAGACTTTTATACATCTACTACCCTTTTATATAGGACATGGTTGATGGTCTGAGATGGTCTGTAATAATGTCTTATATAGGACATAGTTGATGGACTGAGATGGTCTGTAATACTGTCTTATATAGGACATAGTTTATGGCCTGAGGTGGTCTGTAATATTGTCTTATATAGGACATAGTTGATGGTCTGAGATGGTCTGTAATACTGTCTTATATAGGACATAGTTGATGGTCTGAGGTGGTCTCTAATACTGTCTTGTATAGGGCATAGTTGATGGTCTGAAACAGTCTTTAATACTATCGTGTAATCCCGTCTTCCATTAGGCACAAATGATGTTCCAGTCTATAATACACCTGGCTTCCTGGAGTTGGTGAGGGTGTGGCCCAAGATCAGAATGAGGTCTGCGATTCCCAAGGTGAGTTTGTGCTGGGAAGGCCTCTTTGCTAATGCGGTCCTGTCGATGAATCATCTTAAAGTGGAGGTGAGATGCAGGTCCCTCCAGAGGGTTTGCCTCATCTAGTTACTGTCTGTAAGCCTAAACGTGTAATTTAACACCATGGTCTCCATGGAACATCAACCTTCTGCGGTAAATAATGGTGACGTCCTTCGCCTAGCCTCCATGTCATTACACAAAGGCAATTCATCCAGCCAGCCCGCACCAAACCTCCATCTTAACCTGACCTTTTGGAAGGGTTATAATCTCCAGATCAGATCAGCAATGAGTATTCCTCAAATATAATTCCATGTGTAAATTCACCTTATGGAAACTGCAGCCAGCATGGTTTCTGAAAGGCTACAAAATGGAATAAATGAGAGAAAGTTCCTCCCTGGCAAATTAGGTCGACAGCAATTTAGAATCTGCCAGTCTGTGCGCGACTGTGAGCCGCAGACATCAAAGCAGAACGGCTGAATTTTTATTCCGAAATCTATCTTTCTTCTCCTTTATCTCACACCCTTGAGATCTCGTCTTGAAAACAGACTGAGATGCCTGACAGCACCGCTTCGGCTGGGGACCCTCAAATTAGGTATGACGAGAGTTAAAGAAAACAGATACATGCTAAGAGAGCTCCACAGAGCTCACCCACGGAACTCGTCCACGGAGCTTGTCCACGGAGCTCACCCACGGAGCTCGTGCAGGGAGCTCACCCACGGAACTCGTCCACAAAGCTCATCCACGGAGTTCGTCCACGGAACTCGTCCACGGAGCTCACCCACGGAACTCGTCCACGGAGCTCACCCACGGTATTCGTCCACGGAGCTCACCCATGGAAGTTGCCCATAGAGGTCGTCCACGGAGCTCATCTATGGGCCGGCTTCAAAAAATGGGCTTGTTAATTGACGTTCTGGCTCTGGTGATTTGAGGAAAGAGAAAAACAAAGCCCTTGGCAGCACTACCTGGGAGCCCTGCTGTAGAAGGAGCGACACTCGCAGAGCACATGTTCCAGACTGGACCTGGGCCAGGAATGCAGCAAAGAATGAGTATGTCCCCCGGGGGGGTCAGGGTGTGTGGGGGGGCACCCCTCCTCCATCACAGCCTCCTCTTTCTTCCTCCAGCCCTCGCCAGTATGTATCCAGCTGACAGAGCCCTGGATTCCGCCTGACCCATACGGTAAACCAGATCAATCTGGTTTGCATTCCCAGGCTGAGGAATGGAGGTTCATGCCGTACCATAAATCCAGTTATCCAGCTTTGTGCTGGCGAATGCAGTGCACACTGGAAAGCCTGGGACCTAGTGGCCTTGGCAGCCCAGTTTGTGGGCCTCCACCGTGTTTGTGCTCCTCTGAAGCGAAACCATCAGTATCTTTCTTTAAAAGCAGTACAGCCTGACCTCACACCCCAGGGAGCATGCATTACATGTACGACACTTTCTCCATGTCTGCTCAGCTGAAAACTCTCCGCTTATTTTCTGAAGCAGCTGGAGAAAAGGCCCATCTGAGCGAGGCAGGGAGCCGGGTTCTGTCTTCTTGATAAATGAGAGAAGCGTGTGAAGTTCGGCGCTGGCACGGATACCTTCGATTTGCATTTCGCATCTTTTCCAGGCCGTGAACATTAACATTGACCGGAGAGTGACGATCGTCATCATAACACTGAGAAAATGAATTACGTGCAGCCATCTGCAGGACGTGAGTCACTCCATCTGAAGATTATCCTGCCTTCCCTCTTCTGTGTGACTCTCACTGGGCCAGCGAGGAGAAGTAAGCTGCTTACCTTGATGATTAAGAGCTTTAATGATGGCCGTGGATGAAAAGTGGGCTGCAGATGTGGGTAAGAGCCGCAAAGTTTTCAGGAAGGAGGTGAGTAAACTCACTGAAACACTTCCTCGTCACACATGTCGGAGAATCCCACACGTGTCCATTTGCCATTCACACACAACACGGACTGACACGTAACCCCCACATAACGGGTCCCTCAAAGAAGACTCGTCCCTGGTCTCGTCCCGGCCTCCCGACAGTCACAAATAGGGGGAGTCAAGTGGCTGCGATCTGACAGATGCCATCTCTGACTCAGAGAACCACTCAGAACAGGGATCAGATACGGGTTCTTATCGTATAAACCCGAGGAGCCTCACAGGCTGCAGAATGCTGTAACAGCCTCTTACTGCAGGCCACTCTGCTGCCCCGGGGAAGGGAGTGACTGGGGGCAGAATCCCAGCCCAACTTTTTTTTTCTATATTTCAATATTTATCTCGTCTCCTCTTGGGCCAGAAGACAGTGAAGCCAGCAGGACAGTGACTGGGTGAACTTCCACAGCAGAAAGAAAGGAATAAACAAAAAGAATAAAAGGTCTGATTTATTCTCGAAGAGCATTTGTTGCAGTGGGTGTTGTGTAATGAAAGGCCGACTTGTTCATCCATAGCAGAGTTTCTCTTCTGTTTCTGTTTAAAGTGACCCAGTGTAACGCTCTTTGAAAAAACAAGTTCAGACTGGGTTCCGCTTGCAGGCAAAGTGACAAACTGGAGGTTATTTATTCACCCCAGTGTTTGTTGGGGTGGGGGGGGGGCATTTTCTGTCTGTAGACTAACATGCAAATGACATTCTTTCCCCTGCTAATTCAAAACAGGGGAATCAGACATCAGGCAGTGAAAGTGAGAGGTTACCCGGAGTGGGTGGGTAGGGGGGGCTGTGAACGCCTGGGCCACACGGATCAGCACCGGACAGTCTGGCTCCTAAACGGATGTCATGCATTTACATGCAGGCTGCAGGACTCGGCCTGTGTCTATGAGTGCGGTGATACAGCAGGGATCTTCCCTGACCGTCTGCGTGTTTTTAATTTATCAGTGTGAGAGAAGGACATTATGTTAATGGAGCAGAAAAAAAACCGCTGACAACTTTGTTGTTTTTGTCGGTTGTTTTTCTTTTTCCCTCATTTTCTTCCTTCGTTTTCCCAGCCATCCATCACATTTGACGCCTGAAGATGCCACAGTGATTGAGTTTAATTCCTTAAATTGTGAAATGCAAAGCAAACGACTTGTGTCCCGCTGGAGAACATTTAATAGACTTCCACGGGGTGTCCCCTTGCCTGCTGGGGAACCTGCCGCAGATCTTCCTTAAACTGAGGCTGAAAGGAGCCGGAAAACCCATAAGTCCCATTTATCTGTCAAAACAATTTACTTGCAGCTCGTTCAGACTGGAAGAGGAGCTGCAGTGACTCGCCCTCTTCCTCTTGGATGCTGCTGTCTCATTGGCCACTTTGCTGCTCCTCCTGGTCAAACCATCTCCTTCACTGGAGCATCAGCCGACTCTCCTGAGCATTCGGCCTATCTGATTGGCCGCTTTATTGCTCCACCCACCGAATCCCCCCTATCGCACACACTGCTCACGCCCCTCCGGGTGTCACATTCTTCTTCTACAGGACTCAGACCCCTAATGTAGAAGTGAATCGAGGCCCAGCACAGCATTGATGTGGTGACACTCTGCACTGACTAGCATAACTTATCCTGACAGGATTCCACACAAAATGATTAGAAAGTAACACCTTGCCCCCGAGAGGCAGGTATTGATACTCTGGGTCCCCGACAAAGCACAGTATCATGTTTTTTCAACACTGCATTAGCGTGCTTGTTTTAGCAATACGAATCCCCCAGCAAAGCTCTCTGACAACAAGGACAGCACACTGACTGCAAACGCAGCCCTTTTGGGCTTTAGCAAGGTCGCAGCTAATTGGCGGGTGTTTGAATAGGGAGCAAGGCCGGGTCACTTCTGAAATGGAGCCTCAGCTGGGGGAGGGGGGGGGCTAGCTGTGTGTGTTTGTTAGCTTTATTGACTTTGTTTATTCTTCCTGGGCTAGTTTCGGGCTGGAGCACCTTCCCCGCCAGGATCCCAGTGGTGCCCCATCCCAAAGGGCAACATGCCACCCCCACGTCTCACCTGGCACTTCGGGGCATTCCAGAGGGCTTCATGCATATGCACTGCTGGCAGGGAGAGCGCCAAGGCTACAGTACGGCTCTGAGCTGGTTCACGGCTGGTGCATGCACACAGAGTAACAGCGATTAGCAGGAGGAATCGCGACAGTTTGGTATGCCAAGACGCACGGTAGCGTGCTCGTACTCCTCAGATCGCACTGCGCCAAAGGTGCTGCGGCTGAAGCAGAAAGAGTCAACATCATGCAACTGTTTGCTATTAAACACAAATGCATGGCTATACTTTACCCATAATGCTTTGCCCAAAACCAGCAATCACATGATCAACAGTGCAGTGTGTGGCTGCACAGAGGCTGTGATGAATGAATGACATGAATATTTACAAGGACTCCTTTAGCATTCCTTTTCCCTCCTCTTCATAAGTACGATGTCTGGAAACTCCCTGAGTGGCTGTCGACTATTGTGTGGGGGCTTGTGGGTAACATGTGATGCCTTCCCGTGATTGGAACAGAAGTTCATTGTACAAGCCTGATGCCACTCATCGGGCCATTGTCTCTACAAGCGCACCCAGGTCCACACCGAAATCTTCCTCGTGGCGGGGGCAGAGGATTTACTGGGGAAAAGGGAGTCAAGAGCCATCTTGGAGGGCAGAACTGGACCAGAGAGATGAAGGGAGGAGAGTGCACATGCAGAGAGGCGCCTACACGGGCAGGCTGGGGACAGAAGAGGAGTTTGGGTAGGCCCTTCCCCTAATGAGGGCACGTTTGTTTGAGAGCTATCACTGCAGGGGCTGCCTTGAGCTCTGAATCTTGTTAAAGGGATTAAAGATTTAAGCAGCGCTCTCAGGCACTGCCGCAGCCTGACGGACCTGGTCCCGGCCTGCCACCATGATCCCAGAGTGGAGCAGGTAGGCCTCCTTGGGCTGTTCCGTGCTCCACCCCTTCCTGTCCCATCAGGGGGGCCATTTCACGCCGCACAGACGTGACCCGAAATATTGAAACAGCTGCTATTTGTAAGCCGTCCTCCTGCGCCTGAAAACACTAACATTTTAAAAACAAGTTATAAAACAATTCAGGTTCACTAATTTACTCTCTGATGTATAATTCCGTGATTTACTGGCTGACAGCCATAAATGTTCAGGCTGATAGCAACAAGATAAGCGAAAGACATTTTGCTCTGACATTCTTGACTTTCCAGTCTCGGGGCAGTTTTGTCGGGGGTAAGTCAGCCCCCGGCCGGGGCGATACATGCACTCTCGTCATTTATGCACTGACAGCTGACATACCCAAACATAAAGGGGCTCTGTGTCTAATTTACTGCACGCTTCTTTAAGAGACGCAAAGTCGCAGAGGAGGGAAACAGGCTCTGCTCCTCCAGTCCCCCCCCCACATCGTTAACGCACCCCCAGGTCATCCGCTGGCCACACTGAGCCAAGGCGGCCAGGGACTCGCTGGGAGACAGTGAGCAGGTGCAGGAACACCTCGCACTGGCGCTACGGGGAGCACCCCCTTTCAATTTCCAGTTTGATCCCTTTGGCAGAGATTTAGGGACAGATGGGTGGGCTTCGGAACGGGATTTCCGGGGGCCCCGCTTTCGCACTTGCCGGAGACGGACAATCGGTATGGTCAGCACCCAGTGTGCTGTCGCCAGTGCGTCGAGTGAGTCAGGCATTACGCATTTTGACTGGGTTGATATTCACTGCGGCAGTGTGTGGTTCCGGCCCGGAAGATATCCAGCCTGCAGAAGAAGGCAAAGCTAATCTAACTTACTACCATTTAGAAGTAATATTTCTGAGCTCAGGTCATTCTGCATTCCATCTGGAACCTGACATCAGAAGGGCAAAATCCAGCATCCGGCAAATGGGACTCAACCTCATTTTTCTCTATTTTATTGTTCGGGAAACCAACTAAAGCACAGAGACACCTTGCTGACCCCTGGGTGGAGGTGCTTATCTGTATCTGGCCTCTGAAGGCGACACGTCGCATGCTGCACTGTAAACAGGATTAGCGGGATGCCGTCTGTTTGGACGCAGAGGTGCGCGAGTTGGTCTGGGGCACTGTAAGGCAAAGCCAGCGAGGACCCACGGCTGTCCAGCGCTGCCATGCGAAGAGGAAGAGGACGGCTGTGCAAGGCCACAGCGGGGAGGGGGGGGAATTAGCCCTGGGATTAATGGGGGGCTTGGAGAAGCAGGGTCCTCCTGCCACAAAAGGGCTTGTGTAGGGGTTTTCTGGGGGGCAGGAAAAGAACGGTACACAGGGTTGTCTGGTGAAAAAAGACGTCACACAACCACACGCATTGGGAGGGGGACGGGTCCCTGTACCGTCTAGACTGGTTGCTTGGAGCCGGCTGAAGCGCAGTGCCCCGTGAGGTAGGCAGTGCCCAGTGAGGAAGGCTCTCCACTTGTGGGCGTTATTCTCCGTGCTGCCTTTGGAAGGCAGACTTTGGGGATATCGCAGGCGGCTGGGGGGGCAGGGTCTGCTCACCTCCCCTTCCATGAAAGGAGCTTCAGTCAAAGTGGTTGCATGTGTTCAGCTTGGATCCCTCACGGGCCAGGAATGCATCTGATTGGGCTGAATCAGGACTTATTCGCTTTGATGGCAAATATCACATTATATAAGGAAAAGCTTCTCCTGGAGGTTATAGCGTTAATACGGACGGTTTGTGACTTACATTTAAAATTAATCATTACATAGAAATGTATGCAGGAGTTTACTAGGTATCTTATACAGATAAAACAGCTTAAAACTGACTGCTATTCACATTATTTATTTTAAAAAAATCGAGGGGCAAAACAAATGGCAATACAATGACAGACGTACTGCCGTGTTGCTGATATGAACGACACGTTAAATCAGCACTTCCAGTATCCGTTTCTAAATATAAAAGCCGAGTATAAAATGTCCGTCTCTTTAACGTAATCAATGCATAGTCGTCATTAAGGCTACTTTTAAAACTATCGGTTCCACATCATGCTGTTGACATCCGACTGAAATGCGTGCAGAAATGTAGGAAAATGAGAAATAAGAGGCAGGTAAACTGAGGGAGATAAGGGGGTGGGGGCGTTTTTCTTTTTTTTTTTTTTGGTGCAGGGAAAAACCCGTTGAGAGTAACCCCCCCCCCCCCCCAGCGATGCGCAGCCTGTCCGGAGTCGGGCTGGGAAGGGGGGGGGAGGCTGGTCCTTTAAAGCAAGAGGCGGATCTAAAGCTGAATGTCATTCCCCCGTGAGGCAGCCCGGCTCCGCGCCCCGTCCGCTTAAATGCCACATTTCTCACGCCGCAGCCTCGCTTCTCGCCGCCTTTGCAGCCCTCGGTGAGAGATGGTGCAGTCGGTGCTGGGGCCGTTTTGACAGCCGGACTCGGCAGCCCGAATCGTGGACGTTTAATGACCAAATGTGATTGTAAAGAACGGCTAAGGGAATAAAAAAAGACCAGGAATCACCGCCGTACACGTCCGATTGCCGTTTTAATGTAAGTATCACTTACTGTCCTGTTTAATCCGTGTTAAACTGTCACTATAGAAGGTGTTTCGGAGGCTGCGTGCCCCGAATTGCAGGTATTTCGGAGCTTTGGGTAGTTTTACAGCTGCCGTAAATCTTCGGACCTCAGCCCAGTAAGGAGCCTGATGGAGGTGCATACATTAATTACCGTGCCATTAGGGCTTGGCTGCTGTTGCATGTGCTCGTTTTGGGCTGGTGAGTGCTGTTTAATGAGCTAGTCGGGTTGGGTGTTTTTAGTCAGTATGTGACATGTTCATTCTTGCAAAATGACACTTTTTGTTTTAATTGTATTAATGAATGAATTCTGTAACTGAAATGTGTGCGTGTGGAAAAAGGCACAGTTTTCATGTCCCTGGAGTAATTGCTTAAAGTTATTAAATTCCGAGAGCTTTTTCGGCGTACTGGTTTTGGTGGGATTTAACTATCCTGCTTCCATTTAAATGTCTTCTATCGGGTTGAAAACGAAAGCAGTGAAAACTTAAACCTTTACGGTTCTATGTCGTTAAAGATATTATATAAATACTTTGCCCTGCATGCGTCTACATTTACTATTTATCACGCACATACTGTACAGCTGTTTTCTCATCCATTTTTTGCACTTTCGGGTTAGATGCCAAAGTGAATTTAGTTGTCTGAGCACTTGTACTTCGTACAATGACAAAGTTGTAGCTAATCCGATCTGATCTTATTGCGTACTCGCCTTATCCCGCGATCTGCATGTGGACGCTGTGATCCGTGGCGAACAGCCTCAACGTGCCTCTGTTGCTGTATAAACACCTTTTATTTTTGTAGCACTAAACCCGAATAAAAACACCATCTCCTGTAGTGCGTAGTGATTTGTGGTGCGGGGTTTTTAACGTTTTGGCTCCAGATGCGCGGACCCTACTTGGGTGTCGCCCGTCCGGCGTCCGCAGCGCTCCCTCGGCCCGTACTGACCCGAATCCCCCCTCTCCTACCTCTCCCACTGGGGGAGGTATATGGATGTCCGATTTCTCCCAGTAACGAAACTTTCTCCAGCTATATGCTTTTTTTTCCAGCCAAGCCGTACGCATTACGGTTTTACAGCAGAGCGATCGCGCTGGGGGCAGCGTATCTTATCAGTGCGTTATGGGACAGATGAAGGGGCCTCACTATTAATCACCGCTACGCCCACTGATATGGATCCCAGTTCAGCACTCAAAAACCCATTTAAAACCAGTTAAGGATAACACAGTAACGTGCATGCTTTTCTCTACAGCTGCAGTGGTGCACGATACTGTGATGCACTCTTTAATGTTAGGCCTATTTATCAGTTTTACAGCGATATTCCCATTTTGGAAATTCTTTTTTCCATCTTGTACTACTCTATCTGTCATCTGGCGTTTTCTTCGGAGGCGATTCTAGACCCTTTTCTCAGCCCCCCTGATTATTTTTTCCTAAATCCATTTAGTGATTTGTCCTGTAAAAGTGCCACCCCCACGCCAAGGGTAAAATCCTGCAATCGTCCCAGGCTTGGTCCAGCATTCCGGTATAGGAAGTCGGTCCTGGCTCTGTCCGTCACTGCAGCACCTCGAGCAGCCGCGTCTTAACGATGCCCCCTGTGCCATATAGGCCTATTCAGTATTTTACACATTGCATTTTTTTTTTTTAGCTTCTATGACAATATAACCGTGAAAATCCTATACACGTTTAAAACAAACGGACGGGGATTTAAATCTACTTCTAAATACAAGCCTAAGGGAAGATGAGTTTGTTTTAAAGCAGGACAAGGTTAGGGGGCTTTGGGGCAGTATTTATGGTGATGGCTCCACCTAGTGGCCGAACGTGTGGATTCAGTTCCGCGGGGTAAATTGTCGCGGCGCTTCGGGTTCATATAATACTACGGCTTTTAGTCAGTGAATAAACTTGTATCAGTTTGAGGGTTATACTTGCCAGGCAATTATAAATGTATTGTAAAACTAGCGCAATGAGGCTAAACATGGTCAAAACGAGCTTTTATACGTCTTTTTCAGCTTCCCGTGAACATATCGCTTATTCCGATGTAATCGCTTATGTCATAGACTAGAGAACGTTCCCGATAAATCGTTTTTAAAGGTTATGCTGTGCTATGCATTGCAGTCGGTCTGAACGCATCATGTGTAGAAAACAATGTTGAGGTTAATGCATAAACTATTAGGACGGCCCTCCACTGTATCTCATGTGACTGGAATTTCTGTCAAGTGCTGCTTCTCCCTAATACATTAACCCAAGCAAGGTCACGCGGCGGACCGTGGCGCCGTGGTCGCGCATATAATCATGTTTGCGCGCATGGTCTTTTCTGCAAGGTCTTTTCGAGACCCAAAGTGTGAAAAGTTTAAAAAGCACAATGTAGTCTTTTAGTTTCCAGAGCCCAACCTCCAAATTTCCACTAGTGGCTGGTTTCTGCAGCAGTAACGCCTCGTATGGGCGGCGGGGTGGGGGGGGGGGGATGACTTTGCAGAAGGTGGCTCTCTTTGAGAGAGCCCTGCAGTGTGGGACAAGAGCTCCAAATTGCAGTTTAATGCATAGGACCAATTCCATTTAAATTGAAAGTCAGAGATACAGGAACACCAAAGCATCAAACCATTGAGAGTGATACCTAATTCATATGTTTATTGAAAATGTGCATAGAAATGGAATTTTACTAACCTTGAGCTTCTTCCAGGAAACATTGTGTACTATTTTCCAGATGTTTAAAATATGTTAATTTTGATTTTGAAAACCAAGTTAAACACGATATAATGTAACACTGATTTTAGTTTTGTTTATATGTATACAAAGTGTGTTCCCCCCCCCCCCCCTTCAATAAAAGACACTGCAGTTGCATTTTGTGTGTGTGGGGGGTGGGGGGGGGGGGGGCGTACCCTCTGGTGTGCTGTGGCTTGCCTTGGCTCCATCCAGTGTGGAATGTAGCAGTCCCTGTGATTAATTGACTCTGTGAAGGCAGGCCCCGCCTTCAGCGCCCATCATCCTGACTGTGACTCGCTGATCCGTCGGCCGGTAACGGACGGCTCCTGCTTTGCTTACACGGGATTTGGAGTTTCCCTTTTGCTGCTACCTGGAGTGCAAGAGGCAGCAAACGGATCTGGCTTGAGTGTAGCAGAGGCAGGCCTCCCTGGCCTGCTAGTTTGCGGGGTTACTCTGCAGCAGGAGCAGGCAGGCCTCCCTGGCCAGTGAGTTTAGGGAGTTACTCTGCAGCAGGAGCAGGCAGGCCTCCCTGGCCTGTGAGTTTGTGGGGTTACTCTGCTGCAGGAGCAGGCAGGCTGCTGAGGCTGACTTGTGTTGACTTAACACCTGGAACCAGCAGCTGCACACAAATGGGTGTTTGTTCAGGGATCAAATTAATCAAACGCGACTCCTGGTAAATCTCGGTAATCCAAACACTCTGGTGGCTCTTCATCGCCCGACATCATGCCCTGCCAAGTGGATTCCAGGAAACGGACGCTCGAGTTCTGCAACGTCTGTAATGGCATCGACACGCGCATCCACTGGGGGCAGCCAGGAGAGGTGATGTGCTGTTAGTATGATACGATGGGACCTTCCCACATGACGTGATATAGATCCGGGTCTGTGAGGAGGCGCATGAAGCACGTGTGTAGTGCTTGTCTTCTACGAAGACATTTTGAGCATCAAAGATGCACGTTAATGTAATTAAAACTGTAAGCGATTACAAACCTCATTTTTGTCAGTCTCACCAACTGTCCAAGGGGGGGCATGTGTGCATTCCATACAGCATCCTGTTGGCCAACATTAATTTTTCATGCTTTGTTTTCTTCAGGGGTCATGCAATAGCGGGGCGCGAGAGATACGAGGTAATGACCGTTGGTGACTGCATACCTGCGTAATCATGTGGTAACCAATAATGCAGCAGCGTAACTGTGAAGCTACACACTGGTTTTGTGGTTAATATAATCAGATGGTGACACCGGGGTAAGATCACAGGATTATCTCAGCAGTGGGACTTGCACAGTCCTGTGATGCTTTAAGGTGGTGATATTGGGTTTTTTTTTTTTTTGCCTGGGCTGCAGATTCCCGCTGGTTCTGAATACAGCTGAATCGCGTTACCATGACAACGCCTTGGGACAGAATGCGGCTAAGATGTTTATTTTAGTCTGGCTTTTAGAAGAGAGACGATTGTTTAGGTCACCCTGAGGAGGCTCCAGCTTGGAATCGTGGTGAGATGAAGCCCATGCAGATGTGTCGTCCTCCTCATCCTCACTAATCACTACCTTACAGTTCAGGGCTTCTCTTGGGGCTGTATGGCAAGGCCTAAAGTAAACGGGCTTGAGTAATTATTTATAGGTTTCCTGACCCCCCCTGGTCTGAGGAATGCAAAACACAACCTCTCTCTCCCCCCCCCCCCCCCCCCCCCCCCCCCCCCCCCCCCCCCCCCCCCCC
>JAOYFF010000063.1:33168796-33180128 GCA_025773925.1 Cryptomyrus ogoouensis | reverse complement strand
ATTATTATTATTATTATTATTATTATTATAATAATCTAACTCCCCCTTCAGTCGTCCTTATCGAATGCCTGCCCCACCACACAAGAACACGTCACATGCAAATGGACCCAAGGGCTCGGAGGGGAGTCAACTGGGGAGAACATTTGGAAAAGGTCGCGGAAGGGAATAAGACCCAACAGATACAGGAAGTCAGCGCCTGTGGCCCCTGGGGCCCTTGGGGTCTTAAAAAAAAGGCTAACTGGGCCCCGTGAATCACAGCAGAGCTCTGCAGAATCTTCCAGGGTGTGTTGTGGGATGAGTATAAAATGTCCTCCAGAACGTCTGAACATCTGGAGTGCTTTTGTGAGATTCCGTCAAAGCGATATGACTCAAAAGCTTCACATATTAAGCAAACGTGTGCAGATGCCTGCGGCTAACAAAACGTTCCTGTCTCACTGGAACAGGGCCCTCTGCTTGGCTCCAGAATAGCCGCACGATTCCACGTGGCCTGCAAGGCCCTTTACCGGAAAGTCGAGCACAGAGCACAGTACACATAGCCAAATGTGCCCGTTACTGGTTCGCCAATCGGCCGCGCAGGACCCCGCCCACAAACACCGGAGGGAGCCGCTTCCACGGGAGCCACTTCCAGGGACCGATGCCTCCCCCTCAGGAAAGCGACCACTCGGCTGAAACATAATCCGTTTCTGTTTGGAAGGTCAGAGGTCATTTAGGAGCATATTAAGAGGTTTATGTTGGTCTAAAGTAAATGTTTTTTCTTCCTACTTATAATGTGGGACTGTTAATTTAATAGAAAAGAAATGTTTATGTAACTGGCCAAAGGTTTCAGGGAACCCCCCCACCTCCAGAAATGCTGTGTGTTCTCCACCGCAGAGGAATTCCAGATTAGAACATCCACCTCATTCCCGTTTCATTCCAGGGATGTAAGGTGCCACGGTGCTCCGCGTCTGCGTCACATGGGATCCTGTGACATTCTTGGACACAAAGAACATCAAAGTGGACGGAAGCTGCCCCCCTGAGCTGTAGCGCGGACGATCTGGTCTGGAGCGCGGTGGGGGGGGGGGGGCGCGCCCTTTCAGAACCCACATCCCCGCCAGTAACTCTCCAAAACAGGAAGGGTGAGACTAACCTTTCAGTCTGCTGCTTTGTTCAGTGCAAGTCATTCCCCCCCCACGGGATCGAGGTGCTGATCCCAAGGCCTGATACTGGGGCCACACAAGAGGGCCTGCCAGCATGTGTGTGGGGGGGGTGGCCGCTTTGTAATTGTACGGACATGGAGCACTAGCTTAATAATTAAAAAAAAAAAATAAAAAAAAAAAAAAATAATCATACATATACACCCCCCAAGCCCTTCAGCAGCTGGCCTCTGACACGGATGGGCAGGCCGGCGGGGGAGCCACAAACATCACCGCTCAGACACAAAGAAAGAGGCCACTCCAAGTACGGGCCAGCCTCTTTCAGGATTCCGGGTCTTTCTCAACCACACCATAGAACATGGACGTACGGACCACAGAAAGAACACAAGCCATGGACGGGGCGCGGAGGGACAGTAGACCAAGGTCATCATACTTTGAATTACAGTGGTTCAAACCAACATGGTTCAAACTACTATGTTACTAATGAAGTATAATGGTCCCAGATGTGTATTATAAGAGTGAATATCTGCCTCCTAGCTGTAGTACTCGATGGACTCCAATCATTAGGCAGTTCATTGGGTTTGTAAATGTAAACAGAACCAAGCCGACAAGCAGAGAGGATGACTGCGGACGGGACGCTCTCCTGCATGACTAATGCGAATGTCGGACATTCGAAAGCAGCAAATAAAGCAGCCTAACCTCAATAAGGGCCCTTGTCCTTCGCCAAGCCCCTCCACACTGCAGCAGCAGAAATACAGAATCAGCAAACAGGTTTAATCACGGATTCAGAGACTTAATGTCCCATATTTACATGCGTGGTCGCCTTGCTTTGTACTTTCCCGTGGTGTTTATTAGTACG
This sequence comes from Cryptomyrus ogoouensis, assembly GCA_025773925.1. Classification (NCBI taxonomy): domain Eukaryota; kingdom Metazoa; phylum Chordata; class Actinopteri; order Osteoglossiformes; family Mormyridae; genus Cryptomyrus; species Cryptomyrus ogoouensis. The sequence goes on along the minus strand of JAOYFF010000063.1, from coordinate 33,178,136 downwards.
AAAAACTAAAAATAAAGCACTTACAAACCAATGATATACCATTTGGCTCATTCAGAACTTTTTGACACCCCCCCCCCCACAAAATGCCAGGCTAAAGCCCTCATTTTAAAACTCAGACTTAATCACCAGTTGCTGAAACTTTGGAGTCGCACGGGTTCGTCAGAACACAGTAAGGAATTAACATCAGAAGGCAAAAAAAAAAAAAAGGCTCGTAAAACCTGAGGGTTTAACGACCGCATGCTAATTATAGAAAGTTCATTTACTCCTCGTCCTGACTCATGAGGAACAAGTCAGCATTCATTACTAGATGGAAACCATAAAAGCCAGGCCGTTCTTTGCGACGATCCCACAAGCGGGACAAATGCGAGGCACCATGGATTCAGGGAATCACGTAGCTTACATTGAACATCCAGGATAAAATATTTCACAAACTGACAATCAGAAAGTACAAACAGGTTCACCTACAAACAGACAGACATTAAGGCATCGCAGTCATTAAAGTTGGGAAACTTAACAAGAGCCTGATCTGTGTCCTTTGCACCATCGGCTTTGGTGAGCCTCAAAGCCCCGTAAATCAGAGCCCTTTTGGTGGTGTAATAAAGCATGATTTACTGCGGTTTCTGTGCCATTAGCAGAACATATTAAGTGGAGGTGCGTGTGAGTGAATGCAGCCCCTGTCACGCGTGTGACAGCAAACGTGATCATATCACCCACATCGCGTGGAACGATGGATGGATACTGGGAAGGTATGGAAAACCAAAAAGAGGGGTTCACGTCCAAGGTCCCCACAAAGACGTCGGCCTGATGTTTAAGGCGGGATGTTTTTGGCTGTCCAGGGTGCCCCGCCCACACGTGCCCCTGTTAGACCCGATTCACAGAGAACGCCAGGTTCTGGTTCTGATAACCACACCAGCAGTGACACGTTTAAGGCGGGAAGTAGCAGTTAGCGGTTATGGGCCTTGCTCAGAGGCCCAATGGCAAAGTTACTCTGCAGACTCTGGGGATTGAATCAGCAACCTTCCCATCGCAGGCACAGCACCCGTACCTGCGGAGCTGGACTCCACTCCGTGAACAGTCTCCATGTGAGCTCCATTAATAACAATTCCACCCTGCTTCAGCTTTTACACAGTTTACCATTTCTTTTTTCTGAACTCCAAACGACTGCAGATATTGAAAGCCGAGAAAGGTCCATGGCACCCCCCCCACCAAGGTTGTAAAACATTTGCCTTTGATGTTGCCGTTACCCCTAAAACCCTTAATAATCTGTATTTGGCTTCGGGACCTGCCGAGTCAGACAGGGCCAAAGAGGGGCCCTGAGGAACACCTATTTGATGTTTATGACCCAGCACTTTTCATGCTGCTTGCCTGTGTCAAGAGGCGGTGCTGGTAGGGTGCGTCTGATGGGGGCACCGCCCTCGGGGGACCGCTGCCCCTGCCACGCGGCTGGACCCAGCTCAGCTCAGCTAGTTTGCCACTTTGTTGCATTCCTGAAGACGCATCCACAGACTAAGGGCACAAATATTTGCATATCCTAAATTTAGCCAAACTGTTAAAGGTTAGCAAGCGAATCCATTTCAGAAACAGAATCTAACTGGGTAATGTATAAATCAGTGTTTCCCAACCTGGTCCTTGGGGACCCCCAGACAGTCCATGTTTTTGCTCCCTGCCAGACAGTCGTCCATGTTTTTGCTCCCTGCCAGACAGTCGTCCATGTTTTTGCTCTCAGCCAGACAGTCGTCCATGTTTTTGCTCCCAGCCAGACAGTCGTCCATGTTTTTGCTCCCAGCCAGACAGTCGTCCATGTTTGTGCTCCCAGCCAGACAGTCGTCCATGTTTTTGCTCCCTGCCAGACAGTCTGTCCGTCTGTGGCCACCCAAGGACCGGATAGGGGAACACTGTGACCATAATTGAAGCCTAACCCTAATCTTCACCCCAGCCCCAATCCCCGAGCTGAATCCAAGAACAGGCATCATACATGAACCTACGGAGTGAGTCGAAAGGCACAAAAAACAAAGATGTAGCCCTGGGCCTAGGGCCGGCCAGGTTACGCTTCCGGCCCGGGCAGACAGGGAGCAGACCGGAGTGGTCCATGCACTGATGGAGACGCGAGGCTCTTTGCCATTTCATTAGAGTCAGAGTCTGCGAAACCCAAACATCCCAGCACTCATGTGGGGCGATATGCTAGAGCAGGAGGGGGAGCGTCCCTGGCCGGCCCAGACAGGACCCCCACCAATGCCAGGGGAAGGAAGCACAGAACCTTGCTCTTCTGGGGGTCACGGGTGTGGCAGGACAGTCAGACGCACATGCCCATAAACTGTACCAAACCCTCAAAGAGGAGAGACCCAGCGGGACTCAGCCAGGAGGCGGCGACCCCTGCCTGCTCAGCACACATGCTAGGTCCCAGCCAAGGTCATCCAGAGCTGCTGGCTGTCCCCAGTGGGGCCATCCGGCTGTTGTCTCACTCCACCCACACAACAAGTGACAAGACAGCGAGAAGGGAGATATAAAGGGAGGGGGAATGACTGAGGGAGACAAAGGGGGAGAGAGAGAGAGAGAGAGAGAGAGGCAGACAGAGGCAGAGAGACTGATGTAGGATTTCATCCACACACTGAAGCTGACGCGTGTTCCCACCGTGCTGTACAGACCCCCCCCCCACCCCGCTCTCTCTCAGTACCTATGTATCCCCCCCACCTTCTCAATCTCCCGCGCTTTGGCAGCGATGGCCTCACTGCGGCGCTCTGCGTAGTTGCTGCTTGCAGCCGTGATGGTGTCCTTCCCGACCAGAGCCTCATTCTGCTCTCCCTCCGGCAGCCGCTCGTCCTCCTGAGGAACAGAACAGAACCGGCTCATGAACCCGACCCGCTGGCCGGAAGACGGCCAACAAAGCAGGCGCTGCCCGCAGGTCGGTGACGGAGGCCGGAGAGCGTAGGCATCTCTGCGGCGTAGTGATGATGAGTATGTGACGATGCAAGGTGACCTTCAGGTTAAAAACACTCACAAATTCGGCGTGGGGCTCAGTGCCGTCGGGCTCCAGGGGCTGTTCGGCCTTCTCAGGGGGGGCCTCCACGGAGGACGCCTCGGGGGCCCTGCCGGCCTTGTCCGAGCCGACCTGGATGCAGAGACAAGAGGACAGTGACATGCTTACTGTCTGTAATAATATACCACCTCAAACTAAAGCTTCCAGGTCTCTTACAGAGTAATGCAGTCCCAAACACGTGTGGCTAAAATTAGAAATTTCACTAACAATATATTGTTTTAATTTCCTGGAACAAGACCCAACTTCCTTACCTACCTCCCACTGTTAGCTAGCAAACTGGTGAAATCACGAGCTTGCTTATTTGACCGCAGATACTGATGTCACCTTAAATGAGCGTTTTTGTGAAAGTCAACACTTTCATTCATATTGACGTTTCCATCATCACTGTCCCACTGGCATAAGTGCGTACCTAATGTAAAGCAGGGCAAGACTTCACGGGGGGAGCAACAGCTACTCGGTTTATGAGATAGCAAGTATAAAATGCTGCACATTGCAGTAATGCACTTGGCAATTCATTCAAGGCAAAGGAGCATTAATTCACAGGGAAGGAAAACTTGGAGGGGTTCTGCAGGCCTGCTAGGCATTGCCAAGCGTGCTAACTGCATTATTGCCAAGCGTGCTAGATGCATTTCAGAATCAGCAAAGTGGCTAGCAGCTCGCCAGGGACAATGAGGAGATTCATGGATATACTATGAATAGGCACAAATAACTGTACACCCCAACAAAATGTCTCTCACAGATTCCACATTTTATTCAAATTGGAGTATCGTGGCCCAGGAGGGGTCATCAATGAGGGTGTGACTAAACTGAAGGCTTATTTAAAAATAAAATCTAATTTTAAAATATTTTTACATCCTTCTTTCATCGCATCCTCTCATGTGTGCCTACTGCGATGTTCAGGGAGCTGAGAGCCAATGGTGAACCAGAGCTACGTTATGTGTGATCATGTGACCCCATACACCTTAAAACACTGAAGTCATGTGACCTGACACGAGGAAGACGAGTGGCAGCCCACCTTGGGGGCGGAGCAGGAGCTCTGTGGCGAGCCGTCGCGGGAGGTGTTCACGGGGTAAGCCAGGGGGCGCTCTTTATCTGCGGAGGAAGAGAAGGCAGGACACACAGGTCACGCCAGGACAGCACATGCATGAGGAACCAACCCGCGACTGCTTGTGACTGCTAAAGGGTGAGCGCACCCAGCTGACACCAGCCAACAGGGGGCGCCACCTTCGGCAGAGTATCCCGGGCAGACAGAAGGCTGTTTATTTAGTGCCGCATAAGCGACCGGGTGCACAGGGAAGAAAATGCGGGGGACCCGCACCCACTTTATTTAGGGATCTCATGGGGGCAGAGGGGAGCCAGAGAAAACGAGGACCAGACACGGGACAGCGGGCCAGAAGAACCAACAAAGGAGGCCTCGAACCCCTCACCAAACCAAGACAGAAACAGGCTGAAGTCTGTCTGACATTATCGAAAGATGGCGGAAACGTAGCTTTCTTGGGGGGCGGCAGCCGCAGGGTCCCTGCAGGGGATGATGACATTAAAGCTTACGTCACTTTCCCCAAATCAAACAGACCCCCCCCCCCCCACCACCACGGCAAAAAGCAAAGGGCCAATTAAATTCATGACTCACGGCAGCCTGAGAACTGATCACGTCACACAGCGACCACACACACACACACACACACACAAGGAGAGCCGTCAGGGATCCCGCAGCCTCATGCCGTCTGGGGGGGGCTAGGGGGTGTCATCAGACTGCTTCAATAAAGACAGAAATGGGGGGTCTTTCCAAATGACCGTCGAAGCAGCTAGAAGAGAGCTGTGAGACCTCCCCCCCCCCCCAAACACAACTCTGTTCACCACCCCACACAGAAAGGGCACTCCTCATGCACACGGATTCACACCATTTGGAGCTGCTCCCCCCCCATCCGGCCTGGAGAGGCGCGGTGGCTGCCGGAGGGGCCCGTACCTCCGAGGGGCCGAGAGTCGCTCCTGACTGAGGACAGCTCTCTCGGAGCAGAGACCCCGCCCAAAGGCACTGGACCATCCATGCTCGGCTGGGCTGGAAAACGCTGCCCTAGTCTGGTGACAGCCATAAACTGCACTCATGTGTGCTAAATCAGCTTCAGATTCACGTTTGGTACAACAAGGACATCCAGCACCAAACTGTCTGATGGCAGACAGCCTAAAACATCTGCGAAGGTCTGAGGGCAGCGACGGCCAGAGGAGCTGCTCCATGGGAGGCCGCTGACAGCCAGAGCGGGCACAGGCTCATTAGGATGATCTATCGCTAATCTAGTAATTAAGTAATTAACACAAGGAAGAGGGGGAAATCAATCAATTGAGAGTGTTCCCGTTGAGCGCCTGGCGGAGGCGCTGCGGACCGACAGCTGGCCGGCAGGAGGATGAGTTTTCATGGTGTTATGGGGGGGGCTTGGCAGTTTGCCTCTCTGCCGTCTTTCTTGGGGGGGGGTGAAGCCAGCCATGTCATTTACCACGTCTGCCTTTACCCTTTACAGCAGAAATATGGTTGGCCAGTGACAGGCCAACATCAGATACCCCCATGTCCATCTCACTGGGACCCCTCCCCCCATCACAGATAGGATGAGGAATCACAGCCATTACTGGGCTGGGCAAAGACCAGTCACACCCAACTGAGCCCTAAACACCTGAGCTGCCCCCCCCCCCACCAACCACCCCGATCCATCTCTCTGGGGAAGCCCCCTGGGCACCCCCGCATCTGTTCCCCATGACCCGAGAGGACACATCTCACGCACTTTGAAGTGCTGCTTAATTCGAATGCCAGACGTTCTGGGGGTGGGGGCTGGGGGTGGGGCTGCTTTTACTGCATCTTCAAACAAGCCGGGACATTCTCTCCAAACGCCGGCTGACCGTTCGCCCCTGCGTGCTCACACCCTTCGACTCGGCACCAAACACACACGCACATTAAGCAAACATATGCAGGCGGTGCAGAGAGGGCATGGGGGGGCGCTGGGAGCGGGAGGTGCAGCGAGGGCTTGGGAGGGGGGGGCGCTAGGAGCGTAGAGGAGCAACAAAAAATCCTAACCCTCTCCACACTCTGAAGGAAAGTGCAACAGTCTGTCTGAAAATGAAATGTTTTCTGAATATATGTTTTAATGAATATATGAAGAGGATCACGCTGTCCTGGGAACATCTGGCCCCCAGAAGGGACACAGGAAGAGCCCTAAGTCACCTCTAATCACCCAGGCCAACGGCCATTCTTAACAAGTTCCAACGAACCCAACACCCTCGTTAAATACACACCTCGTCCACAAAACAGATGGCCCCAGCTACTACCCTTAATTACGTCCAGCGGCAGCCTGCTCTGAGCTCCTGTTTTGGGGGGGTCACTGGGACCAACCTCTGACGGAAGGAGACGGGATCTGGACGGCTGTCCGGGGGGGTACCCCCGTCGGACCACGGACATAACACGGCTCTGCAGAAGACCCCACATCAGCACCACGCTGACTCAGTCGGCCCATGGGAGATGACTTACCCAGCTCTCGGGCCTGGTTATAAGACTCCTCATGTCCTGGGGGGTAGATAAGAAAAGCTTAAATAGGGCTAATTATGCAGTGATTAAACCGCAGACGCACAGGCTGATTTTGTGCTACCGCCGTTTCCTGCTATGAACTAAAACCTTAAACTCCCAGAAAGCCTGACCACAACATTCAGCCAATAAAACTCAGGCGCACAGAACAATGTAGACTTGTTTTTAACGCTCTCCCTGTTTGCACATTGGCTCATGCGGGCAGTCTCTGGACCCCAATTCCCAAGACGCACCACACCGGAAACAGTGTGGGTACTGAAAAACTCGCATCAAACTGAGTGAGCACAGAAATAAAGGTTCACATTTAGAGCCAGAAGCAGAAGCTGGAAGACCGATCAGGTCGAAGGAGCAGAGAGGGTGTTTAACACCACTGAGGAGGAGCGCAGGAGTTAAGCACAGCCTAGAGGAAAGGCTCCTACTCCGACGACGACACACGGGGCCGAAGGGAGGCCCCCAGAGGCGAGAGACACCTACTCTTCCGCTGTTGGGTCTGGTAGGAGTAGCTTTTACTCCTCTCGGGGGAGTAGCTCCTGCTGCTCAAGCTGGAGCCGGAGCGGCTGTGGGGGGAGTGCGGCACCTCCTTCCTGAAGGGGGAGCGCTCACGCTGAGGGGGGAACATGGTTTTCCTCCTGAAGCCGTCCCGGTGATCCCTAGGGAGGGCAAAATGCGGAAGGGGGTGTGAGAAGATGAGCTATTGGAGGCCTAATGCTGAACTGAGAGAGGGAGAGGCAGACGGACGGAGAGGCAGACGGAGAGGCAGACGGACGGAGAGGCAGACGGACGGAGAGGCAGACGGACGGAGAGGCAGACGGACGGAGAGGCAGACGGACACACACACACACAGAGCTTTAGTGTCTTGCCACAAGTGTCTGTCTGCATCACAAAATGTTCTCTGAACTTCAGGCACCTACGGTATCAGATGGAAGAAGAGAGAAGACGAGGCGGAAATGAGGCCGGGGCGGGGGGGGGGCTGCACCTTACTGCTGGGACCTGAAACCCGATGCGCACTATGAGCCCAGCGTTACGCAGTGGCGGCAGGTGGTTAACTAGGAGATTAACACAGAGGCATTAACGTGTTAACTGAGACCCCTAAAAATGGCGAAAGAAGCCGAAAAACTTCTGTGTCTCCCCCCCATTTGAGAAAGGTGCCACACTGAGGGAGGGAGGAGCTTACTCAGGAAGGGAGGCGAGGGGGTGGCCAGGAATGAGAACAGAGCAGCATCTCATCAATACATAGGAGCGGGCAGACCTTACATCAGACGCGGCTACTGACATCACTGGCGAGGGTCGCCACAGGGGGCGGGGGGGCACCAGGCCAAGGCTCAGGGAGCGATCGCCCATGCCAAGGGTGTCCCCCTCCCATCTTGTTCTCGAGCCAGTCAGACGTCACTTACAGCTGCGTTTTTTTAGACGCCGACTCAAGCAGCCCGAGGGACTAACACTCACATACCAGCCTGAAACCCAAAAAGCCAGTGGAACACAGGGCTGGGGGGCCAGTGTCAAACACCAGGCCACCCCCCCCCCCCTCCTCCAAACACCAACGATCTACTACCCCAACCTGAAATACGCAGGGCACTAACAGCGACATCATGGGCCGCCATGCCTACCAAAGCGATTACGCACCATTATACGACGGGCTGTAGCACTGGGGGGCGGGGGGGGCATAAAGTAATTAAAGGCACCTGGTCTGCATGACCCCTTCCTGACCCAGGCCCACGGCCCAAACAAAGGGGCAGCTTAACGTGACCTCGCAAACTTTTATGGCCTTGGGTCCGTTTGAAGTATGAGACTTGCTGTGCCATTTGTTCGGACAGTAAATTACCACGGCTCCCTCTAGCGTGTCAGTATCGCCGCCCTGCAGACCACTCACTGTCAGTGACCTTGGCTCAAAAGAATTCCAGGGAGGCCCAGAAACAGGCGAGTGGGGCTGGGGGAGATCATGAAAATGGTTAAAGGGGATGTCCCTTTTTAAAGGGGGGTGGGCGGGGCAAAGACTTGGCAGACCCACCTCGGGCTTGTCCATCGGATGTCTCACGGCCCGTATCTAAGCACACATCAGCACCCAGGAACAGTCACAAAGACCCCATGTGACCCAGCGGCCCCTGCCTCTGAGCTTTATCAGACGACAGGCTCTCGGCTGAAATCCGGCCCGAGCCCTCGTCTCCCCCTCGGAGGAGCCACAGGTGCCCCGCACTCGGCGAGGTGGGGTATCAGGCAACACCATGACGTCTGGCCTTGAATTTACAGGGTGACTTTCTCCCTACTTAGCATACATGTCTGAATAGGCGATTACAGCAACAGTCCAGAGGAGGCGCTATTATGGCACAAAAGGCTATAATACAAGGTCAGTGGTGAAAAAGGCAAGTTAACAGAGAAGTGGATCATACGTATACAGAGTCCCTCTGCAGAACAGATAAAAATCCATATCCTAGGGGACTGTGCATGTGAGGAGGCCTCGCAGGTCGCTGGCCCCTGGCGTTAGGCCCCACCTCAACCGACAGCATCAACAAACAAAATAAAACGATCCATGCATGAAAACGTGATATATAATTGGATGTATAAAGCCGATGGACCCAAGCAGGACGAGATCAGCAGGTTTAAGACCCTCCGCAAAAGAGCTTTACTGGCAATTAAGGGGGGGGGGGGGGGGGGCCTCCTGCTGCTGATGGGGGGAAGGATCTTAAAACACCCTTCCCCCCACAAAACCCCCCCTTTGCTTTTTATCCAAAAAACAC
>JAOYFF010000063.1:33148957-33168786 GCA_025773925.1 Cryptomyrus ogoouensis | reverse complement strand
GGAGAGAGCGGGCACCTAGAGCCAGGGCGGCTCGCACGGGGGAAGGGGGGGGGGGGGGGGGGCGGGCCACACTTTGATGCTTATGGAGGGAAGGACTTCAAAACAGCCTACTCCCAGCAAGACGCCCATTTGGCTTATTATCCAAAATGCATGGCATTGGGGTCAAGAGGGAGAGAGCAGCAGCCTGGGTTCGCTGACACCCCCCCCGGCTCCTTGGCTTTCTTTGGGTCCCTGAGGGCTCCTGGGCGAGGCCTTCCGCACCGGGCCCCATGCCAGGGTGGCCCCAGGACGAGGTTTGAGCCGCGCGCCTAGAGCCCCCACGATGGGGGGGGGGCTTCCTGTGAGAGCTTCACGAGGGTCCCACTGTGGAGAGGCCATCAACCTCCTGACCACACTCTTCCCCAAAAGCCAGGCCCAGATGGGCCATCTCCAACCCCCCCATGCCAGGCCACGTCCCCCATACGACTGCAGGGGGAATCTCTGCTGGGGATGAGTCAAGGCCCCCGATAACGAGACTACGGTTAGCTGGGGGGTAGGGGGGGCAGCTTCACAGAGCTGACTGTATCGCTACGGAAACCGGCTCGGAGCGGGATGGACGGCTCACGCTCTCCGGCCGTTTCGAAGTCTCGCATCTCTGTTTAATTCAAGCGTGCCCAGGAAGCCGGTGTTTACATCTTCCAGGAGGGCTTTTCACTTTCATAAATAAAAACCCTGAGATCAAAAGCGGCAAAGATTTTTTCCAGCAGAGCCTGGGCAGGACGCGTGTGATGGGGGGGGGATGTTAAGCAGGTACAGCTGCACGCCTGGCGCTAGGCTGCGGGGGTGGGGGCGATCACACAGGGCCCGCTGCAGGCAGCCACGCCCCGGGATGTGAAGCAGCATTCGACACACAAAGTCCGGCTCCTTCAACGCTCACGGTCACTGCAAGCCCTTTGAAAGCGTGAGGAGCACTGCTGCCCTCTGCTGCCAGCACAGGAACCTGCAGCATCCTTCCCACTGTCAGGTTAGGTGCCAGAATCAGTTACAGATTTGCTTGCTGAGAAAATGACAAGTGACAGGACATTCCCCTCCACCTGATTGCACAGGCCAACCGCCACAGGTTCAATATTACAATACCACATAACAGACAGTGGTATTATAGGTAGGAAATCATTTTTTGTTATTCCACAACTATTCCCATTCCTAAAAATAAACAGCCACAAATCGATAGGGCGGCTGCATCATTCTTGCCGGGTACTGCTGCATGCATCTTCACATTAAGACATGGTCAGTGTCAGTTACCGAGATGCTTCTTAAAAAGCATAAACTAAAATTATAGTAACTTGGGGGGGAAAAAAACATTTTGAATGTGCATTTGCTTCAAAAGTGGGTCAGTTCAGCAGGGATTATCAGGCATAAGTAGCATAAGTTTCACTCGCACAACCCCGCCCCCAGTAAAATATGGCCATTAAGCTTCCCTGGGGGGGGGCAGGAGTGGCACAGACTTCTCCTCACCTGAACTCCGGCTGCCGAGCCCCGTGCAGCTCATCACGGGCGTCTCGGTAGTACTGATAGCTGTCCTCCTGCAGGGGGCGACAAACAAACCCGCGTCACAGCTCGCATGTCACTTTAGATAAGAGACTTACAGCAGCTACAAAATGTAAAGATATCACTGATGACTAAGAATAAAAAACAACACACTGAACTACCCACCTGAAAGCTGAAAATACATTTTTACAAACAATTTTGTTGTTTCACCAAGACCAAAAATTTGGTTTAACTAAAACAATCCCATGACCCTGATCAGGATAAGCAGTTGGATGGATGGATGGATGGATGGCATCCAGTTCAAAAATTGCATAATTATGAATTCCAGATATAGCAGCATGCAGAATTTAAGGGCTACCCAACTTAGAATATTGTGAGGTGTACAACAGGCGACCCATGTAAACAAACTATCTAGGACTATTGATTTCAGGAAACTGATATGATCTGCATTGTAATTGTGATTAATGCCCACAAAACGGTGACGGCATACACCAGTCACTATGACCAATGACCACAGTATGAACACACATGCTCATTAGTGGTTAGTGGTTAGCCTGCTAGGGCTTGGCTACATTGTAAAACACTAGTTTAAGCTCCAACTACTGTTGCAGATGCAGGTTCAGATTACAGGCTCATTAAGACATTTTATTTAGAATTTTTTATTTAGTGATCAGTGGTCATTGTCAACACACCACAGCACACAGTGCGCAACAACAAAATGTGTCCTCTGCATTTAACCCATATGTGACTTTCGTGACATAGCAGGGGGCAGCTAATTCAGCGCCCGGGGAGCAGTGCTTGGGGGCGGTACCTTGCTCAGGGTACCTCAGTGGTGCCTTGCTGGTCGGGGATTCGAACCCGCAATCTTTCAATTATAAGTGCACTTCCCTAACCATCAAGCCACCACTGCCCACAAACAAAACAAGTATGTAAATTAGAGTCTTGCACTGGTTATGATGTAGAGATGACTTACATGAAATATCTTCTCTTTAAAATACCTAAGAACCTCAGTATTGTGAAGAAACTATATTTCTCTCACAGAGGCTAACAGCCCAAAGAAGATGGACAGAATGCTTGGGCAAGAAGACCGGGTCTGGAAATTTCATGCCGTTCGTGCATCCATCCATCCATAGTGACAAGACGGGGAATAAACAAGGGGGAAGTAACCATGGCAGGTACAGCACCGCGCTAAAATGTCAGCACGCAGATTTGGGTGCCAATGCTCAGAACCATGGCAGCATCTGCTGCATTTCCTTCATAAGACTCAGCGGCAGAGATGATGTCATTTCCTGCCTTGTAACCAATCGGCAGGTGAGGTACAACGGGCCACACACACTCGCTGGTGGCCTGAACTCCTGTCTGCGCGTATCTGTCAGCGGGTGGCGGTGCACGTACCCGTCGCAGCGGGCCACTTCTCCGCTCGCTGGCAAAGTGGCTGTTCTCACCATAGTAGCCACGCTGGTCATCGCTGTGGTAACTCCGTGGGGCCCCGTTCGGGTAGCGAGGACTGTCATATTCGAAGCCACGGATATACTCCTCATCCGGTCTCCCGAAGCCGGGTCTCCTCTCACTCATCTCCCGCAAGTAGGGACCCTGCAGGCCCAGATAAAAGACCCGTTACAACCACGAGCCGGTCCAGCTCACGGGCCACCTTAAAACGGGTCAGTCAAAGAGGTCGCTCATCTGACGGGAACAGCGACACACAGAACGACTTACCTTCACTTAGCGGGAATTAAGACAGCAAGACTGCCGCTCATGTCCTTTACAGTTTCTGCATAAACCAAAAGCTCACAATTCTCTCCATTTCATATTGGGCACATCTGAGCACACTGACAGGGATTAGGGTTGGAACTATTTTAATAGGTACTGGCTGCTGAGCATGTCACAGAAACGCCAGAAACAGACACGCCATGCACTAATTAATTCACATGCCCTCTCAGACTGTTAAGCTATGATTAGCTCTATTGGCGAAACCCACAAACACAGTCGAATAAACACCTCTGCGCAGTCGAATAAACACCTCTGCGCAGCCACTCCTTCCTGCAGGCTCCAATGTCAGGCATTTATAATAAAAACAATGAGCAGAGCCAGTGATACAGTGTCAGAGAAGCCCACGGCTCTGGGGAATGTAATTAACCATCCACCTACACACTTCCACAGCGGATGTCGCTCGGACATCCGTGTGCTAATGCAGAAAGCAGGAGCCACCAGGGGAACAGAGCCCCCTAACAGAGAAAGACAGAATGCAACTCACCCCACGGTCCGGATGAAACTGCGGCTCATACATCCCTCGCATGTCTCTCTCCCTCCGGTAGGCCACTGTGACAAGCAATGGGTCAGAACTACATTTTCCCAGGGTTTAATGCAATACATTGCCTGCAAAACAGCGGTAAACTGCTACACAGTGTTTTTTAATCATTGTGTTGTTGCAGGTCCTGCTCATTACTGCTGTATGTTGGGGCAGTAATGCCAAAAAAGGGGGAGGCTGCAAGGCTGGACCAGCTGATTAAGGCCTGCAGCTGGACACGCTGAAGACCGTCCCCTCAACAACCATGGAGATGAGGAACACATTCACTCAGAGACTCGTCTCCCCCAAACGCAAAACTGAACAGCACAGGTGCTCCTTCCACATTGCCCCGACTGCAGACAGAAATGCTAAGCCATGATAGTTATTAATAGTACAATGCTGCTTCATCTAAATGCACCTGTATTATGAACAGACTTTGAATGTGTATATATTCCATTTGCGGTACAGGCATTTTGCATTGTATTTACCACAGTACATTGTTTCCAGTTTTCTTTAATCTGATATTTTATGCTTATTTTCTTACTGATTGTACTATACATATTTATTTCTACTATACTGTACTATACACTCATGCATTTCTTTCTGTGCTGCTGGATAAAAATTTCCCCCCACGGGGACAAATAAAGCTCCATTTTATCTTATCTTATGAGCAGGAATGCGAGGACTGGGCTGCTGCAGAAGTTTAACAAACTTGTCCGGTTAGATATATGTGAGGATGAGGCAGGCATGCTGTGGGGAGACGCTGTCCCAGCTGAATGGCCGACATCATGTACCCTGCAAGTCACTTAACCATCGTGGCCAGCGTTTGTCTGCCAGGCAATTGGAAACAGCATCCCCAGGAGGCTCCTTAGAGCCTGCAGCATCTCCTACAACATTCTTCTCATTGGCCTTGCCATCTAATGGGGCATCCTGCACAGACAGATGGCTCCTTTGTTCATAATTAAAAAGGTAATTGAAGGTTCAGCTCAGCCCCCCTCTCATTAATTACTACAAAGGACAGAGGCGGTGGCACGTGGGCTCCTGCTGCTCTGGGGGGTCAGAGAACTCCCAAGGGCGATGAGATCTGCCTTCTCACCTATGTGGTGATGAGCTGGTAATGATGCCCTCAGAGCGTTTAAAGGCACAGCAGAGCACAAGGGTACAACTCCCTCACTCCCAGCACTGAACCGCAAAGCAGCCATTTAGTGTTGTGTCTAAGGGCATTCCAGGGATTTCTGTACAGAACAGGAGTAGAGTTCACCCAAACGGACAGGTGTCCCAGTCTACCTGCCTGCAGACCCAATGGCATCAGCACTGAGCCCCTCTGAACTGCACTGGCATAATGACCAACATTACCAGACTGGAGAGCAAGCCAGATGCCCAATGCTGAATAGGGACACAGAGAGCCGGTTATTTTCCCTTTTCATACATTGTGATTAAAGTACTTCCAGAATGTTCAGGCCTCTGTAGTTCCTGGCAATAAATCTCAAATAGACACATCTGAGGAGCTCGAATGGAAGGAACAATTGTGGTTCATTTCTACAGCTCTTCCCATGCCGTTGTGTTTAAGCCCAACGTGCAGCATCAGCAATAGGCATCACAATCATAGGATTTCATGTAGGTCAGGGGTGGCCAATCTTATCCAGTAAGGGTGGCTGTGTGTGGGTCTTCACTGCAACTCCCTAATTAGGTCACTAATAAGAGGACTGATTGGCTGAAGAGTCCTCACACCTGGGTCTGAACAGCTGATCTGAAGATTATCCAAAAACCTGCATACACCCCTGCCTTTTGCAGATAAGAATGGCCACGGCTTATTTAGGAGATTGTGCATACAACCAATTCAGGCTGTTTTTTTGGTCTGGATGAACACATGCTGCTCCTGTAGCATATATCAATATGTCATGCTCTGGGTAAATGTTGATTATTATTGCAGTCGTGTTGGGCAAACACTCCCTGGCACAGCACATTTCAGAACACCATGAAAAGGATATATGGACCGTTAAATAAATTAAATGCGGTACCATAATCAATGTTGTAAAGACTTACTACTTCTGTATAACTGTAACTGCCCGGCAGATAGTCTGAAATAAAATTAAAAAAAAAAAAAAGTCATTTAAATTGCAAAGGAATAGCACTGTCGTTTAGGTCGTTTACAGTTTTTACTTTCATCTAGCTAAAGACACAAAAGCAAAACATAACTATGAGCTAAAAGACAACATTAGATACACCATTGAGCTACAGAAGAGTGGGCTCATCAGACGTTAATCAGACCCGTCAGCTAAACAGATGGCAACACATTTCCACCTGCATTGTAAAGCTAATTATATAATAATATATATTTTTTTATTATTCACAGTAAGAAAAAAATGATTCGTACGTAAACGTCCGCTTTTGGAGCAGAACAAACACAATACTGCCACACAGGATGCCCTTAAGTATACGTCCAAAAACTTACCGGCTTTATCATTCGCCTTTTAGTCAGCGGCACACATGTATTACTATTAATGTCCATATAACAAATCAAACGTAAAAATCCATTAAAGTCCCAGTTGGGGTCTCTACCTCCCGCAGACCTAGCTACAACTTTCCCCACATTACCTAAAAAAACGAGAGCAATCGACGATCATGCAGCCACTTCCGGTGCACGAATAGAAAGAATTTATTGGATGGCAGCCTTGTCAATCAGTCACGGGGAACGTCATCTTCAAGCGACAAACATGGAAAATCAACAAAGCCTGGCGCTCCGCGCTTTTCGCCTTTTCTGCGACCCGCATAGATTCAGAACGGAACGGAAGTCAACAATCAAGCCTTTGTACAGTATAGTGCTGATCTTTTCTCATATCAAATTATTTTATCCTGAATTGTTTTTTTTTGCTTCTGTCAATTTCTGAAATTAACTTGCTTTATTTTTTCCATTACCATTATCGTCTTACGTTGCCCTGATACTGAAGCATTACCGGTACAATATACTCGTTTTCATAGTTAAAACGAAAAAAAAAACAGTTTGGGTTTAAAAGTATCACTGCTTCAAATTGTCATTATATAATTATTCTCATGTTTGCCTCACACATTGCACGTCTTTATCCAGTAACTTGTTTGCAAGAGAAACGTATACTGTGTGAGATTTACAAGAGATCACAGTGGTTTTTATAATTTTGAAAAATTATTACACGTGCCTTTCTTAAAGACGGCGAAAACCCAATGTAATAACGTAATATTGCTGTATTATGTATCTTCCCATAAAATATGGCAATTCACAGAAAATTGAGTTAGACCAAAGAACTACTTAAGTTTACTTAATATTTATAAAAAATAAAACTATTGTTGTCTACACATATGGCACATAAGCACTCTGTACTCTGAATGGGTTTATATTCGTCTTGTGTAATCAGACTTTTCATTACTGCATGCAGCATACTGTTGATCTACATTCATATTTTGGGTGGTTTACTTGCAAAGCACGGTGGATGTCTCCTAACCTCAGCATCTACAGCTGCTTCGTCTGCTTTGTATGAAAAACGCTTCTAGACTCATTTATAATTCTGTGGCTGTAAATAGGCCAGTCTGGGGCTTTCAGCAGTGCAACAAAAATGTATCTGTGTAGCTGGGTGAATATATAACACAAAGAAATAAAAGGATAAACACACTAAATGTAAAACATTTTTGTCCACTTTCTTCGATATTAGGCGCATCAGCTTTGTAATGCAGCCAGGCTGCTGTTTAAAACGGCAGGAAAGTGAAACGCTAGAATGACGATTAGTTATATAATTTTGTGTCGAGGTTCCTCTGTTATATTCCAACTCTATCTATAGAAAGTGGATCTTCTGTAATATGAGTCGCTTTGGACGCTTTGAACTTAACTCGTATAAAAATAAGTTCTGCGTATTCTATATTCCTCTTAAACGTTTTTGGATATTGAACCTATTGACCCATTCGCTTTCGCAATCTTATTGTCTGATTTCTTTAAGGTTACATTAATGTAACTCGATTTATTAATTACATTTATAAAATTTGAACAAAGGAGCACAAAACTCTCATCCATTACGTTTTCATATGAAGATGAGCCTATATGAAGTGTTTTAGGCGAACCCTACAATAGACATAAACGATGGAGCTCGTGCGCCTGTTTTCTCCTGTGTACACACCAGGCGGCCCCGCCTCTTTCCATCACTCAGAATTTCACAGGTGGCGATTGGCCCGGCGCGACCACGTGATCGCACCTCTCCGCCCGCCTGCAGTTTCCAGGGCAGCCAGGAGCTGCGTCATCCGGGCGCCGCCGTTTCTGCTCCGAACCGAGCCTTGTCTTCGGTTCGTGGCAATAAAAACAAACAACAGACGCAAAACAAGTATCGGTGTAGCGACATGGGAGACAAGAAGAGCCCGACAAGGTTAAACACCCCCTTATATGTTGCTAAGAGGCAGGGACGGCACGGCGGGTGACCCGAGCGAGCCTTAGCGGATGGGTCACTACGCGCGTTGCTACGCAGCCGGCCGCCATGGCGGACTTGCTCTTTCGCTAGTATCGAGCCGTGTGACGGGAAACGGCTTCGTCGGCCGGTGTAAAAGCTTTACTTTCTGTCTGTTTGTTTTTTTGTTGTTGTTTTTTTTGAAGGCCGAAGCGGCAGTCCAAGCCTTCCTCTGACGACGGATACTGGGACTGTAGCGTTTGTACGTTTAAGAACAGCGCAGAGGCTTTCAAGTGCATGATGTGCGATGTGAGGAAGGGGACGTCGACACGGTAAGACGGCCCGCCGGCAACCTTCTAACGCGTCCACACGGCTGTTTACCGGAGAAAGTCACTGAGAAGCTGCTGATCAGGGGGCAGCTCGTTCCTGGCACCGAGGTCGGTCTGCGTCTTTAGCCACTGCGCCACCCGCTGACTGCTTTCTGATGCAAAATACACCACCAAAATCCGCGTTTAGGTTTTTGGTGGATGCGTGTCAGACATCACACAGTGTCTCCATACCATTTGTGTCCAGGGTATTTATACTTATTAAAGCTGCACAGTACATAAATATTCATCAGCGGTGGAGTAGTTTTACTTTTCAGAAACACTCCTAGGAAGTAACCTGAGTGTATTACATTGAGCTTGTGTTTGTCTTTAAGCAGTGACAAGGCTGAGAGGATGGATGGCCACAGGGGAGGGGGAGAGATGTTGACTCTACTGCTCGACTCATCCGTCATGCTGTTCTTGGGGGAGGGGGGAGGGGGTGTTAGGGGATGTCCAGGACCCTCTCGTGGTTAGAGATCAGCCATGTAGAGGAGGCGTGGCAGCTGTCAGACAGAGCCAGTCAGCATGCGGCTGTCTGATCCTCACAGGGGCTGTTTCACACAACCCCCCCCATCCCGGGCTCCAGCTGCTTGGTCACTGGCCACCAGAAAGCCATTAATGAACCTCCTGCCAAGGGCAGAGACTGAGGCACCCACGACTCTCGTGGAAATGCTTAGGCGTGTATGCTTACCTATGCTGTGTTACGGATTCTCACGCCCAAGAGCCTTTATGTCGTGATTTCACACTTATCTCTCCTTTTTCCCAGTGCTGCCAGGCAGTGTTATATTGGTAATAAAATGCTACTGTTAATGAATCACTGTCATGTGATTATCCCATAGGAAGGCAGTTTTGTTAATGGATACAGACACAACCAGAGGTCATTCTGCTGCACAGAGCTGCTGTAGTGTCTTGGATATCATGTTAGGTGTTAAAATGGCAGTATTTACAGTCCACCCGCCCCCCCCCCAGTTATACCTCTCCAGTCTTTGGCTGCACCCAGAGACTGTCAAAAAGGAATCGCATTGATTGCAGGTTAAAAGGCAGATTAAGCAGTTTTAAAGCACCAAAGGCTACGTGTGACTTTTCATCTGCACAGAATTAGCATTTTTCTGCACTGGGCTTTCTGAATAGTTACAGAATTCCTTTCTGTGTTACGCCGGTGCTGTCATGTTTGTACCCCTGAGGTTGTTTTAATCAGTCCTCAATCAAGTTTTACTGGCATTTTAAGGCTGGCTCTCTGGTTTCAGTGTGTAACTTAGTGCACAGCCAGAGACTGTGTTTGGTTGTTTTCATTACCCAGACACCTCTCTGGCAGGCCACACTATCCCACCTCTGTGCTTCCTTTACCTAATTTCCTTCCTGCAATGCCCTTAATCAGAGGAGGGTAAGGGAGGTCATCCAGACCGGCCGACTCACCTGATGAAAATACTGACGCTGATAGCATTTAGGGGGTCAGAGGGCCCACTACACTGTGTGTGCTCACAGTGATAAAGCAGGTCGTGCCGATTAGCCCTTTGGCCCTGTCTAGCCTCTGTCCGTCATGCCTCATACTCCCAGGGTCTCTTTCCGCATGCCGGGAACCTCACTTTGCCTCTGTCCTTGCCCAGCACGCCGAGCAGGATGTATCATGCTATATGGGCTTGACAGGTCGCCAGACAGCATGGGGGACAGCCCCCCCCCCCCCCCCCCCCCCCCCCCCCCCCCCCCCCCGGGAGGGTGGTGTATTCTGATATGGGGTGGGGAGGCGCCCGCACGCAGGGGGGGGCGCCCCCCCCCCCCCCCCCCCCCCCGAGCTCTGCCACGCAGCCCGGTTTATGGAAAAACACCCAGAACCTTCCCAGTGCTTCCCTGTTTAGCACTGGGGGCCACCCACTCGATTTCTCTGAATACCTGGCAGTAAAACAGAAGGATGGAAGCGTCCATCTTTTTTGGTTTTTGGCAGGTCATTAGCAAAGGCATCGTTAGTTTAGCAGAGGTTAATTGTTTCTTTTTTACCCAACCCGAGGCCTCTACGGGGCAGTGGTGGGGGGTGGATTCCTGGTGAGGGCTGTGGGTATGTGGGAGAGCATTGAGTTTCATTAGGACGGGACTCTCAGCATGTTAATTACACTCTGCGTTGCGCCTCAGTACAGTGATGGAACTGCTCCAAATGCTGATGCACTGTTACAGGATTACTGCTTTTCTGGGCTTAATACACTGGTTTTCAGCTAAAACAAAACCGTTTATATACTCAAATATATTTAGCGTTTGAACTGAATTAAATAACGGACTGCTGATTACACCTTAAGGAAGATGTGAAGACATTCCGAAAAAACCAGCAGTCCTGCCCTGTAGTGGCCGGCAAAAAGAGCGAAACGTCAGTGGCGGAACCTCTGGAACCTTCTCCGGCAGAAAGGCAGTTCAGGCTGAAGCTGAGACCTTTCAGCTGGGCAGGCTGTTTGATCAAGGCGCACGGCAATATGCAGGAGCTGTATTTTTGCATTTACTTACAGCCGTCTAATGTCTCATTCTCGTCACGTGCGTGACTCCATTAAGTATGACTTAGCACTATAAAATAGGTAGAGTAGAGTATTGATTGGTGCTTTAACATCCTGTGCTGTGTTAATGCCGCCCCGGTCACCGCCGAGAGCGTCCACACAGCCAGTGATACCCTCCGCACTATATCTACTGCACAATCCCCAAATAGTGGACTGAGGAGGACCTGGGGACTTACCGGAACAGCACCCCCCCTTCTGAAAACGGGCATTTTTAATGTGCAGCAGAAGGATTTATTTCAGGACTGAGCCACAGATCGTCTCAGTGCACACTGGGAGGTGGACTAAGTAGGAGGTTCGAGGAAATCAGAAATCGCATTAGGTTTGAGGTAGATAAGATTTTGGTATAAGAACTGGCTGATAAATCAATTGAATAGTTCAAAGAAAAAAAAGCTGCATCATGGCTAATGGTAGGGGTGTCTCCGGTGGGGTTATGCTTGATGGGACTTGTTCTCTGGTTTTGGCTGGTACATTTTTGCTTCTAACATGAGCTGTAATTGATCCTTTCCAGAGCTGCTCTAGGCTGAGTGTAACTGGGATGTAGAGCAGAGCCCTCTGACTGAGATGTACTGACCTATGCTCCCAGCTCAGAGGGTCAGCTACCTGGGATATTGTGATGCTGCAGTCATGTGCCTTTCTGCATTTCCGTTTCATAAGCAGCCCTCTGTGCTGTTCCGAGCATGCATTGCTCCTGCTGTCCCTGCATAATCGCTCTATTCATGTCTGATGAACCAAACAAAGGAGCCATACAATTGTAGTTGTAGCTTTCCTGACGGACAGTACGGGTTGCGCCTCTGCAGGTCCACAGACCTTCTGCTGTCTCTCATCCTGCTCCAGGAAGCCCCGCCCAGTCTCCCAGTTGGTCTCCCAGCAAGTGACGCAGCAGTTTGCATCTCCGACCCAGCCAAAGAAGGAGAAGAAAGACAAGACGGATAAAGAGAAGGGTGAAAGGGAGGCAGCATTCAGAAAGAGCAGCCATAGGAGGATGAGGTGAGAGCAGCCACCACATGGTTGACATGTTGAACTGGATGATGTCATACATACAATAACATCATACTGCTGCTTAAGTGCAATGGTGGAGCTTCAGCTCCACTAACGTGATTTGGTTTTGATACGTGTGACGCGTCTCTTTCTGTGCCGCATGCCCTTGGGATGCTCTTTAATAATGTTGGCAATGCCAAGCAGCCCCCTCTCAATAGTAGCTGCTTTCAGGCCTGAGTTTTGCTCCCCTCCTGCTCTGTGTGACCAGGCCCAGGTTGAAGAATGTGGACCGGAGCAGTGCTCAGCACCTGGAGGTCACCGTTGGAGACCTTACCGTCATCATCACAGACTTCAAGGAGAAGAGCAAACCCACGGTGGCTCCAGGCGAGCACCACGGTCAGAGCGGCTCTGGATCTGACGGCGCCGAAAGGGGGACATCGCGGTCGTCGTCGCCCCGAGGGGAGGGCTCCTCACTCAACGGAGAGCCCCACTAAGACCCCCCCCCACATTGCTGCTTCAGTCATTTCTGCACCTTCTCATAAAGTCTCTCATAACAGACACCTCATCTCTCCAACCCGCAGCCTCTGGCGCAAGGATGGCATTTTGGAAGTCTTCCAGAATGTTCCCTGGGGGTCGACTGCTTGTCTCCAGTGACATTTGTTACCCGTTAAGATCACTGTCAGAAAACTGGAAAAACAGCACTGAACTTCCTTCTAGGATGGCTCTAAATGTTCCGAGCTGCGTTATTGTGGTAGTATTGTACATTAAATCAGTGTTATATTGACAATATACACTTAATCATACTCTTCTATCACCTTTTAGATGGACCTGGGACTGCTGTGGCCTCAAATCAAACCTTATTTTAAAAGTATATTTCAGATAGCTGGATTTGCATTATGGGAAAGACGGAGCCTCTGGGGACATTTGATGAAATTTGACGGTCAGCAGTGGGTTTGCAGAATCCTTCTGTGCCTGTCGGTCACACGGTGCGGACTCGAAAAAATGCACGTCCTGCCAGCGACTGGGAGCCAGTCACTACAGATCATGGTACTCTTACATTTCCGATCATATCAGGCCGCACAGATATGTGCAGAATCATTCCAGCTACTTACTGTGGGAAGAAAATGTTCGTAAGTGAAAGAATGAAATTGTTCAAACTTCAAGGCCGATATGGTATTTTATACAGGCTGCCGTGTTCCCATTCACTTTGGTTTATATTTTACGGTTCTCACAAAATAAAAAGGAGATGATGGACTCTATAAAAATGCATGATAAATGTGTGCCTGCGTTTGTGAGTCTCGCTGGGGTTTCCAGCTGTTCAGCCTGGTGCTGAAGGTCAGGCCTGGAGGAAGACGATGAGGGTGGTGATGAAGGTGAGACCGGTGTAAATACGCAGCGACCCTGCGGGTGGCGCTGTCTTTCGTGGTTTTCAGGGCTGTGAAATCACCTCAGTCATCTCTGACAGATGTGGTTCTCCTCACTTCATTTTCACTCATTCTCATTTACCTGCGATTTTCTTCCTTACCATGCAGCAGCTGCAATAAAAATGCCTTGCTGGCCTTTCACTTTAGATCCTGCCTGATTCTGTATTCCAGCAAGTGTAGATGTGTGTGTTTTGAGGTAATTGTTATGGGGCAGGGCAGGGCTTGCTATGAATGATTAAAGATTCAGGGATGAAGGGCTGTAGACAGACAGCCCGGGGCGTGGACTGAACCATTTATGATCCTTGGCCTATTTAAAGGATAATGAAGGTAACCGTGCACTCAGTCATGATTATAGGGATCACTCTCTCGCACGAAAGACTATAAACCAAGATCTAATCCTGGTTTTGGCGTGCGGAGTGACGACATTTCACATAGGGTTTTGTTGACCATACCAGTGGAGAACCAGAAGATCTGCAGCACTTAAGTGTTCGGTAAAATGCTGCGTGAGAGGTGATGACCAGAGAGGGCATCTGTAAAGCAGCACAGACACCTCACCAGCCCAGGAGGCTGCAGTGAAGCCGACACAGTGCAGTGACAAGTGGCAACAGCCGCCTAGCACTCCAAGGGGGGGGGGGGTGTGACACTGGCCAACCCATCCCTGAGGTCTGAGCAGGTCACATGGGCTGTCCCCCCACAAAGACACCTGTTTCACTCAGGTCCATACCAGGCATCCTTCTTTTCAGATTAATATCTGAAAATCACATGTAAGTGTAACAACCGTGCATTGTATGCAATAAGTAGTATCATCAATTGATTATTTCACTCACTGGTATTATTTCTGTCTTTGGATATCTGAGGATTTATGATTTTCTTGTTTGATAGTTTGCTGACTAGATAAATGTGTATTAATCGGCCTACTTGGTTCTGCTCATTAAACTCAGAGATGTTTGATTAAAAAGGATTTCTGAGTAGTTTGTTATTATTGTGTATTTATCCCGTGGAACCGCAGACGGTGCAAGAACTGCGAGAACTCCGCTTTATAGTCTACTCAACCTCTGTTCTAGATTGTTAACGGGAAATCAGGGTTTTCAATTTGGGAAAGAGGCGAATTGCTCTGGGATCACGACTGGCTGCCATATCTGTGTCAGGAGACAAATGGGCTCAGCTTAGTAAAAGTAACAATATTCCCTAAACCACTTGTTTATATTACCTGCAATTTTTATACATAGATGTCGAATTCGAGAAATTCACAGGCAGCAGCTTCATAATTAAAAGATATTTTTTGTGCGTAAGACTGCTGAGAAATGTTTAAGTGCCGCGTGAGTGTTCTATATGAATCCTTGTCGAAAGGCGCCCTCTGGTGTTTGTTGAATGTATTTAATTAACGGTTGCTTTTTTATTATTTATTTACGTGATGAAGATTTTTGAGAAAGCAGGATCAGGGTCATGACGAATCACTCTGCAAACCCTGGGATCTAACCTACCAATCACAGGCACAGCGCCCTAACCCACTGGACCATTTCTCTGTGCCTGACAGCCAGTGATTCTTTGAAGCAGCTGCGCCTTGCATGCTGCCTGCCGTCATGGAAACACGGCTGCATGCAGCTCCAGCCGTGTGCCTCACACTGCCCCTGCAGCCCCTCTGCTTTGCCAGCTACAGCTCAAAGATGATGCGCAACTGTATGACCAAGATGATTTGCTCACCAGTAACAGCATCTTGCCTGTTGGCTGTGCTGTCCGGACTTTCCTGAGGGAAAATGGACCAGGACTGAGAGATTCCATTCCTGCAGGACCTGGTGCTCCTCACTGGCGCACAAGGAGCCTTGAGGCTTCACCTTCTGCAACCTCATCACTGAGGCTTCAAGTTCCTTTTCCCGTTTCTCAGTCTTCTTCAGCTACAGTGTAGTACCAGCAATTCACCAGGAGAGGTCACCATCGTCCTCATGTTGAGCTGAATACATTTTTGAAGGGGTGTAAAACACTGTCCAAGAATCTTGTCTATAATCTAATGTGGAAGTTGTCAGTTATTCATCCCGTAGTTTAAAGTAAGACGAATCAATTCAGCCGCGCAGTCATTCAACATGCTGCCATTACCCAGTCGGACATGGAGATGGCGCTGTAGTCTGGAGCTGATGTTGCCGGGGCTCGTCGTGAGCCAGGGAATCTCTGACCGGGTCACAGGTTCGAAGCCCGCTGTCGTTATTTCTCTTCAGTCCTTTTTCAGGAGAGTTAATGAGCTCCTGTGTAGATGCCTGTAAACCCCTTCAGGGACCCTTGCAATAGCTTCTGGGAACTTGCAATTTGTGGACGACGAACACACTCAAAAAGACAACAAAAACCCATGGAGTTCCCCCCCCCCCCCCCCGCCGTAGCAATAAAGCGTGCCCCCCCCCCCCCATTACAGGGCAGGGCCCACCAAAGAGCTGTAAAATTTAGTGCTGATGGTACATTTAGAATGGGGCCGGGTTGCAGATAACGGCCTGCCATCCTCATTAAATCAATAGGAGGCATAAATGGCCCCGTATCACCGGCTGATCTCTGCACGCCACAATAAAGCGGCTGACGCTCAGCGACCTAATGCAGCTCGCAGCCCGACGCAAATGAGGCCGCATAAAACTGCAATTTCTCCTCATTTCCTGTGAGTGTAGTAAAAGGCCGCAGCGAAGATGGCCGATTCCTTATTCATGAGCGTCAGTGGAAAAAACAGGCTCACCTCCATCTAATGACATAGCGGCTCCTTCCCACTCGCTCTGCGGCCTCAGCGGTCCCTCCCCAGCCAGCGTCTGCCCGCAGCGTCGGGGGCCACGCTGGGGCCACACTGGGACGACTTTTCTTAAAAATGGCCCTCCCACATATTGTTTAAAAATTATTCTGTTCCGATTTCTTACTGTTTCTGTTTGGTCACAATAGTATCCATCAAAGTTAATAATGGAACAGTGCTGTTCCATGAATTAAACCTCATACATATTTATCATGTTGAATTTCATGTTAATGTGAAGTAAAACTGGATAATTTTACAGCCATTGTAGGAGCACAGCAGTGGGCTAGTCCTCTGTGCTTGTGATCGGTAGGTCAGAGGTTTGAATCCCATGCTTGGCAGAGCAGCCACATCTCCATTGGTGTGTGGATTAGTAATAGGTTATATTGATTCATTTAATGTGTTCATTAAGGTGGCAGTGGTGGGCTAATGGTTAAGGATGCACACTTGTATTTGAAAGATTGCTGGTTTGAATCCCTGACCAGCAAAATACCACTGTGGCTCCCTGAGCAAGGTACCGCCCCCAAGCTCTGCTCCCCGGGCGCTGAATTAGCTGCCCCTCCTATGTCATAATGTCACATATGGGTTAAATGCAGAGGACACATTTTTCTGTTGTGCACTGTGTGCTGTGGTATGACAACTAATCACCTTGCCCTTTATTTTTTAAATGTATTTGTTACTTTAATTTAATGTATCTTGCTGCTGTATGTACAAGAATTTATCTCTGGGATCAATAAAGTCTATCTGATCTGATCTGATCCGATCCATTTCCACATATTCCCGCACATCCTGGTGGTATGCAGAGGGAAAAGCATGACTACGCTCTGCAAACTGGCTCCGATATTCACCACTCACTGTCTCCTGCGCATCCTCTGCTTAGTAATTACGGTGGACAGACTTAGAAACAACTAACACTGGCCCGAGGTTTCCTGGGGCACCTGCTCTTACTCACAGCCTGGTGTAATCACTGCTTCTGCCTCCCATATGAACACTGACCCAGAAGCTCAGACACTGGCGTCAGCCCTCAACCTCTTTTGGTTTCAGGATTTCTTAAGATAAAATGACTTAACGTGCCTGATTTTATTTCAGATGAGAAACATGAATGATTTTATAACATGACTCAAGTCCCCAGTGGAAGATGAGAGTAGCAGTGACAGTGTACTCCTCCAAGTGATTCTCACCGTTTGTCTACCTCTCACAGTAAAAAGCGGCTTGAATTAGACGGGCAGGAGGCAAAGCGACCAATCCAGCCGACCATAGGGAGAGGGGGGGAGGTTGTGTTAATGGGCAGGCATGCTGCGGCACCTTCATCTGGCAAAAGCTAGAGGAAGGTTCCTCTCTGCAGACATGGTGATCGAAAACCAGCATTTTCCAGTTAGTCTGGGGCTCTTACCGAAGAATGTTACAGTTCATGCAGGGCTGCACACTATTGCATCTTTATGAGATAGCTAAAAAGACCTTCCTTGGTCCGTAGGAGGTACTTTCTAAAATGTAATGAAAGTATAAAAGTGTGTAGAGACTGACCCCATTTTGGGCTTCAGGAAAGTCCCAGATATGGGTAGAAATAAGGATATGGTGAAACAGTGATCTTCCTTTGCCTAACATTAACATAACATAACTCTATTTTAATCTATAGTGTCATATGATAGTTAATGGTTATGAAGGAGCACCCCCTAGTGGCCAAAGGGTCACCTACAGCAGAGGTTCTCGATCGCTTTAGACTCAGGATCCATATTATTAGTGATAGCCAAATGAAGCTTCATGAACCACTTGCCGTATTTTTTGACCCCACTAGATGGTGTTCAAAGCATGCCCCAAAGCAAGCCAAGAGCACCATCTAGTGGGGTCAAAAAATACAGCAAATGGTTCATGAAGCTTCATTTGGCCATCACTACATATTATTCCTAGGTCAGTATATAACAACCAAAACTGAGAATAATAGCAGCGGGGTGCTAAAGGTTGTCGAATGGGAGGGTGGGTGGTGATCATTTTTTTAAACCATGCTCTCTGTGACCTAAAGTAGTTCCATGACCACTCATGAGTCGTGACCCACCAGTTGAAAAACAGATCTGTGATGCCGACAGCTACACCCGACCCAGGTGAACTTTACGCCGTGGTGACAGATGAGCACGCAAATGAGTGAAAATCTTTAGGTCAAGGGGATGAAGGCTTGGCAGTTCCTGAAGGATGCAGAGGAACTTCATCCATAACTAGTTACACAGAAAGAGCAGCCAATGGAGGGAAGTCAGAGATCGCCTGACGCTGGGGGTGAATTTGGTTTCTGTACCCACCCCTCCTTTCTTTGCGCTGCAGGTGAAGATTAATTTCGTTTGAATCACGTTCATTTTGATCAATAATATATTTTCTGGCCTTGCTGAGACAGGCGTAATTGTGCTGAGATGTACAAACTAAACAACTCGCTCAATCTGTGAGTGACATCAAGCAGGAACGCCATCCTTCTGGAACACGCGGCGCGGGAAATCTGCCACCGTAAGCAGTGAGCGTGGGACAGAGGGCACTGGCGTCTTGGCCGGACTCCAGGGTAGATGTGGAGGGTGGGGGGGGGCGCTGGGAAGGTGCTGGATCTCTGTGAAAAATGCAGACTCTCACTTGGGACCATTTGTGCGACTGTTACTGCAAAAGAACGGCCTTTGTTCTTTGTTCTTGCTTTGCTGTGCGATTTGCCTCCTAATTAAATCCCCATGCCGACACAATGCTCACTGCTCACACTCTGGGCATGCTTTAGGCCATGTCCCACTTCCAGAGCTGCAACTCCCTCTCCAGAACTCCTCATATTTTTTTATGAGTGAAATATAGCAGCCTCAGCTTGTGGTGATGTTAGAATGTTTTCATTTTAAACACATTTTCGATCATTCTATATTTTACAGTCACGCATATGTTGTCCGTGTTCTCTTGCCTGCCTTTTAACTTTGAATTTTTTTTCTGATATGAAGTTCAGTTTGTTAATCCGAAAGAGCGACTGAGGTGAGGTGGATCAGCGAATCATAACGGCCCTGCTGTGTCCGCACCGTGAGGCCCAGTGTCACATGAGACGGCCCCAGTGCACTCCAACTGGACGTACTGCACATCAGACAGTCCCTAAGCTCTCCAGCTGGAGGCGCCGCATATCAGACGGTCCCTAAACGCTCCACCTGGACGTGCCGCACATCAGACGGTCCCTAAGCTCTCCACCTGGAGGTGCCGCACATCAGACGGACCCTAAACACTACACCTGGAGGCCCCGCACATCAGACGGTCCTTAAACGCTCCAGCTGAAGGCGCTGCACATCAGACGTTCCCTAAGCACTCCACCTGGAGGCTCCGCACATCAGACGGTCCCTAAACACTCCACCTGGAGGTGCCGCACATCAGACGGTCCCTAAACGCTCCATCTGGAGGCGCCGCACATCAGACGGTCCCTGAACACTCCACCTGGAGGCGCCGCACATCAGACGGTCCCTAAACGCTCCACCTGGAGGCGCCGCACATCAGACGGTCCCTGAACACTCCACCTGGAGGCCCCGCACATCAGACGGTCCCTACACGC
>JAOYFF010000063.1:33130063-33140667 GCA_025773925.1 Cryptomyrus ogoouensis | reverse complement strand
CGCGTGTGTTTTGTCTTGTATTTTGAACGCCACGCTGGTGGGGGGGCGGGTGGCGCCCCCCCCCCCCCCCCCCCCCGTCGCGGAGAAGCAGCTTCAGTGACGCTCCTGCCTTCACGCTCAGTGCACCGTGTGCGAGCTGTCGAAGCTCATTTTGCATTTCATAATAATGCAGATACCAGACTGGTAACTGAAAATGGCTTATGGTTCTTCAAACTCCGAAACCCCAAACGACGGTACGGAATCGTGTTTTTGAGTGATACCGAAGTCTGGTTTGCATTAGTGAATTCCAATAACCCAATAACCAGGTGACCTCAGACATTGAAATGGCGGTGGCTGAATGGTGCTGAAACGTATCGCCAAGGTAAATCTGCGATGCAGAACTTCACGACCAAACCATATAAACCACGACCAAACCCGTCTAGAAGCACCTCCTTTTCCCTTTTCATGCGTACCATATCTTTTGCTTTTATCCTAAGTGACTTTTACCTGGATATTTCGCTAAACCCATTCAGATTATCCACCTCCTTCAAAGCCACAATATCAGGACCTCCATTACGCTATAAGCCGCCCCACCTCTAACCTCTACACGTCTTACATAGTCTGTTCATTTCTTTGATTACCTATCTCCATCACGTCCATTAACGGCAGGATCTCTGTAAACCGTGGGACTGAGGGCACCTCTGTCCGGAAAAACCAATAAGCATTAGAGATACAGCGAAGCAGCAGAGTTTCTTTGCGTGGCTGCAGTTTAATAAGTCGGTGACAGTGGCCCCACAGTAATTTACGTCATTATGCGCTGAGCCAGGCGGCAGGGCTTGGAGCTCGGCAGGAAGGTATGCAAGCACGCTTAGCACCTTATAATGCCATTTAAAAATTCACCATTACTCCACTATCTATTTTCCTTCTTTAAAAAATAAGCAATAAGGAATATACACGGTATTTTCAATTTTTATTGAGATTAATGGCGGAATATCTTCCCTGTATCTTTATCACTTGAGATGTTATGAAATATTCATTCACACCGGAGCGAAAGAATGAGGCGCCGTTAAAATAACGATTGAGAAGCATCCATCTTCGGCGGCGTCCTGGCGACGTGCGGAGGCCAGCGGCTGGGGAGCTCCGAGTTTTTACGGATGAGTTTTTAATCCGATAGTCATTGAGGCCTCCTATTTTACACAAAAGGATTATTATATATCAATGGAAATTAATCTGCCTGTTTATAGTGATGAGGAAGGTAACAATCTAGAGTTGAATGGAAATATTTCCCTCAGAATTCACATTTTATACCAATTTGCATATGCATTTCGCTGTTGATATGTAAATATTTGCATTGGGCTCCATTATTAGCAGCTATAATTTGGTGCAAAATTTGCTGACAAATTAATGACATAAGTAGCCTATATGAAAACGTGGTAGCTGGGGGATCAGTAGATTCCATGTCTCCTTGAGCGACGGAAATCCAGTAGCATTACGTTACTGTCTTGACTACGAAATGATTGACAGAAAGAGATATTCCCCGCGATCACCGGGCTGTGCATGTCTCCTTGTCACACCATTGGCCTAGTGGTTGACAGAAATAAATAGTCCCTGATTTATTATGCACTGAATAATTATGTCTAGTAATTGAGGCTCGCAAAACTCATAACAATCAGGCAAACTTGTGGTCAAGGGGGACCGATGAATCATTACACTCTAACGAAGACAGATCGAGGTTTTATAAGAAATGATTAATTCTCGATGAAGAATCTGGGAGATATTAACATTTGTTGGAGCCTTAACAAGAGAGAATTTAATGGAATACTGTGTTTGCTTTAAATATTTTTGCAGTACCAGTTTTGTGGTATTAGGTTTATTAGGATCTGCCAGGTTAAGGCTGAGATGCTGTTTTGGACCTCATGGATGGTCCTGAAGGAGACAAACAGGTTACTGTCCCTAACTTTTACATTTATACATGTTCATATTTAGCAGATGGATTTACCCAAAGCGATGGGGTCTGACAGACCCCAAAACCCTGGGGTTGAAAGCCTTGCTAAGGAGCCCAATGAAACTAGTCTGCCAAGCTTGGGATGTGAACTGATGACCTTCCGATCATAGGCACAGCATAGTGACCCACTGAGCCACATACCTCCCCCAGCAAGCTGCCCCTTTTATCCCAAGTGACTGCTCATCTTGCCCTGCAGGACAGGACCTCCTGGCGTTGAGAGGAAGAGTGGGTATGCAGAACCACCAGTTTGGTTCAGTGTCCCGATGGGGTGAAGCTCACAAAAATGTCCAGCAGAGGTGTCTGCCACCATTCAAACCATGCATTTGTGTGAGGCCTCTGGGGTTTGGGAGCCCCCTGTTGTCCACAAACAGTCACTACACTGCATTGTCCTGGGGGACACAGACCCTGAAGTGACCTTTTGAGTGGGTAGCAGACCTGGCCCTGCACATGACATGGTAAAGATCCTCAGATCCGCACCAAGTCAACTCTGGATTCACAAGTAACGCAGCCTGGTTTAAGCACGTAGCCTCCAGATCATATTAAATCTTGACACGTTTATAGAATGTGCTGCTGCAGAGATCCTGGTTACCTGGTTACTCAGCTTCAGTCCAGCTCGGCAGTCCTTGATATCAGTTGAAATGAAAGCGTTAAAGGCATCGCAGCGGCACCTTCAGCCTGGCTGTCTTCAATTCAGCCTAAAAGCAAAATGCATGTTTTTAAATGTATTAACAGTGGTTAAACTTTGCTAAGGAATTAATACCTAAGTTTGTGTTACATATTTAAGCTTTTAATCAAATGTAGCAAATCTGTCTGAGGGGTTAAGGTCTATATGATGAATTGTG
Source organism: Cryptomyrus ogoouensis (assembly GCA_025773925.1). Classification (NCBI taxonomy): domain Eukaryota; kingdom Metazoa; phylum Chordata; class Actinopteri; order Osteoglossiformes; family Mormyridae; genus Cryptomyrus; species Cryptomyrus ogoouensis. The sequence continues at coordinate 33,137,841 of JAOYFF010000063.1, read as the reverse complement.
ACTGAAGTAACACACATGTAGTATAAATTATGGGATGGCATACATGTGGTTGTGATATTGTTTAGCGATAGTGATGTTGCCGGTGAGCTTGGGGTGGATTTCTGCCAAAATATGAATAGACACCATTTTTGGTAAATTATAAGTCCCTACAGAGTATAGTGATGAACAATGAAAAAGACTCTGAACTCTTGGGACATTTAATCCAGTACTGGTCAGATGTGCTGTGGGACCAGCTGGTTTAGAGGAGTTTGGCGACCATAACTATCATTAAATGTCAAGCAAAGACGCAAAGCATTTTCTTACTTTCTGCTCCCCCCAATCCCAGCAGCCTCTTCCAGCAGAGCCATTTAAGAACCTTCAAACATGCCTAATCATTCGTTGGCGAGGAACATCTTCTCAGATGTGTAGGACCGGAGATCCTGAAAGTCAGAATTCTATCAGAAAGCACAACACTGAGACACAGTTCCCCTTTCTTCAGCCCTGTTGTGTTTCTCCTCAGCGATCAGCCTTGAACATGTCCTGCCACCCAGCCGACGTACGATAAACAGCTCCGCATATTTAAAGCCAGGCCTCTCATTCCCTGCTGGCCACAGAGCTGCCAATTGCAAGTATATTTATTTGTTGTCTGTTAAATATTCATCATTCTTCTTCATCCTCGCGGCTCATGGAACACTCCATCACGCTCCTTGTTGCTAATCACGTTCTCCTTTGTCTCCTTTTAATTATGCATGAATCAGAAGCAGCAAGACCATATCTGATGGTATCTCCGCGAGTCGTCGCCCTGCCACTTTAACGGCTTCGGTCTCAAACGATACGAACTATTGCCTTGTCGCCTACCAGACCAACGCTGTCCTCCTCTAAATGCGGCTGTCTGCCATGGCTGCAGTGCTGCGGGGATAGGACAGACAGAATGAGGTAAATCTGTTACGTCCAGAACACAGGCTCATGGACCCAGCTCTGACGTACCTCCCTTTTCAATTTGTGTGGATTAAACGCAGCACATACCACAGCAAGGCCCCAGGCTCACCGTGACCCTTTACTAGACAGGCACCGCTGGAGATGGATGGATGGAAATTAGACAGGAAGGAAAATGACGTTTGACATTTACGTGGCTCCTGTTATCGAGACGTCCCATTTTAGCATGTTAATAAAACATACGTGTTTGTTGCAGAGAAAGCAGGCACCTGTTTGGTGCACCGCTCAAGGCCTCTGTTCAGGGCCGCATAAGTGTGTTTATTAAACGTGGGGTTTAGTGACCATTGACTTGTGTTCTGTGGTTTCAGCACATTGAGGGATGTATTTGACTGCAGGAAAATCCATTAAGAGCAGCTTCCTTTTTGGGTCTTAAAGAGCCAGCCAGTTCTGCAGTGCTTACATGTCATTGGTCCATGCCCCAGTTGGGTGTGGCTGACTTTGTCTTCATTCCCCACCCCCCCTCCAAGCTCCACACTCCACCAACCTGCGGTTACTTCTACAATGAGTCTGTTCTCTTGCTATTTAAAGTTTTCCATTAAGGCTCAATATTTTCTTCAGTGCAGTGTAACTTTGTGCTGGTTCTTTGCAATCTTCTCATGATTTAAAAAATGCACACATGCCTACATATACATATATATGGAGAAAAAGGACAATGAAGAAAAACAGTCATTATGGAAAATACATTAATATTACAGTGTGCATAACATTTTATGATTTCTCCACAGAATTTTCCTTTTTCAAACTGTTTGGTCTTTGGGGAACATCTCACCTCTAAAACACACGAGGACACGTCAAACGCTCAAAAATCCTTTTCATTTTAAACTATCCTGAAGCACATGCTCTGGAACTTGACATCAGATGTTCCTCCAGAGGAGACGCAGGCAGACTTGCACTGTAAGGTCACGTCACTGGATCGATGTCCAAGTGATGGCGTGGCCTGTCCTCCCACTCTGCTGTGGAGGAATCGCTAACGGTTTCCAGCTCAAATTGTCCCCATCCTGCTTGCGGTGAATCTGTTTATTCAGCTCAGACATTAATTCTACACATTCAGCCACAATCAGTCGCTGGAGTTTCACTTAAAGATTTCCCAGATGAATGCTGTCGTACTGCAGCATTGTTTTTCGTTTTTAATTCTGGAATTTTTTCCACCTAAATTATTTGTTCCCTTCATCGCATCAAAGGCAACATCGGGGTGCAGAGAAGCCCCTCGTGTTCCAGATATTCTCTGGAGATCAACGGGTGACAGCTAAGTGACAATTCAATAGGCACCGGCACAGCAGCAGGTAGGAGGGAGGGTCCCGCCGAGGGTCCCGGCCGGGGAGAGGACGGCGGCAGGCGAGCGGGAATCGCAGCTCATTGCCTATTCATGATGCTGGAGAGTGCGGCATCGCCATCTTTGAGGACCTCCAAACTGCACTCTCAGATTTTTTTATGTCAGGCGTGCAAAGCATTTCACTCTCCTGGGTCGGACCACAATTAGTCTGTTCAGTGCATGCAGAAGGACAATATTTACCAAGTTTGGAAGACAAGCATATGAGCTTAGGGAGGGTCTACAACCCTCCGACTGACCTTCACCTAACCTAAAGCACTGGTCCCTTGGTCCCGGTCAATACATGTCAGTGTTAACGGCTGATGGTCGCAGTTCACTGGTAGGACACATAGGATTTGTTCTTTACCATAAATAACCCAGAGGAAGGACATCTGGGGGTTACTGAAGCAGATGGATGTGGATCCTGAATGTTCTGAAGACTGAGCCACCTTCAACCTTCATGTAACACCAGCTGTCTCTCCTTACATGTTGTCGCTGTTCTCCTGGTGTGTTGAGGTTGTATGTTGTGAGTTCACTCCAGCATCTCAAAGGCATGCAGACTTGCTAACCGGTGCCTCTAAATTGCCTGTAATGAGTGTGTGCTTTGTGACGGACTGGCCAGCCTGACTGCCCTGTGTTTCCTAGGATAGGCTACAGCAAAGCGTAGATAGTTGCTTAGCAGAACCTGCTGCTTCAGCATCTCCTACATAATCAATGTGTTTATTTAACATTTAGTGTAGTGGCTGGTTGTGGCCAACAGGGGGCCCCCAAACCTGGGGGGCCCCATACAAATGTGTGGTTTGAGTGGTGGGAAACGCCGCCACTGGATGCATGAAGCCGTCGTGTAGACACCTGCAACCGTGTAAGAGCGGCTGGGACAGGAATGTTCCGGAGAGTCGTGTTCGCTGGTTACGGGCTGCCGTGGAGGAGTTACAGTGAGGGACACAGCTGGGAAGCAGATCTCCGGGCTTTTTTACATCATCCTCAAGCGCTTCTACCTCAGAGTTTGGGAATGAAGAAACAAGAAAATATATAAGAAAGAAGTAGGTCAGTTCTTCAGAAGAGCGGGGGCCTGTGAGCTTGCCGCACTTGCTGCCGTTTACACGCTCCCTCTCTCTTCAGAGGATTCTGGTGAAAGTAGAAACTTTTCTCCCCCTTCACAAACCAAAAGCAGTGTTTTAAAGATAAGAAGAGACAGAGAGAGAGAGATGCTGCAGGATATCCTGGGAAATAAGGATGTCCTCCAGGAAAGGCAGATCCTCAGCACTGCTTCTGGGAGCACGGAACACTTACGGTGGCTTTTGTCTGATCCCTTTCATCTTTGCAGAGATTTCTGGCGGTTCCTCTCTTTGACTCAGATCTCTAAAGAGGTTTTAAACAGGAGACATTCGGCCATTAAAAGCTTTTTTTTAGCATATAAATATGTAGCACATTAGTCACACAGAAGCACAGAGAGAAGTTAAACTTCAGGGGAAATCCCACAACACTCTACACAAGAGATTCAGTTAAAACGTGCAGATTTTAACATGTATGTTTATGCCGTTTTCAGTAAAAATGCAGGAGACGATCCTCTCTGGTGTGACCAGTTTCTTGTTAAATTAGAGTGAGACTCTCTCTCTGTCTGGTGAGCCGATCGCAGGGATGGTTTCACAGCCAAGCTGAACTTGTGTAAAATGTGCGAAGAAAAAATATGGTAAAAAAGTCCAATCATCTCCTTGGAAGGACTGAGCCTGAGATCTCAATAATTCACTCCATAGGAAGTGTGGATTTTTTGCGGGATGCAGCTATTCCGCAAGGGAGGCTGGGAGGATTCTCCGTTAGCGCCTCCCCATGGGGGTCACGCGCTGGCGAGCCTCCCCGAGCGCAATTTGCTACCTGCCGCTTCCCGTTAATTAGCATATCTACTACAGTAAGCCTCGATGGTTTACTACAAAGAACTTTACAATCATTTCCGTTTGCCTTAAGAAAGCAGAATAATTTCCCCTTTTCATCTCTGGTGAGTATGATTATTCTTTTTTAGTATAATGTGTTTGCGGGGGTGCTTGGGAATCGCGGTCTGTCCCCCTCACTCTGGGTCATTTTCCTGCCTACTTCATGAACGGTCATGTATTCACATCCACTATATGACCTTCTGGCACCAAAGCAGAGTCTTTTAACAAGTCACATTTATAATTTATGATCAGAAAAAAAAGATGCAGTTTTTTTTTGGTACAAATTCAACATCAACTCCGAGGGTTTCAGATCAGAATCAGACTCACTTCATCTCACCTAGGGCATTCAATTAAAAAAAGGGAAAATCTAATAATATAAAATAACAGAATTCAGGTATTCACAAGATAACACATAAATTTAACAGAGCAACAAACATGAGTGTGTCTGTGGTGAACTCGCGATCTGACACGTGCTCACCCAAATCACAGAAAAGTGACATTCATTTCTACAGTATACTCCAGCCCACCCCCACCTCTGTTTATCCAAATAATACTTTATTGTGAATCAGTGATGGAAAAACCACATGAAATGTGTGAACAAAGATATTCAATGATCAAAAACTGAAGCATGGATATGCAAACGAGCCGCGACACACTGCAGCATGGACAAGGGGAAATAAGGACGTGAGAAAAAACCCAGAACATTTAATTAGGCTGGAGATAACGAGGGAGTAAAGATCACAGAGGCTCACTCTGCTCTCCCTCCTCACTGATGGGTAACATGCAGTGAAGGTAGCGCAGTGACTTATGCCTGTTCCAGTGGGACCATCGTCAGCAGCCGCGTCTCCTCGGCCATCGCATGAGAAGAAAGACAATAAACTCATGACCGGGAAAATAATTTGTCCCAGCCTTCGTACGCCTGCTGTTCCCTGGAGGGCAAAGTGAGCAGCAAACAAGAGGCCACAGGAGGTGAAATGCTGGAGCTCATGTGAAAAAGCAACTGGCTAGGCACTGAAATTGCTAATTATAATTAACGGGCAATTAGATACCTCTTTGGACACTAACTGCTCTTATGGCACTATTATCTTAGTTACTGAAGGTCCTATATGCTTTCCAGAAAACTGGAAACCACCATGTGAATCTGCATAAAACTCAGTATATAACCATAGTAATTTTGGGGAGTTAAATCACACACACAGAATAGCAGTCTACCAGACACTCACATCTTCACACGATTGATTAACGGAGCACATTGGCTCAGAAATCGCATTATGCGATGCCATCAGAACTTTCAGTTCAGACTCAGTTCCTGCCAAATGGCCCAGAGCGCTTCCATATCTCCTTTAGCTGAAATATCGCTCCAGTTTCAGATATAATCTACACCCATTTCTTCTCAGCATGCAGGCCTGGTAGATCGTACCCCTAATTCCCAAGGAGACCCAAGCTAAGCTAAGATGTTCCGGAAGGTTTCGCTTCATCCTGACTCAGCAGAGAGCAGTAACTGGAGAACAGACCCTGTATGAGCCTTGATCCAAGTCACTGTGATGTTAACTCACCAAAATCTGTATTTTTTGCAATCCGTCTTGGGGCAAAGTGTCAGAGATTATTAAACTGTGTAACTGTACTGGCTAACGGTGACACTGGCAGTGAGGACTGACAAAGCGATGTTCCGAGGAAAGGCAGGCCACGTGCCTCAGCCACCTCACAAGGGATTAGAGATTACCCCCCGCATTCGGGATGCAAGAAATCTCAAGTGGAGAGGGCAGGCTAGCACTGCACTTCATGGAGGAAGATTGGCCTTCCTCTAGAGCAGAGCGCCACAATGCATTATGGTCCTGCCAGGCTCCTGGGCCTGCGAAAGTGGGCTGGAGATGGGCCTGTCCACTCTTTCACCCTGACGTTTTCACACCACGTTTTCCATTTGCTCACCTGCGGTGATGGCCTCCAGCCAGACTCAGCGGCCCGATACTGATTTGCCCTATGGCTGCGTGCGCCGTCTGACGCCTCTCTCTAGGCTGACAGGAGGCGTCGGGGGCTGAAATCCTCGGGACCACCACCTTGCCAGAGCCTTGGATTTAAAAATATCACTGGCAGTTTAATCCCCCAGTAAGAAGGAGCGGAGGCTTTGGTGTTTATATACTGCAGCTCTCTTACCTTTGCATACTGTAATATCCTTACCATTACATACTAAATTAACCTTAAGTTTAAATGCTATAATAACCTTACAGTTACATACTGCATTAACCATACCTTTACATACTGTAATAGCCTTACCATTACATACTAAATTAACCTTAAGTTTAAATACTATAATAACCTTACAATTACATATTGTATTAAACATACCTTTACATACTGTAATAGCCTTGCATTTCCATACTATAATAGCTTTACCTTTACATACTAAATTAACCTTACATTTAAATATGATAATAGCAATAACCTTATGTTTACATGCCTTACATTTACATACCCACTTCCTGTACTCCTCCAGGTCTCAGAGGGACATACCCACTTCCTGTACTCCTCCAGGTCTCAGAGGGACATACCCACTTCCTGTACTCCCGCAGGCCTCAAAGGGACCCACTTCACTCACTGATTCAAAACATATCATTTGCAAAAGGTAAGGTTGGCCCCTTATGTCCCCACGTTAAAAAATACAAGGGCCAAGGACAACAGTAAAGACATTCCTGAAGCCACAAAGGCCACTGGAGGGCGGACTTTAGGCTGACAGAGGAAATGTAACATAGTGTGACACCTCACGGGGGGGTGTGACATCCACAACAGACTGACGACCTGACACAAGCTACTAATGATAAGATTTTATATATTTGATTACAGCTCGTCACATCTCAATTCCGATAGTCCGACAACATCTTGGACCGTAATGGCCCACATTTCCCAGGTCCCAGGGACAGTGATTAGACATAGCTGATTACTAATTTAGCATTTGCATTTAGATTACGTGTTTATACTGTCCTGTGGATGTCTTTCCGGAATGTTATCAAGAACTGGGGGGCCCTCTTAACGATACACATCAGCCCTCCGTCCTCTGAGGAGTTAACTGGGATGTCAGATGCCTGCGTGACAGATTATGCTTATAGATATGGAGACAGCTGTCTCTCAGACAAAGGGCATAATCTGTGGAATTAATAGATTTCCCATTTTTCGCAATATTTTTTTATTTAGCTGCTGGCGACCTCAAAATCAAATCCAGACAGAAATAAGACAATATTCTCTCCTCTCAGCTTTCACAGGGATATGAAGGAAAAGGATGTAGCAAGAACATAAGAGTATCATGTCTGTGGACTGTGTAGAGATTGTTTTTGTTGGTTTGTATTGACATACTATATATCCATCCATCCATCCATCCATCCATCATCTGTTTATCCTGGTCAGGGTGATGGTGAGGGATCTGGATCCTACCCTAAACATCACAGTTCACAATGCCGAGGTCCATTCTGTACCAGATACTGTATATCTAACCACAGGGCCGTGCAGAGACGTTTAAAGGGGCGGGTGCTCAAAGTTAAAAAAGATAGAACAGGCTGAATAACAACAAC
>JAOYFF010000063.1:33119536-33129963 GCA_025773925.1 Cryptomyrus ogoouensis | reverse complement strand
ATTAATAGTTACATTTTATTGTTGAGGGGCAAAGACAGGGCTCCATACGCACATACACATTAAAAAAAAAAAAAAAACCCAAGAAAAGGGCACTTGAGGCATCCTGGACGAAAGGGGCGGGTGCTCAAGCACCCTCCGCCCCCCCCTCTGCACGTGCCTGTCTAACCACATACATGCCGTAATGCCACAGATCAGTTACATTACACCCTGCATCCCTTTATGGACATTCTGTTCCATATCTGCAGGGGATATAAGGATGACTGAACTGAAATGTAACAAGTAGGAATGAATAATATTTATTTTATGTACTAATGTTTAGTGAAAAACAAATCAACCTGTATGAATTCTTCAACTTTTATATGTCTCTCGGTTTGCTGCCTGCTCCAAGCAATAAAAACCAGACCACAGATCCAGATTTAGGGGCGATCGACCCAATGAAAAACCACTTGGAATCAAGGCCAAACAAAGCAGGCCTGTTCAGAAGAAACGGACCAGTGAAGCGACTTTTACGACTGAAGGAGCCTCACAAGCTTACGGCTCATTTAACGGAGGTTAAAGAAAACCACCCAGTGGACCGTAACAGACACAATATCAAGCTGGACTTCCATTATATATTTTATCCTTAATATTAAGATTATCTATCTATTTGTCTCTCTGACTGTGTCTATCTGTCCCCACAATGTAATAAAACTTGTTATTTTAACGTTGTGGGGATTTTTTTTGGTTTTCAAAAGGGGAAATTCAATTCTACAAAAATCTGTGACTGCAATCAAAAAACAGAAATGCTTATATTTTCTTTGGTACTTATGGTTAAGGTTAGGGCTGGGTAGGGTTAGGGTTGTCGTTGTTGGGATTAGAGAAATGGATGGATACAATCATGAGTCTGTGTGTCTTTGTCTCTCTGTGTCTGTCTGTCTTTGTCTATGTACAGACACTCCTCTACTTACAAACTTTAAACTTAGGAACTTTCAGACATACGAATGAAGTGGACTGTAAGTCCAATTTGTGTTCGTTGGACTCCCGTTTCCTGTCCGCAACATCAATTTTTTTTTCTGCGCGCCAATCCCGCCTAGTACGACTTCTGGCCGCTACTCCCGCCGCGCAGCAGCGTAGCGTGCGGACTCCCAGCATCCTAGTCCTTTGTACTTGCGTAAACCCTTAAAATAATGTTGAATAACGACGTACGAACATTTCAAGTTACGAACGGCCGTTCAGAACATATCTCATTCATAAGTAGAAGAGTGTCTGTAGTGAACTTATCTGTTTTCAGCCACAATGAGTTGGGGTCTCTCTCATGAATGGATGCTGGTGTATGGTGCTTATCCCTCACGTCCCACAGGATGACACTTACCCACAGTACAGAGCCACCAGGTGGTCCAGAGGCAGCCAGGCCTGCTCAGGGGTGACGGACCCGAGGTACGCGGTTTAGACTGCGGCAGGAAGCCAGGAGGGACCCAGCACCATGAAAATAACACACCGCTAAGGTTATCTGTTTCTCCAGAAGAGCCGCAGAAGAGCCTGGGGCTCAGCCGGGGCGGGGGGCTCAGCCGGGGCAGGGGGACTGGCCAGCAGACCGATAAGGAATTCTGCAGACCTCCTACAGCAGCATTAGCGGCTCGCGGCCTTTCAGACAGGCTGTCTTCCATGGTATTACTCTCTCGTGTGGGTCAGTTTCAAAGGGGCGGGAGTATTGTTATGCGGTGGGGTCAGAGCGGGGGCAGGTTAATGCATAGCCTACCATAGGCTATAGGATACAAACAGAGCAGCAGACTGAGACAAACCCTTCTGTCAGTTAATTGTGGTGTGTTATTCTACCACAATTCTCTATTCTATAAGAACACAGAGTCTATGTCAGTGCAGGGACTAAGGGAGTTAGGGACACGCCAAAGCTTGCCTCTGCTGCGTCATGTGGGGTCCCAGAGAATATCATAGAAGCCCAAGTCAATCTGCTTGTCCGAGTGCCTTTAGACTCAGGACACTAAAGCTATAAATGGAGCATTTTAATGATAAATCCTTTATTTGCCATTTATACAAGTACACTGGAATTCTTCTCTTAGCCGACCCCATCTTGCTCTCCATAATTTGGGGGTCACAGCTCATGGTGAGTCAATGTGCGGCCTCCCTGGAGCTGGGGGTTACGGGCCTCGCTCTAGGGCCCGAGGACATGTGACTGATCTGATGAGGAGACTCTTCCGCTCATAGGAGTTTTACTTGTAACTAAATGTAACTAAAACTCCTGTGTGTGCTGAGGCCAGGACTCAAACCAGCAGTCTTCTGATCCCAGGCACAAAGACTTACTAAGCCACTTACTGCCCCTGTTTATGCCCGAAAACTCTTTTAAATACAATATTTCAACTTGATCTCACAATTATACCACTTTTATAACACTTGTTACAGTACAAAACACAATAGCTCTATTAAGCTTAGCTGTTTGCTTATTTCCAGCAGGAGAACATCTGTGGTGCCTCCGAACAGGACCATAGATTGTAATTAACACAAGTCACTATGCAGTGCACATGCATGAGGAAGATACATTATGCATGAGCCATGTGCATGTGACAGGAAGTGCGGATGCCATGTGAGTCTATAGATAAAAATTGCTGGTTTGTTTATGACCTTCGATACACCTGGATTTTTAATAAAGTCGTGGCTTGTGGATTGCATCTCTGCTACCCTGGCTCTCACGGAGATCGTGTCCATGTTATAAAGGGGTTTTCACCTTCATTCAGAATGTGACTCACACATTCTTGCCAACAATAAATCTCTTATTGATTGATTTTTTAAAGTCAGTGACACGCTGTTTCATCATCTTGTTATGCAGGCGGCAGGCTTACATACGCGTCAGGTTGAATTCATTTCAAATAGAGCTGGCAAAGGAAAAGAAACCAGCGAGACCTGGGATATTAGAAAAGTATTTCTCCCTCACGCTTGCAGAAACACACGCTCTCGTACACTCTCCCCAAAAACAATATTAAACAGTGCCGAACTAAGATCCCTGGGCCTCACTAAATGTTTTGATCTGTTTATTGGCATCGATAAAATCTCGTGTATTGTGTATTGATCGGTTTTATCGGCGTTATCCCCAGCTAACAAATTAACATGCAGTCTGAAGCAGTAATCTTCTATTTTACTTGCATCTAAATGGATTCTTCTCTGATTTATTTTTTAATCTTTACCCCAAGCTGCTTACACAGCTCACAGTTTTTAACTGTTTATGTTTCCCCTTTTAAATGGTGAATATTTCGACGAAGCTATTTAAGAATCGCGCAGCACTGGCCTGTGTCCTTCAGTCCACTGCTGCCAAGATAACTACCCCTCAATATCCTGGCAGCTCCCTCTAATTCCTTGCAAGGCATCTTTAGTGTTGAATCAGAAGTACACTGCCCCCCATTGGCCAACCTCTGACTCTGCATGCAGAAAGGAGTGCTCGGTGCAAACCTGGCTGGAGTACTGTGAGCGCATTTGGTTTCTGTGGTTCCTGGGAGACAGGCCTCGAATCTCACCTGAGTCCAGCACTACAAGACAAGTAACTAGGACAAAGGGAGCTAATTTGAGACTGGAGGGTGTCAGTAAAGGCTGAAGGAGCCCCCCCAGTTGTGATTTTTATCCTGGATATTCTGTCATTCAGGTTCATTTGAGGTCTTGAAGCTGATCACTTTGACGCAGAGAGTGCAGCAGTATGGACCACCAGCGGGCATGGAAGCAGGCACAGAGGTTCAACAGCTGGATCCCTCTGTGACCGGAAAGCCCTGCTGAGGGACAGCAGCATTAACAACAGGCCAGTCGGTCAGCCGAGAGAAACCTGGCTGGACAGGAAGGTAGCTGGCAGTGAAGCACTTCACTGGAAATGTGCAGTAATGTGCTTTTCAGCAGGGCAGTAGAAGATCTGAAGCCAGCAGTGGAAACACCTCTGAGACGTGTGACATTGCTCATTCCAATTCCAGGAAGGCCGTCATACAGATGGAGATGATGCCTTGTTCCTGCCTGTGATGAGAGGAACAGACTGAAAAACACTGGGCAAGACTGGACACGATTAGGAGCCTTAAACCGGCAAATGTCACAAGTTCCGGGGATCAGCTCAGATGGGCCCCGGGCGACTGTCACCATCTCCACTGGATATGAACAGACTGGATGCCCAGCTCTTCCGGAAGGTTCCTACACAGTCTCAGGGGGATGGGGGCTGGCTCTTTATCAGCCATCAAGATGAGAGGTGGAACCAATTTGCCTTTTGGTCAAGCGGATTTCCCGGTAAGCGGACGTGAGCGGCTCATCTGCATGCTCCGGCAGAGACTCTGAGGCTCTTCCACAGAAAGCCGGCTGATGGTATCTGCGTGTCAGAGAAGGCTCTTTAAGCAGTCCCCATTTCCCCATTAAGCATTCCCCATTTCCAATTGTTACATCCCCAGCTTCACCTCATTCTATCAGCTCTTAATATCTCAGTCCTTTTCTCATTTAAAATTAGTTTTTTTGTTGTTCATACAAAATTTTTGATCTTCACATTATTGAATTCCAGCTCCAATGGTCACGTAATTTTATTATGAATTAAAGGCTTCACACGAAAGCTCTGGATTTCCGGAGTGTGCAGCTAAACTCTGACTATAAAAGCTCGTTATTAGAATCCTAATGGCAACTCATCAGACTTTATCAGTATCATAGCTGTGGCAAGATTAAACACTGTCACTTGATTTTCCTTTAAGCATTTAAAAATGTTCCAACAAAGGTTTGGGACGGTACCAGACCTGATGGAACGATTCACACAAGGGGAGGACGTGTTATATCACAAGAGAGCCAAAGACGGTTTTAGCTCAGCCTCCGTGACCTGGAAGGCCCTCACTCTGCTGCTATCTTGGGGATTCCCAGTGTTCCTCACAAGGCAGGTGGTACTGATTCACAAAGCCAACTGACACATTTTTACAATTTGCTATTTGTGTGTGGAGTCTGCACCTATAGTGTTTGACAATGTGCCTGTGTGTCAGTGTCTGTGTGTGAGTGTGTTCCCTGCAATGGAGTGGCGTCCCGTCCAGGGCGTCCCCGGCCTTATTCCCTGCATTCCCTGCGATGGAGTGGCGTCCCGTCCAGGGCGTCCCCGGCCTTATTCCCTGCATTCCCTGCGATGGAGTGGCGTCCTGTCCAGGGCGTCCCAGGCCTTATTCTCTGCGTTCCCTGCGATGGAGTGGCGTCCCGTCCAGGGCGTCCCCGGCCTTATTCCCTGTGTTACCTCACATGACTGATTGGTCCGTGTAAAATAATGGTTAAGGTCACTGCCGCTTTCATTAAAGAAGCTGAACGAGATACACGCCAATACTGAGTGAGTACGTCCTGATGCTAGCCGGGTACTGACTGGGTACATGCTGATACAAGCCGGGTACTGACTGGGTACATGCTGATACAAGCCGGGTACTGACTGGGTACATGCTGATACTAGCTGGATACTGACTGGGTATATATGCTGATATTGGCCGGGTACTGACTGGGTACATACTGATACTGACCGGGTACTGACTGGGTACATGCTGATACTGACTGGGTACTAACTGAGTACGTGCTGATACTGACCGGGTAAAAACTGAGTATGTGCTGATACTGACCGGGGTACTAACTGAGTATGTGCTGATACTGACCGGGTACTAACTGAGTACGTGCTGAAACTGAATGGGTACTAATTGAGTATGTGCTGATATTGACCGGGTACTAACTGAGTATGTGCCGATCTTTGGACACACTGCAGCAAGGGCTGTCCGATAAAGCAGTGGCAGGCAGGACTGCTTTGGTGAGTTACTATTATTATAATTTGGTCATTGCTCATGCTGTGGGACGGCCTGATGCTCTGCCAGTATGGCTGGCACACAGGTAGATTGCATACCCCTGGATGGATCCACGCTGGGGAGCGGCCTGGGGCCGGGGGTCGAGTCAGCTTATGTGTTTTTGATTAAGCCAGCTATAGACCTTCCAACAACAAAAGGCTTCGTGCTCAGAAAATCACAATCTGCCTGCAAACTCAGGAGATGTGTGGGGGTGGGGGGCTATGGCACTGCCTACGATGGCAGAATGAGGAACAGAAGGCCCTTTGGGAGAGCGAGACAGGTTAACGAAGCTGCGAGAAGGACAGGCGGCAAACAGACAGCGAAGGGAAGACGTCTGCAGCGTGACGCTCTAACAGAGGCGATTAGAGGCTCAGGAGAAGTGAGGCTCCAGTGAGGCGATGAAAACGATTAAGGCACTGCGGCCGATGCCACACACAGCTGAAGCGGGATTCGGCCCCGAAAGCACTCCATTTCTGGGGGGGGGGGGGGGGGGTTTGCATTTATGCGCAAACAAGGAACCCGTTTTTTAACAAGCCTCGTTCCTTCAGCCAGCGATGTTGGAGCGAGGCCTCTGATGTTGGCTCTTCAGGTTTCCTGACCTACGTTAGCTGTGTTTCCATTCAAGTTTTGCAATTATAAGCAATTATTCAACTAATCAACAAAATTAAATTGCGAATAAGGAGTGTTTCCATTAATGGATGCTATGTGAATAATACTTGCCATTTATCACCCAGCGAGATTAAGATCCATGCCTCGTACTTCAACATGCAGAGGGCTTCAGATGAGTCAGTAGCTCTAGAAGAACTAATGATCACGTCCTAATTATTTTCAGCCCCTGCGCACAAAGATTCTCACAAATGGGTTACATTCATTCAGGAATCCAATGATTAAAATGCGGATTCAGACAGAGTAGAACCACAGCAAAACAAGCAGCCTATCCCATATTCCCTGGGCTCGTTTTACAGATGCAGAGACTCACACACAGCTCTGAAGTAAAGCTGGGCTTCCTACTGTAAGGTCAAAGCAGAAAGGTCTCCCCCCTTCAGAGCCCATTTCCTCTGTCAGGATACTGTACTCATCCAGAGTAAAGCTGGCTCATTCTGACACATTTATTCACCCACAGAGCTGGACGTTTACCAGAGGATTCCAGGTTATCTCCCTCATTCAGAATACAACAGTTGACCTTCCTTGGGGATGTTAACCCTCAAGGCAAACCATTTGTTCATCTTAACACCTGCAGAAGATGGGGATGTTGTGTTTTTTGTGCTGATACATGGAAGACCAAGTATTACAGATGCAGAAGATACAGCAAAGTCAAACTGACACATTGAGTGTGACCACATAAAGTGAGCTACCTGTTACAGGTTACCAGTGATTAGCATTAGCTAGGCTGAACATCAGTGTACGTGAGAGGGACCGGGCCGCGCGTGAGAATGACCGGGTCCACTCGTGAGAGGGACCGGCCCACGAGTGAGAGGGACCCGGGCCGCGCGTGAGAGGGACCAGGGCCGCGCGTGAGAGGGACCCGGCCCTCGCGTGAGAAGGACCGGCCCGCGTGTGTCCCTGATGTCTGCTTTCTGTTTCTGCATGAGGGGACAGCCTTTCACATTTGTTACTGTGCTGTGGGTCTCTGCCTCCTCTGTTCCACGCCTTTAGCACAAAGACGGCAAATAACCATTTACATAGTCAAATGTAACCTGTCAAAGCCACTTAACAGCGACCTGCTCCCCTATAAACTGGTATTGACTCAGTTTGGATTTAAGCAAACGCTGATTTCCATGTTAATAGATGAGCCTACGCTCTGCCTGACAGCCGCGCTGCTCTAATAAAGCGCTGCGTTTCTGAGCCGCGTCCCAGAATAGACCGGCTCCCCCTACAATGTGTTCTATTGTTTTATTTCCCATTCTTTACACAACAGAAGGATGGGTTTCATTTCCCGCGTTTCTCACACCGATTCTTCACGACTGCCTGTTTTTTTTTGTGTTTTTTTTATTTTGGAATTGGATGCGAGGGCAACGGCCTGAATTAATGAGGGAGCATAAAAACCGCACAGAAATTAACTAAATTAACTGAATATTGTGCAACATTATTGACAACTAACTATTCCGCCACAGTGCGATTCCCTAATGGGCTAGCAGACATTGTGTAAAGTCAAGATAGTCAGTAAACATTGTCTGAGTTAATTGAGTTACATTTCTATACGACACCTTAAATTAACAAACACTTCTTGTCTGAAAATGTTATGATGGATTATGAGTACCACATAAGCTTGGTGACTGAAATTTGCAAGTTTTTGTAACTTAGCAACATGTCTGTTCATTAAGTCTCCCTCAATCTCGTACCCGGGCTTTCCCATCCCCTTAGTCTGACACTAGCTGAGCCCACCTTTGAAAGCAGTCCAATTTAACCCCCTGTGTGATTCCCTGAGCATGTAATGAGACTCTTCATAATGTTTGCTATTCGCCGTCTCGACATTAAGGGTGATGGATTAACATAGTTATATCGAAGACGAGCTTCAGACAACATCAAGCGGATCATTTGTCATATAACGTGCACCGATATTCAGTTTGGTTTATACTTAACTCTCCTACCGGAGACACTCACACCATTTACAATGATAGAAGGTACCTTTAACTAAAACGAAGTCCGGAGATGGAAGCAGAAACGACGGAGCCTCACAGAATGACATGTCCTGTCATTGGTCACAGCAATGTCATGTGTTATCGATGGCATCATTTTGTCATGGGGGGGATTCGTCATAAACATCGGCAGAATACTCGGGGCCGGCGTGAGAAGCTGTTGGCTGCTAAGTATCCCGAGCGTGACGACGTGTTTGTTTGTTGGGCGGCACGAGTGCAGCGGCGCACTGGTGTGGCTGTGGCGTCCGTTAGTGGTGCCAGGAGGGAGAACATTATGGTGATTCTCACACGATGAGGCCTGCATCATCCTGCCAGCACGCTAAGCGCTGAAACACAATGCATGCCACTCAGGGTTAATCTCTCACGCATCGGATATAGACAGACATTGAATTATTGTAACACACATTCACATTTGTTGGGCTGTATCTCTATATCCCCATTTTTACAACCAGCTTCTTCTTTGATGAGATACCCTGAGATAAATGCTTAAATGAGATAGTCAAAGAAGATTTATTACATATCCAGTGTCCAGTGTCTGCAACCTTTATTATTATTAATAATAATAATAAAAATGACATTTATATATCATCTTTCACAAACCCAAGGTTGCTTTACAAGGAGGAAAAACACATCTCAGCAGTTGAGGAAGAGAAATGTTCATTACAGGAAGGTCTAAGTCACACATTGAGAAGCCTGATGTGGGGGACAAGGAGCAGATTACAGATAGATGACTGGAGAGAGCGAGGTGGCAAGGAAGGGGTCAGAAGATCACTGCGGTTAGGGGTGTGAGGCAGTGCAGGGCTTCAAAGGGGAGGAGCAAGATTTTGAATCTCTCTCTTGCTCGGCTGAAGGCAAGCTAACAAGCTTGATGAGATAACGAGTTCTCCAAACTCCAGCACAGACATATGACTATCAGAAGCCTGTGAAGAGAACTAAAGACAGGTTGAAGACAGGACAGAGGGATCATTTACATATCAAAACGTCTCAGTTCTGCCAGTATCTAATGAATGTGTGCATTTAGAATGGCCTCTAGTACAGGCCATTCTAAATGTGCTCCTTCATCTGTCACAGGAGACTGCAGTGGGTTTGCAAAGAGACCGGAAGAACATTTAATTGGTCCAGCACTACCTTGGGTGACACCTATTAAATCGGGGACCTTTACCTGTGCTGGGAAAGGGTTACTTAGGAGTCCCGGGATACGTTTCCTCACTCAGTTGTATGGTAAGTTGCTAATGTTGTTAGCGCCTATGCTTTTGGGCGACATACTACTTAGGTTGCAGGCAGGGGTCGCTACGTTCTGTGAGAAGGAGCTCCTCAGCAAAAGAGGGAAATGCTGACGGAGGGCCCCACCGAGCCGGTCATGTGACGAGCCCCCCATCTCCTACGTGCCCGGCTGCAGTGCGTTTCCACGGGCTGCCCCATATCCCCTCTCCTCCAGATATATCGGCCCCTTCCTTTACGTGTTATCTCTGGGGGTTACCAGTCATTAACCGGCACACTGTCACAGGGTTAATGAGAGATTATCGGGTCTGATCGTGCATTCAAACAGGAAGCTCTTCCCTGATGGGTTCCGTGGCCCAGGCACGGAGCTTGTCTTACCAGACTCCGCAACGCAGTGGATCATTACCCAGATCATTAGTCCACGCCAGTCACCCCATTACAGCCAAATCTCCCCATTTTTACAACAGATGCCGGCCTCATTGCAATGCATTGCAGAGGATCAGTTTCAAAAGTCTTTTAGGCTATCACAGGTCACACAGTGGTAAAGTAGACATATATGAGCCACAACTGGCAGCAAACAGGGCGTCTGTGAGCCGTGCTCTGTGGCGCACAGGGCGTCTGCGAGCCGTGCTCTGTGGCGCACAGGGCGTCTGTGAGCCGTGCTCTGTGGCGTACAGGGCGTCTGCGAGCCGTGCTCTGTGGCGTACAGGGCGTCTGCGAGCCGTGCTCTGTGGCGTACAGGGCGTCTGCGAGCCGTGCTCTG
>JAOYFF010000063.1:33084899-33112582 GCA_025773925.1 Cryptomyrus ogoouensis | reverse complement strand
TATTTATATATGTGTGTGTGTGTGTGTGTGTGTGTGTGTGTGTGTGTGTGTGTGATCGAGCCACTTACACGACCCGAAACATGGATGGGTACAGACGGGAACAGGGCCTTACGCGGTTCCGGACAAGAATGTAGCTGGTTGGGAGGATTTAACAGGAGATACAGTTTAATGAGGCAGAACCACTCAAGCGTGGTCTTCTTCTAATTAAACTGCCCTTCTGCTTATCTACGATTAAGACTCATTTAACAAAATAATATGAAAAAGGCAGCCAGCTTCGGGTGAGAATTGCGGGGAGCTGATTTACAGGCAAAGCAGCCTGCTAACAAGGTACAAACCGAATAAGCACTCACACGCACCTGTAACTGCAGAAAGGGAAGAAAATGGCAGAGAGGAGCATCTTCCGGGGGCTGTGTTTTGGTGGGAAACATCTTTTTATCGCTTCTATGGATGTGCTCAGACCCCCTTTCTTTGTCTCTACTGATTTCATAATTACACTAATTACAGAAAGCTGCTGAATTATTCCGCAGTTGAACTGCTCCACTTAACGAGACAAACTGTAAGATTCTGCTCGGAAGGCTGTGATTATCTGCTGCGTCTCCAGGCCGTGTGGCTAACAATGTGCAAGGAAGCAAAAGAAACAATAAAACACTTTAATTTAGGTAAACAATAATTTAATTATCACTCATTTACCCCATTTTCACAATGACCACACATTGGCTACAAGCTACCCGCTACTGGATGCAGTACTATAAGTGACGACTAAATCTGTTTACAGTGTAATATCAAAAAAGGAAAATGCTTCGTTCTCTGTGATGGGACTCCTTCAGGATTTTGTTGTCATATTGAAATAAAGGCTGTTAGATTATTTTGGCATTTGTCATAAAAAACAGTGACATGATGAAATTCCCTTAAGGCTTATTACAAAAGAATGAATAATTTACAATACATACTGTACACAAAGGTTACTTCCATATCCTGTAGATCTAGAAAAAAATCTAGATATCTTAGGAACATAACAGAAATCTTCAGAGAAGATGTAGGCGGCTGTGGAATCCTCTTTGTCGACGGTATTGTGACAGGCATGAGAAGTACTGAGATACATTTTTACTGCATGAATTTGCTGCATAAATGATTCATTTATTCACAAAATTATTCATTTCTTGTGGAGGGGGCACACTCCAACAGCTCCCAAGATAAACACTGCCTACATCTACTCCAGATTCTCCTGTATCAAAAAAAAGATTTTCCACTATCTCTGAGAAGCGACGTTCATACCAAGTCATACTTTCCCAGCTGACTTGTAGACCACCAACAGGCTTTATAAAATCGCAAAATGCCTTATTAATGAATTTACTGGTATGCTGGTAAGTTAGTATATGCGATTAATTTTACATTACAGCTTTGAGAGTGTCAAAAACTTTCCTTTTGAAATCACACTGGGGTTTATGCAAACGTGTGACTGGTGACCGTTAAAAACTGTATGTAAATATCCAACACAATGAGTCGTATGAGAAACCTTGACATCAGAGCTGGAGCGTCTCAAATCGTTCCCAGGAAAAGAGGTAGCGAATCGGGGGCAGGGAACCACCGGGCGGGAAAGTGCCGGCACAAGCGGGACGAGCTCTCTGGCCGAGTCCAATGACATCCACCTCAGACATGCTTCCATTACAGGGAAAACAGCGTTCGAAAAAAACAGTAATCAGGTCTTTATAAAAGCACCGCGTTTCTGAGGCAAAAAGACACAATGGAATGAAATACTGCATGAGTCCCCAAAAAGACGGATGAAAAACCCCATTTAGAAAAATCATTCACGAAAAATACCCTTCTCTCATAAAAATGCCACATTGAACGAGGCAGGTAAATAACACCAGGGGGCGTCAGAGTGCATCTCACACAGTGGTGACGGACAGGAAGGCATTATGCACCTTCGCTCCATCCGGGGCCTTGGCCCCATGCGTCATCAGCTCCTGGATGGTCATCCAGTTGTCCAGGATCTTCTTGTTGCGCTTCTTCATCATCTTCCTGTGGCTGAGCTCGATGATGCTGACGTCCTTGCGTCCCTCGCCGGCACTCTGCGGCGCCTCCCGCAGGCACTCCAGCCGGCTGCGCTGCATGAACTCCCGGCGCCGCCGCTGCTCCCGTGCCCGGGCCAGCTGCTGCTTGCGCTCCTCCTTGCTCCAGTAGCGGCCCATCTTGAGCTCGCTGGCAGCGTCGTCGTCCGTGGTCATGCCGCTGCGCTCCTCGCGGATCTTCAGCGCCCGCTCACGCAGGATGCGGTCCCGCGCCGGTCGCTTGGTGATGTACCGAGTGCCGTCACCACGCACCTTAACCTTCCACTCCATCTTGGGCTCCACACCCACCAGGCTGAGTTGGCTCTGCGCGTACTCCACGGCCGAGCGCTGCTGGACCAGCTGCATGTAGCTCTGGTACCGCCTGGCGTGCGCTGGCATGTTGGCGTGCCGGTACTGGGAGCCATGGTACGGCGACAGGCAGGCCGTCTGGTTCCAGCGCGGCTTCTCCTGTCCTTGGAACTCCTCGTCAGCAGGGGGCGCCCCACCCTGTTTCAGACTGCGTGCCCTGGCCAGGAGGGCCGCCTGCAGGCTGTGATTTGAGGCCAGCGCGTTCTTCTGGTTGGTGAGGCTGACTCTCCTCTGCAGGGAATGTTCTGGTGATCGATCCATTGCCAGCGGTGTGCTCCGACAGCTCTCTGCCGTGTTGTATGCGCTCGAGCTGTCCTTGTCCGACTTCTCCAGATGCTCTTTGATGTTGGCTAGCTTGAGGCTGCGTTCCAGACGACCCTGGTCCCGGGCCTTGCGTAGCTGATGGGCCTGCATGATATTCTGGCACTCCAGTTCGATGCTCTTGAGTTCCTCGTTGAGGAGACGCAGCTCCCGCTCCATGCCCGCTGGCTCCCCCAGGGTGCACCCGATGGTACTGCGTCTGCTGTAGTACAGGTCGTACTCGCCACTGTTGCGGATCTGGCACTTGAGCTCCAGGAGCTGCTGGTAGTGGTCGCATTCATCCTCCTCCTCGTCCTCCTGGTCCTCTTCACCCCGGCGTGGCAGGCTTTCCAGGAGCTCCTCTGAGGCCTGGCTCTCGGTGCTCTGTGTGTCGACCAAAGCATCCAGGGCCTGGGCCTCCTTCACCGCCTCCTGCAGACATCGCGAGAGCCGATGGGCGTGGCTCAGTGCTGGCAGGTCACGGCGCCCCCCGGCTCCCCCAGCTGAACAGGAAGCTGCATCCGCCGCCCCGTCATCTTCGGGCTGCTTGGCCTGCGATTAAAAACGCATTTCAGTACACAGGCCGTCCTCGGGAGGTAACCTGCAAACACGCTGCTCCTCTGGCCCAGCATGCATTGCAGCTCCCTCTCATGACCACCGGCCTGATATTCCCATCAAAGTCCGGCATACGGAAGATAATCACACGTTAATTAACCCTAAGTTTCTAATTAAACTTTCAAGCGGGTGGCACCCTAATTAGCAAGACAATGCACTGTATTCCCTCCCATGTCTCTCAGCCTTTGTTTGAAATCTGGGTATTTACAGTATGCTAATTCGCTCGAAAAATACAGAAATTTAATTAAGATAATTAGACATGCACAGAATGATAGGCCGTTATCTCCTTATACAGCACACACGTGTCCCGACTCCGTGCCAGACCTTGCTGAGATGAGATGGACCACGGGGATCTTTTTGAGCTGACAGTATCACACTGAGTCACATGACTATCCGCCAGGAAGCCCATTAGACTCAGACTACGGACGCGAATGTCGCTAAGCTTTCCGTCTGCAGGGGCCACCCCTGGCCACTGGGGGAGCCCTAGGACAAGATCCGAATGGCTGTTAGCGGAAATAAGTGAATCGTTTAAAACCAGAGATGCCTTTCAGCTGCCCATGTGATGTCATCGTCTCGCCTTACGTTCATTACCTTATCGGGACACGAGGTGGCGTGGTGTGTAAGGAACTGCAAAGGCACGATTTTGGAGGGAAACTAGTGTCACACCTGACCCCTGTCAGAAAAGAACTAGGGCAGTACCCCCCCCCCACCCATACGCATTTAGAACAGTTACAGGAGGAATTAAATAGTGCTAAAAAGAGGCATAATTATGAAAAAGCTGGTGAGCCAGAATCAGCCACTCACTGTTGTGGTTCCACTAGCCGTCGTTTTGTAATTTGAGTATAACCAACTATAACCTTTATGTGACAGGGACATGCTTCATTAGCCGCCATAACCATGGAGTAAATTGGGGCTCCTTCCTGAAACAGCTCCGGCGATCTCAGCTAGCCTGCCATCAATGATGAGGTCACGCTGGCCCGGCGGCGGCAACACTAACCCCCCCCCCCGGGGGAGACGTCATTACAATCCCACTAAGCCATCTAATTGAGCTGCGATTCTCGGAAACGGGCTGGTGAGTTACTCAATGCAGCGCCGGGTGTATCATTACTGCCTGTGCACAGCTTTAATTTGGGGGACGCAAGGTGATGGGAGCGTTGAGTGCTGATTGGCTACCTACTGAATGGCCTGACCAGTGACAGGACGCGGTGCCGGGGGAGGCGGGGTTTCCACATGGAACCGGACATACTGTCTCATTTGGGAGCGCAGTCCCCGAGCCAGGCAATCTACAAGGCGCCCTGTGAGAACGGATGGCCCCCCAGTCCGCACCCCCCCCTCACCCGCTGGGTGCCCTCCTCCTCCTCCTCTTGCCGCCGTTCCTCCAACATCTCCATCTTCAGTTCCTCCAGCAGCTGGCTGTGTTCCTCGTCCAGCCAGGCATCCTCCAGCTGTGGGCCGCAAACAGTGCAGGAGGATTTCAGCCAGGGGGGGGGCGCTTCCCCTGCCTAAACTAGGGGGTCACTTTCACAACACAGGAATCAAGGTCTAACCGTAATTTAAAAAAAGACTATAAATCAGCATTTAGTGCGTTGTGACAGAAACATGCTAAACATAAATGTGAGTGACAGACAGCCTGCAGGGGGTGCTGTGCTCACCTGTATCTCGGGCCGGGCCACCAGCAGCAGGATGTTGTGCGTGTCCTCGCTGGACAGCAGGGCCACGGCCTCCTGTCTGTCCCGCACGTCCCGTCCGTTGACCTGCGTGGGACAGAAGAACACTGCGATGGTCAAAGGTCACATGACAGAGACAGGGCACCCTCATCCCTCAGTGATGGGGGGCCGTCTACAGGGTTAACAGACCCGAGCGGGTGGCATGTGGCGGCACAGTGGCCTGTCCCCTGGCGGTGCTGCTTGTCACCACCCCCCGGGAGTGACAAGACTGTCAACGGGGGTAACAGCACCAGCGCATCGGTACCCGAGAAGCCCACAGTGGAAGGCGGCCCCCACACTTCACAGCGTCTGATCTCCCCAATGCATTCCTGAACACCCCCCTGCGCAGCGGAGGGCTCAGCTCAGCCCTGGGGGGCCCGCTCTCAGAAAGCGCTGACGTATTAGGAAATGGGACACTTGTGAGTGGCCCGGGGGGGGGGCGCTCACTCGGTAACACAGAGCCCCCCCTTCCTGGCAGAGCCACAGTGGAGCAGCATTGTGAGAACATGCAGATGTGGCCATTAAAAATGCATGTCCTGTAGCTAGGAGACCATCTCAGACACAGACATTCATTCTTAAAGATGGCACCCACCTGTAAAATTCGGTCCCCCTCCCTGATGCGGCCATCCCGGGCCGCGATGCTGTTGGGCCCCACCTGTTTGGAGGGGGGCAGAGATTATGACAAGGTCCCACTCATACACATTTATATCTATATATTTAGCAGGAACCTTTATCCAAAGTGACAGCTTGCTCAGGGGGCCAACGGTGACCCCACTCCGCTGATGCTGGGATTTGAACCAGCAACCTTCTGATCACAGGTATAGCACCGGCCGAGCCACGCATCACTCCCTTAACCACCCATGACCCCCTCATGTTTTGGTCAAAGAGCAGCTGTGGCCCACAGATAACCAGTGATAACCAGTTCATTGCCGGCCTCTCCTCACGCACAGAACAATCTTTATATTAACTGGCACGTGCTAAAACCCTCGAAGTTACAGCAGGAAGCAACATTTCCCATCATCCCCAGACCATACGCACCTCACAAACTGGTGATGTCTCAGGGATGCAGTAAGGCAGATCTAACTCGTTGGTTGTCACAGACGACCAAACACACAGGTACTATTTCACTGACCAGAGTAACCAGTAGAAGACCAGATCTGGGCACATAAGCTGCTAATGTTGAACTCGACTGAGAATTCATCTGATGAAAAGCATCAGAGCCTGATCAGTCACAGCTGAAGGAAGCGGAATCTCTGCTATGGACTGTGAGTCCGCCTTGGCGTTCGGTTCACGTACCGCCTTTCCGATTTGTAAATAACTCTCCTTTATTGAAAAACAGCATCGCCCTTCATTATGTGAGCATGCTGGGGTGTGTAACACAGGCGAGTCCGTGCAGATGGATTAAACGCCACAGTTCATTAAACTGAGAAGACTCACCAATCAACGGCCCATCCTGGGAGCCACATTTGCCTGCATATTGTTCAACCACCAGATTCAATAACCCTCCGTCTAATTTCGTAGGAATCAGGCTTCCTCTGACTTACTGCTCAGGGCGTACCACTTGCTTGGGGGGATGGGGGAGGCAGGAAAATATGGTATCTGCCAGCAGCAGACGTCAAGCCCATACATGCGTTTATGATAAAAAAATATGCGTTTTTTTCTAAAAATATCTGTTTGGGGGAGGGGGGTCCCGTGACAGCCCTGTTCACGCCACAGCGGCGCTGTCGGTGGTACTGTCAGGTGGCACGTCCTCGTGCTGCCAGCAGAAGGTGGCGCTCTCTGCAGGATGGTGCCAGCCTCGGGCTTCAGCAGTAAAGCTGCGGGTGTCTCTGGCCCAAAGCGGACGCTGTGTCTGCAGTGTGATATTTTACGCCCAGCGGGTGGCCCTGGGGTGTCAGTCAGACATAATTAAAAACTATGAGTGAAGCATAAGGGGTCTGCTTGAGGAGGGACATGTGCGTGTGTGTGTGTGTGCGTGCATGTGGGTCAGATATACATTACATTGTGATAAAAACCTCTTATTTTGATGTTGTTGGCACCACCTTATTTGGTTTGACTACTTATGGTTAAGGTTCGGGCTGTAAAACTGCAGATGGAGGGTTAAGATCCAAACCAGGTTAACACCATGTTTTACTGCCAGTCTCCCACCTTTCTCTGGCAACAATGACACAAAGTGCTTGACTTGAAATAATCAGGAACGGTTATTCACATCCTCTGAGGTCCTGGTGTGGCTTTTAAATGGGATGTTCAGGGCCCATGATCGATTGTCCAATCAGTGATGGGCACTCTCTTGCTGGGGACGGGGGGCTGTCCGACCTTTTGAAAAGGTTGATGCTCACCTCGCTGACATAGATGCCGACGTCGTCCTCATCGTCCGTCCTGTAGCACAAGGTCAGGCCCAGCTTCTCCTGACTGTTGAGTCGGCGAAGCTCCACCTCCTGTGGACCAACCCAGAAGACATGGGGTCACATGTTACAAAGCACTGGACAGGATTGGTCACTGACAGGCTTTGGAATCATTTGACTGACCAGCTGAATCACATTTTGAGAAGCACTGGAAAACTGAGTTTGATTCAGCACGGCCTGAATGTTAATGTCTATTTTCTAAACACCCTTCTAATTATGTTAATCAACACTCATTTATTCTGCACTTCCACTAACGAAAAGTTTCAGCGTGAATTAAATATTCATCAGCGGCTCCTTGATGGACCAGCTTCCCCCCAGAGGTCTTATCAAGCAGCCCGGAAGGTTCCAGAAATCCTCGCTCCCATGCCAGGCACTCTCCAGAAGGATGTCATGCAGCATTCCGCCTAGACGCACGGATTCCACATGAAATGGGAATGGCAGCACAGCCCCCCCAGTTGAGATTCAGGTCATTAATCACCCCCCTCCCCCGTCAAGCATGTTTTCTTAATTCCTCTTCCTTTTAGGAGCTCAGGAGCGCCCCTGCTGGTTGCCCCGCCCCGTCCCAAATGCTCCCTCGGATCACACAGACCAGCAGGAAGCCCATCCTGCTGCTTTCAGTGGTGTTGGCCATTGTTGTAAAAACAATTAATAATGATTCAAAATGAGTATGACGGCAGGGCAGGGGGGGCAGGTGATAAAGGGAGCTGATAGGGGAGCCTGATCCAGGCGAGGAGGGCGGAGGGGGGCAGACTGAGAAACCCATTTTGGCCCTGCCAGCTGGGGAGGCCGGTGTGTCACGTCAGCAGGACTGTAAATAAAGCGGTTAACACAGAAAAGGGGGAACAAACATGCCTCATTCCAGGGCCCCGTCGATCGTGCCCTGGAGAGGCCCCCTGCCACCATCGCAGAAAGACGGCCGTCAAAGCCCCACAGGCAAGCCCCCCATGACGCTAATGGCACCTATCTCTGCTCTGAAGCGCAATAAGCCTGTCAGTCTCCCCCCTGATGCGCTCATCCCACTAAGCCCAGCGTACGACTGACTCTTTTTCCTGGGACTTCAAAGACTATCTGTTGGCTCCAATACATGGAGCCAACAGAATGCAGATCAACCGAACCCGTCACTGCTGATGCTGGCCTGCTTGCAAAATGTTAAATTATTAAAGGAGGCGTTCTGAGGATCAGTGTTTGACATTCGGAACGCCAAGGGACGGGTCACAGGTGCGCCAGGAAACGTCACGCGGCGAACATAATAAATCTGGCAGATTTTCATTTAAAGTGCGCTGTTTGGAGGGCGTGCCGCCCACAGGGGACATGTGATGAGGTAATAAAGCGCTCGCACGCGCCACACCATCGGCGCGCACCAAGGCCGGTCCGCTGAACCTTCAGCACGTCGCCCACCCCCTGGGATTCTTCCCTTTGTCCGAGCGGAGACCCAGACACAACGAGGCCCGATCCAGAATGACGACTGCCAGTCACGCCAGAATCCATAGCGAGACTGCGATCGGCATCTCTGATGATCTGGAGATGCCAACAGAGCTGGCACTGAGCCGGCAGTGTCGCACGTTAACGGGCCGATTAAGCCCAGGCAGGATGCACAGCTATACGATAATATATCAAATATTATAACGATAATACTAACCAGACTTCAGCCACGATTCAGGTGATACTTGATCACAGTTACCAAGGTATGAGTCGGTTTTACAAGTAAGTTTGTGAACAATAACCAACGAAGACACCATAAGGTGGTGAACATGGGGCGAATCCAGAAAATTCTGGGTTCTAAGCTCTGCTCTACCTGCTTCCTGTACCCGGGCCCCCCCCCCCCCCAAGACGATCACCCAACATCCCCTGAATGAATCTCAGCTTAGCCGACACGGTCTGCTACAGAAACTCACCTGTCTGTCTTAGCTGCAAAGGAGTGGGGCTGCCCCCCCCCCCCCTCCCCGCTGCCCCCCAAGGTGTGGCATTCGGCTCAGAAATGCACAGAACCAGTGCAGCGGCATAAATACTGTCAGCGAAACGTGTTGATGCCGAGTCCCCCAGCGCACTGCAGCCAGCGCACTGCAGCCAGCGCACTGCAGCCCCGTCCCGCTGTCTCCCACTGCAGGCCAGGAGCCGCCCCACCACACGGCTCATCAGCAAGTGTGGAAGTGTGAGCAATAATGGGATCTGTCAGCGGACTGAGGCAGGATGTTGGGGAATGGCGGCGTTTCTGAGGAAGCATTTGAGCAATGAGTCCCAACCAGTGAAAACACTAGGGAGATGTAAATCCTCTCCACTGGTCTGTCTGAAGGTCCGCCCCGCCTTCGCCAGTGTAATTAAGGCGGGGGGAGGTAACCACCAAATCCCCCCCCATGGGCACGACCCAGCCGCCGCAAGTGACAGTCTGCCGTCAATCGCTGTGTGATGTCATGGCCTCTGGTAGGAGCATCTGCTGGTCCCCAAAGCACCATCTGTCCCGTCGCCTGGGTAACGGGGCCCTCCGTCCGCTCGTCCGCAGGACAGGCTGGTCAGGTGACTGCGTGAGGGGGGAGGCCTTCTCCATCGTCTAGTGAGCTCGCACTCGGCCGGGAACGTGACACGTGATCGCGAGGTTGCCATTGCGACCGGCTTTCCAGACCTGGTCACTGGTGACCTCTTCACCTTAAAAACAGGTGCTGCTTTGCCACTTAAAAACAGGATAGTTTCTGAACCCCCAACAACCCTGTATAGGAGAAGCAGGTATGGAAAGATGGATGTATGTATGTATGGATGGATGGATGGAAGCTGGCCAGAAACTATAGCAGCATCCAGGAACCACCCTGCTAGGAGTGGAGATGAGCATTCTCATCTGGGATCCATCTTATCCTCTCAGGACAGGCCCCGGGGGGCAGGTGATGTTATTGGTGAGGTGGGAGGGGCCCTGGGGGGGCTTACCTCATACTCGAAGGCGTCTGTCCTGATGCCATCTGCAGGGAGGCTGGAGAGGAACTCGGGGCTCTCGTAATATTCCCGCTCCATCGTCTGCAGTGAGTGACAGCTGTCAAGGCAACAGGGGGGAGGGGGAGGAGCTCAGACAGGGAGGAGCAGCTGTGTCACGCTCGCCGCAACCGCACGTGGCTTCTTTTGTCTCTGAGTCTCAGCATCAGACCATAATGAACAAAAAAGGCATCAAAAAACACCAGTGACACAATGTGCTCACGAGCTGTCAGAGAGCCAGTAACTGAACATGAAATAGACGAAAACCTCTCGCGACTTAATCTCTCCTCTCTCAATCGAGGGGCGACGTTTCTCCCAAAGACTCAAGCGCTGGTCAACATTTCAGCTAAAGCCCCGATAGCAAGGCGAAACATAAATGCCAGGCAGTGATGTGATAAACAAGTCTTTGCACTCGTAACTCTTACAGCGTGATGTTTAATTCCCGATAACAGTCCAGCTTCCCGCGAAAGTGCATTTGGCTGATAAACCCGGTGCTGCAAGTGCACTAAAGAGGACAACACAAACCGATGTTAATGTTTACGACCCTCTGCTACAATTGAAGACCAAAATGAGGACTCTGTGGCAAGGGCCATAAAACAGGCCCTCTGTAGGCCTGCACCTGCTCAGGGGCGGGGCGAGGCAGTTCAACAAGAGTGAGAGTGTGAGTAGTGGGCCCCGCACACCAGTCACCCCGTAATCTCTCCTCTGAGCTATGCTAAAGTGCTAACATGCTGATGTGCTAACATGCTAAAGTGCTAACATGCTGATGTGCTAACATGCTGATGTGAATGGCTGGCTGCAAGTTCTGAAGGGGCGTCGCTAATGAGCAGAAAGAAAAATGATGCTGGACAGCAGAGAGCAGAAAGGGAACCACACCAGTGCGGCACACACATACCACCCTGATCCTTTATTACTGAGAGACAGGGTTAAAGCTAATCACGCGCTCTAACTGCTTAACTAATTCAAACACAAGGCTGGCTATGAGTGACACAAAAATTGAGGCAACAGACACATTTAAATCAGTTAATTATCCATAAGATGTTGTATAATTTTGTTTAATTATGTACTTTAACAATCCACTAAATTCCCATTCGCTGGTGGGGCCCATTACTGTCATAACACAGTATAAACTGCATGCTAAATATTTTCATGTTACTTTCTCATTAAATTAATGGTGTGCAGATCCTTACACAACCACACTAGCACTGTGTTATGTGGAGGAAGTGAGACTGACGAGCAGGAAATGCATACCTGTCAGAGAGGACAAAGGGGCAGGTGTCCGGGACCGGGGGCGTGGCGGGCCGCATCTTGGATAAGGCCACGATGTGCTCGAATGTGATGTCGGTCTGTGTGCACACATCCACCAGATGGCTGTTGCCCCTGGCGACAGGACTCCTCCGCAGCACCTGTACCACGATGGGGTCCTTGGCGCTGCGGAAGGCTTCCAGTGCCTCCTCATGGCTGGCCTTGGAGAGGTCCTTGCCATTCACCTGTGGAGGGGAGGAGGAGGAGCTTGTGAGACCAGCCAATGAGGGCCCTCATCACCAAGCACTGCAGCCCACCCTCCCAGCAGAAGTGCCTATAAACTAACTTTGCACCAAAGTTAGAAGCTTGTTCCTCAATGGCGAGCATCCCAAGGGGCCACGTTCCCTGTTTTGATTCACCAGACACCTGCAGCTTCATAAGTCCACTGGCACAGCATTTGAAGACCATTAAGGGTCCAGCGGGTCCTTCATAGCTTGCTGTGGGGGTGGGGGGGGGGGGGTATGTGAGGCCCAGGCTTCTCCTCTGTGTCCCCTGGGGTCCCGAGCCGCGTCATTACCGGCCCTGTGGGGATGCAGGACAATGCGCCGGTGCCTGACTGCTGAGTGGGACACCCCTCCCACCCTGGCACAGCGGGACACATCTGTCCTCCTGTCTTAGGATGCTGACACCCAATTAGAGCCTCTAATGGTGGCGGCGAAGCTGCCCCTCTGAAAGGTGGACACAGGACCCTCACAAGAGGCACATCTTGCTATGGATACCATGCCTTTCATCCTCCTCGGTATCTAATGCTCTGGGCTCCACCACAATGGCAAAAACCCAGAGCTTAACATCACAATCCACCTTGTAAGCTTTCTGCCAACTAATGAAACAGCACACATCACCCTGATGTGGGTACAGACCACCATCATAAATGAAGGAGTATTTTTAAATTCCAGTTCAGACACCAAGGAAGACAGGGACAGAGAACATGGTTTTACCTTCCTTTCAAAAATGGAAGACAGGAATCGCAGAAACTGTAGGGAGCCTTGGCTGGGGACTGAGGTGGATTCCAGCTGAGGTCAGCATGTGGGCCACACTTAAGATGCTTTATGTGAGGAGAAACTTCCAGCACCCCTGAGGAATTGTGACATCAGCACTGACGGCATCACCGCGATGCATCGACGGGCAGTGGTGTGTGCCAAAACACTGCATCTGTTTTCGTGAGTCTGGCACGTCTATTTTTACCATGGTAAAGGTAGCCTGAGAGAGGGAACCTCACATGCTGTGCCAGTAACAAGCCAGGCCATGGAAAGACATCAGGAAGACACCTTACCCGAGCTGTGCGACGTGGAAACAATATTTTACAAAAATATAGCATTATAGAAATGACAGACGTGGTGGTCAGGCCTTAAAAGATCATTTCTTAGGCAATTTTCGAGGACCCCACACAGTCAAAGTCTATTGTAAAAGGTTAATTTGGTGAGGTCTCATTGGTGTAGAAGTAGCTGTCAGAATAACAGATGAAGCAGAAGAAAAGTGGCTCCAGGCTAACAGCGAGCAGCTGCTTCCTCAGGATTATCCTGTAGTTCTGACTGTGGACATCAAAACTCTATACAAGCCTGAAATTTCTACATGACGATGTCAGGTGCCCTTGACAGAAAACCATTCATCCAGGCCTCACTTGACAGGATGTCGCTGTTATGCGATGTAAGACGCTGTCCAAGCTGAGGGGAATGCCACTATCGACATGAAAACATGACTTTCAGCAGCAGGATCATATGCAGCCTCGACCAAAGTTCCTCCAGCATCGAAGCCACAAACGCAATCACATGACACGAGCAAAGAGTGGGCTGCTGCTCCAGCACCCTCGCTGTCCCCTAATGGCAGAAGCAAAAAGAAAATGACTCACTAGGCCTGATCCGTTTACTTGGCTCCCATCAAAGACGGCGGCAGACCATGCATGCTAATTGCCCCGCAGAGTGTCACATGCTGGGTTTTCCAAAATCATCCCCGAAGCCGAAACTGGGAGACGAGGACTCAGAGTGGGAAAGAAGACTGATGAATCCGCTTATTGCTTATGACAAGTCTGGGAAAAATCTAATTCCCAGTGTTCCCCAAGGCTACATCTGACCCTTATCAGCTTCTCATTTCTTAATACGGGCAAATGGTCTGACACTACCAGAGGGACCTCATTATGCAGACAGGGAGGGGTTTCCAAAGGGCTAATGAGTGCCTGATGTACAATATTAATTAATCAACCCCCACCTACTGAATAATAGGCTCGCACATTCTATTGCAGTCCCTGACTGCATGGGTAAAGTTGCGCATCACTGGTAGACAGGCCATGAGTAGGACAGCCTGAGCCGCATCTGCAAACCCGCTTTCAGAAGCTGCTCCTCAGACTCTTTCTCAGGCTCGAGAACCACTGCATCCTCTTGCGGAAATCACTGAAGTCTCATTTTATATCACACAATTTCATAAGCATAGAGTATCTTCCCATCTAGTCATGATCTATCAACTTATCCTAAACAGGATCACTGAGGGGGGGGGGTCCCAAGCAGCAAAGGGCACAAGGCACGGGACAACCTGAATGGGATGCCATTGTGAAACTCAGAGCCCTGGAGAAGTAAGACAATGGTGGCACCATTTAGCCCGAAGGGAATTCTATGATATTCAAAAGGCCTGAAAGCAGTGGAAGGCCAGTTATCGGTGGAAAACAGGGTCTTCAGGACATAAAAATACGAGAAATGGTTGAAGGTGGATGAAACTGCTAGTGGTGTTTGACCATGACGGTGATTCTGCTGCAGGAACAGGAGCCGATGCAGACGAGCACGTCAGGACCAAGGCGGCTTGGGATCTGTCCTCCAGACGCTGCTAGAGGCCAACTGTCTGGGCCCAGCTGAAGATCGTTCACTTCAGGGCCAGATGGCACCAAGCAGGAGGCGGAAGGAGGGTGGGATAAAGGGCATGGAGTACTCTGCTGAGAAGTGGAGTTAAGATACGGAGGAACACCGGTGAACATAATTAGGGCAGGTGATTCAAAAAGGGTGGATCAGCGGCCATGATGTTATGTTGGAGACAGTCAACACACATGACGCTGGTCAACAGCAGTGACTGCTCAGCTCACAAACAGCACCTTCAACTGCAGGAGAGAGCAAAGAGGTGGGTGTTACTCTACAATCATGTACAGGGAGTCTGAATTCCCCACAAAGCCAAAGGATGGTGTGCAGAGGTCCTGGTATGAGATAACCAGCTTCTCGTGAACCATTAATTGGTTTGACATAAAGTGACTGTCAAACCCAGTCAGGGTCCACCAGGGTCCTGTTCTCTCCTCATGCAGAACTCGAGTCCATCAGTGGACGTTCCCTACAGCCCCTTCTTCACATCCTGGCCGGATGAGGTCGGTCAGTGTCAGAGTATCCAAACACCTCACTGCTCCAATATCAATGGTTTTATTTGCCGTTTCCACATGTACGTGTAGATTGGGATTCGTTAGTTCTCACATATGTCATCTTATTCTCTTTTGATACATAAACAGTGAAACAGTGTGAGTGCAGGCCATTTATCCAGCACCCCAAGAGCAATTTTCGGTAAGTCAGGGGTCTTGCTCAAGGGCCCAACGGAGATATGGCCACTCTGCTGAGTACAGGATTTGAATCGGTAACCTTCTGATCACAGGCACAGAGCCACACAGCGCCCCCTGGGCCTGGGAAAGATTTTACAGCTATGAGGGCGGCTTGGCATGTCTGGGAACCATCTATAGGTCCTCCTGACGGCCCAATGACTCACAGGTCTCTTCAGCACTGTCACCGACCCTGAGAGATGCTGGAAGTGCCCAGGTGCATCCCCATCACCATGGACAGGAGATGTGTGTTTTTACAGCGCACTTAAACCCCTTAGTGCAATTTATGGCAGGTGCTTGCAGGGTGGATGAAAATGCACTCCTCGCCACCATTAGCGTGTTTACGGCTTCCGATCGACCGCACATGCCGCTTTACGGGCCACAGATGCCGAGCTCCCTAATGACGAGTTTGTTTGTCATTTGCTGGGCCGTCCTTGTACCAGAGTAGCAAGGTTGTGACAGAACAGGGCCAATTAAGCCGTAATCGATCCCTGAACGAGAATAAAACCCGGTCGCTTGTGGTCCCAGCAGCCAATGAGGAGCATTCCAGCTCAGCTGCTACCTGACATGTCAAAATGCAAGCAGAATCTGCTGACTATATGTAAACAAATGTAAGTGATTTAAAAAATGACTGTATGGCTGGGAATACGGTGGTTAGACTTAATGTTTTATTACTGAGCAAGCAGTTATTCCTTATTGCATCTTTATTATTGCAATTATCATCCCAGTTTCCTGTCTAATTACCATCCCAGTTACCACTCCTGTTAACCTAGTTATCATCCCAGTCATCTTTCTAGTTATCCTTCCCATGATCATTCCAGTTTTCAATCCAGTTACCATCTCAGTTATCATCCCAGTTACCATCCCAGTCATCATCCCAGTTACCATCCCAGTCATTCCAATTATCATCCCGCCAGTTATCATTCCAGTCATCCCAGTTACCATCCCAATCATCTCAGTTATCATGCCAGTTACCATCCCACTCTTCTCAGTTATCATGCCAGTTACCATCCCAGTTATCATCCCAGTTACCATCCCAGTCACCCAGTTGCCAGGCAGTAAGAGCACAGTACGTCCTACAGGAGTTCACCCACGAGGAATTCTGGGTAATCCACCCTCTCTGCCTCTGTCTGTCACCAGGATCTGAAAGACCCAGCTGCATGCCAAATCAATCTGCTGCACACCCCCCACAAATACGCTGAGGTGAGAGATGGGGTAATCTCACCCTCTGTGCATGTGATGGTGATGCCCCCCCCCCCCATGTCAGAGTGGTGCCTCCATCATGATCTTAAATGCCTTATTTTAATAATAAGCGTCAGGTCTAAAATATGACCAACAGTTTGGTACAGTAAAGACGTTATGAGTACATCAATCACCGGCAGGCGGTGAAAGGGACGATTGTGCCTTTATGACGGCCCCAGTGACCATTAAAAACACCAGACCACCTGGGAAATCTGACATCGCCCGACAGCCCCCGCGATCAGGCCGCTGTTAACCCTACAGCACATCAAACTCGCTCTCCATTTGCCCTGAGGCTATTACCTGTCACCCTTCTGAATAATGTCGCATGACAAATATGGCCAATTTCGCAAGTCAGGGCATGTGCTGTGAATTATGTGCGCACGCTAAGAGTGAGTGTATTTCACTTTTCTAACTGCAGTCCAGTTTAACACATGGTGGCTTTTAAAACATCAGTTAAAAGGCTTAAAAGGAAGAAACAGCAGTCAGGGCTCCATCAAGGGGCGTGAACACGACAAATGAAACAGAGACGCGTTCATTTAAGCCACAGTCACATGACACCGATGTTATGGCGCTCTAGGAATATGCAAAACGCTCATTTTCAGAGCGGATTTTCCATGGGAAGTTAATAATAGTGACAGCTACTTTAAAGCCACCATTGCTGCCTGTCCCTGACGCGGCCTCCCCCTGATAAATCGCCGGCAAGGTTTCAGCAGAGGCTTTCGTCCGAAGGCTTCCTTACTTTTTCCACAAGAGAAACATCCATAATTAAATGTGGAGCACAGCAGGATATCCTGTTTATAGTCTACCTTCTGGCAAAGATTTTTGGGCAAGGAAGAGCAAATGAACACGCCACTTAAACAGCTGCTTCCTGTGTGCAGTGCTGCTGATCAGACAGCCTTGAGTTCATTCGCCGGTGCCTGAACCGCTCCGGACCTCAGCTGACACATTATCTGCACATTCTTGGACTGCTATGCGTACATATCTGTACTCTATATTAATGCATAATACTATTGGCAATCTAGTTCTAATCAGTACTTTAATCTTTTCCATACTTTAATGTATTTTATTCTATTCTATTTCATTTTATTGCTATTTATGTTCTTTTTTTTAGTTTACGTTCAGTGTTGTCTGTGAATGCGGGCACCATTACTACCCAAACAAATTCCAGGTCCGTGCTGGGTGTACCTGACCCGAAAGTGAATTCTGATTCTGACTCTGATTCTGGTTCCTTATTGTCTCCGGCTGGATGCACTTTCGGCCCAGAGGACGGGATGAGGCTTGCAGACAGATCATGACCGTTTCTGTTCACCGAGAGGAGGCGCAGGCATCTCCGTCGGATCCGGGACAGTGTGACCTGCCCAGCATGTCACGAAGATGTGCGGGAGAGTTGAGTGGAGAGCCAAGCAGCCAACCGGTTCCTGCCCTTAGCCCCCCCCCCACCCCCACTACCCAACCTCCAAGCAGCATCAGCAGACAGATCAGCGCATGCCGAACTGGAGGTGGACAGCGGCGCTTAAGGTGTCAGATCATGTCACGCATGGCTTTCTGCTGGCATACTGAGGACAACAGGCACCACGAGAGAGAGAGAGAGAGAGAGAGAGAGAGAGAGAGAGAGCGAGAGAGAGCGCTGCTCCATCCTCCAGTATTCAGCACGCGTTCTAATTAGCCTCAAGTACAATAACAACATTAACGAGCAGGTAGGAAAGTTCCTGAGTCTGCTAAGTTCCTCCAGAGCCATGCCCGCCGGGCCTCGGAGCGCCGTACTTTTGGCAGCGGCCCGAATGACATTTTCAGCAACCGTCCTGTGATTCCCCGAGTTGCCGTGGTCGACAAGGAAACAAGAAACATAACAATAAAAGCCCGAGAGCGCAGCTCCATATATTCTGCTCGTAAGGGGCACAGCGCGGCCCCGGGGCCCCAGCCGCCTTGCCGGAGCAGAGCCCGGTGTGCGAGGCGGCTAATTGTGCTTCTGGGTGGTGGACAAGTAGCAGATGGCAGCCGACATGTCACAGTGGCACCGTCTCCGCGGAGGGAGGGCAGGCGGGGCGGCGGGTCCCATCCTCAATGCAGGTGCCTGCGCATCCGATGTCGTGCCATGTGTTGCATTAAGGCTAATTTGCCCAGGATAAACACAATTTGCATAAAGCACCCTATCTTAGACACACACTGGCAGACACACACATTCGCATAAGGCTCCAGCAGAAGGTCATCACCAGCGTGATGTGAGACCACACTGTCCGACAGTGATTTGGCTGTTAGGGTCACCTGACCAGGGTCTGGGAGGGGGGTGGCAGACACAATAAAGCCAAAGGGGCCAGTGGGTCAGAGCTGGACCATTGATCCACCTTTCAGGCTGTAATTGGGAGCTTTGTGAGAGATGGGGGGCCGTAAGCTTCCATCAAAGACCCGTGCTGAGACACTCAAACTACCCCCCAGTGGCAAATTTCCTGTCTTCCTGCCTACATGATGGTCCAGAGTCAACAGAAAAACAATCCCCCCCACCTGAAAAACAAGAAACTCACAGAAGCAGACAGGCAGGCCAACCACGTGTCTGAAGCACAGGAAAGACCACGTCCACTGTAAGGCATCAGCCCCGCCCACAGGAACAACATTTTTTGCGTGTTGCGTTTGCTGTCACGATCGCGGCCTTCTTGCGTGCGACACGCTCTCATAGAAGACGTCCCCGTGAAAGGAGTCACATGACGCATCCGAAATGCCAGCAAATATAAAGGGACCAAGAGCGCAAAGGAGCAGGGGTCAGCTGTGCCACTGGGGGGTGAGGGAAGCACTTGCGGGACCAGCAGGGGACGGGGGGGCAATAAAATGCTGCCTCCCTGTCTAGTACTCGATTGTTTGGCTTCAAAGTTCAAATCTTCGTAGCGTTTAAACTTGTTAATAAATGCATCAGCTACTGAGTAGGGTGCTTAGGGTTGTAGTAACACCAGGCACCGTGAGCGAGCCCGGGACCGGAGTGTTAACGCACCGTGAGCGCAGACCAACGGGGGAGTGGGTAAAATCCTGTTCGAGAGGCCAAAGGGTCTGCCCCCACCAGAAAGCCCTGCTCTTCCCATCAGACATCCTCTGATGATCTGGGTTGTTTCTGATGACACAGCAGGAAATAGAGTTAAACAGTGTGGAGACACACAAGCGTGGAGCAGGAGAGATGCACAGAAAGCCTCCCTGTTTCGGCATGGGTGCGGCTTCTCCATCTCTCACAGGCATAAGAAGCACGCAATATAAATCATCCTCACAAACTCAACCACGTGTGAATCCCAGTCACAGTGAGCTGATACTTATTGTTTTAAGGTAACCGCTGCATTTTCACTTATTTGTAAGATCATTAAGTTCTATAGAGATTATTCATCTCCTTGTACCTGTACTAATACCCATAACGCAACAGCAGAATCGAACATCATATGTTTATCTACATTTTGAGTCCAGCAATAATTATTCACACCCTGCGAAACAACAGCATTAATCACGGGAAGCCATGATCACCTCCATCACCAATGGGCTCGCTGTGGGCCAGCCGAGAGGGACCCATGTGTGACGAGCGGCACACTTTATTAATGAGCTCCCAGAAGCTGTGGAACAATTAAGCGGAACTCTCTGCTGCCACCATTGCTGCCTGTCCCTGACGCGGCCTCCCCCTGATAAATCTCCGGCAATGCCACTGCATTTCAGTTATGCACCACTGACACCAGGATGCTGCAAGAGTCTCAAGGTTTCATCTACGGCTCATGTCCACCCCGGCAGCAGCCACACAGCCTCCTACTTAGCCAGCCAGACCCGGGATGCATTTCATAAGAGAAATACAATAATGTAATACTACAGACAATCTGTAGTGGAAAAGCTGATTTGCCATCAGTTAACTTTTGACAAAGGGTGGATCCTAATCACCTGATTGGCCATCAGTTTACTTGTGACAGAGGGCGGGTCCTAATAACCTGATTGGCCATCAGTTGGCTTTTGACAAAGGGCGGGTCCTAATCACCTGACTGGCCAACAGTTGGCTTTTGACAAAGGGCGGGTCCTAATCACCTGATTGGCTAACAGTTAGCTTTTGACAAAGGGCGGGTCCTAATCACCTGATTGGCCAACAGTTAGCTTTTGACAAAGGGCGGGTCCTAATCACCTGACTGGCCAACAGTTGGCTTTTGACAAAGGGCGGGTCCTAATCACCTGATTGGCCAACAGTTGACTTTTGACAAATAGGGGGTCCTAATCACTTGACTATCCACACAACTACCTGCACAGTTAGTTCCAGGCCAGGTGTATCAGCACCCTTTAGTGACAGGACCGCATAAACAAGCATAATCATGCGAGAGCCACGTTTTACGCACCAACACCCATGTAAACAGTCTGTGTGATTTATGGGGGAGATGATAAAGCGTAATGAAAACCTGGTTATGGTGATACGCAGCCACATGCGGGGGGGAGGGGGACGACGACGACTTGCAGAGATGACAGCCCTGCTCCTCGTGTCCTCAAACCTGCCAGCAAGGCATGTGCTCAAACTGGCTTCCCCTCCCCCTCTAATAATGGAGGGTCCCTCATGCCAGGGTCCGTATGTCGCCCATTTACAGCCTGGCCTCCGGGTGGCTTGTTTTCAACAGTGTCCTCGCTCAATGGTTATAGCAGCGTTCACTTCTGCCTCACACTTAACGGGAGGTTGGCCCATTGGGGTCCGATGGGGGCCCAAGGCCCACTGAGGGAGAGGTTAGCCCTGGAAAAAGAGCGGGCACACGGGAAAGGCGTCCGCACCCCCCTGCACCCCACGAGAGGGAGATGACTGATGCTGGAGCGAATCATTTGGCTCTCTGACGTTCCACGCAGGCCAGGGGCAGATGCTTGACTGCTGAGTGTTTCTGCCAAGGCTGAACGGGTCCATCATCAATAACAGGGACCCCACGGGCCTGATGCTTCGGACGTGTCCTCCATGTCCTCCGAGCATGCGGGCAGGACATGAGGCCCTGAAGATCCCCCTGGTCTCACACTTCTCTGGAGGGGAGTGAGGGACAGTCGGCGCTCGTATACAGAGTCACTGCTCAGCTGCTCCATCTGGAGCCGCTGAAACAGCAGAACTGGGCTTGGCGATCAGGCAGCGGGTGAGGGGAGGGGGAGACAAGGGCATCTGTTCCACACACACCCCGTGCGTTATAATTAGAAGAGGAGTGAAGCTTCGGGGCCCGGCATGAGCTTTAGATAACGCTGCAGACCTTCCCTGGCCGCCAGAAACCACAGCAACGTCTCCTACAGTGGGAGGAGCCTGAGGAAAACAAGGGGTGTTAAATGGCGGCATGACCCCAGTAAACCTCACAGAATAAACCAGCCGCCCGGAGCAGCCAGTTACCCGAACACCACATGCGAAATGTAAAAACATCACCAGCGTATCCTCATAAAACCGCCTCTTTGGCAAATAAAAAGCACGGTAAAGCACGCAGCGCAAGGGGCCAGGTGGTTAGCGCCGCGGCTGCGGTGCGAGTTTATAGGGCCAGCTGGTGGAAAACGAGGCTCTCCGCTGCATTTTAACCCCATAAATACTGCGCTAACAGCCACCCCGGCTGCTCACACTCGCTCCCCCCTAATGAGTAATTCCATGAAGGTGCGAGCGGCTAATCAGCCTTAGCGGGGCTGTAATAGGATTAGCGCTTGTCGCTAAACTTGGGCCGTCCGGCTCCTCTGCGTGCGGCAGGAACGGAAACCAGCACCGTGGTCCGGGCCGTGTCTCTGCTGCCTTGCTGGCCCACCCCCCGCACCTCCAGGATACGGATCCTCACAGAATGGGCCACAGTGAGGGGCCTGGATTGGCGAGTGACAGCGAGGGGCCTGGATTGGCGAGTGACAGCGAGGGGCCTGGATTGGCGAGTGGCACCACAGCTCGCTCTGCTGCCTCTGTGCTGGGGAGGATCACACCTGTCCACCTGGTCTGTCGCTCCCCGGCCTCCACGGCGCCAGGGCACAAAGAGGCTCGATCATTAATCATGAAAATCGCCTCCTCCTACTGTCTGAGGAGCAGCATGCACCACCTCCTGACTCCTCACATGGACCACGGAGGTGCCCGTTACACATCTGTATCTGAGTCAGAACCTGGAGGCACATTCCCACCACATCAGCCTTCCAGGTGTGATTAATCTCGGTCTTCAAGGGGTGCACACTCCCCTCTCAGGGGTGTACAGGGGTGTGGTTTCCATTGTGTAATAATACCGTGCGTGTATCTCTGAGGAGTCAGAGGCCGGACCTTCGCCTTCTGTAACCGTCAACAGGAAAGAATCGCTCATAAAC
Source organism: Cryptomyrus ogoouensis (assembly GCA_025773925.1). NCBI lineage: Eukaryota > Metazoa > Chordata > Actinopteri > Osteoglossiformes > Mormyridae > Cryptomyrus > Cryptomyrus ogoouensis. Next base: position 33,089,784 of record JAOYFF010000063.1, on the reverse strand, counting down.
TGCCTGAGTGGAAGCGCTTCAGCACAGTGCTCCTCTGAGAGACCTCCAGATGGTCACTGGGCTGCTCAGCAAAGGCCTCGAGGGTGTGGTCAGCGTGAACCATGGATGCTTGCCCCACACAACCCACCATGGGGTACTGAGGGGCCATCCAAGCTAAGTCAGGAGGAAGCCACTGACCAGCAGATAATCAGTAACAGAGGAGGCTGGTGAATACAGTCCATTATTGCATATTCAACACTGAAAGGGTATTAAAACCGCTAAATGCCTTAGTAACACAAATGCATATAAACCGTTCGCGAGAGTGCCATCATTCAATTAGTATAACACCATACGTGTCCCTTGTTTGGTGCATTTAGTAATAGGAATAAATTATATTCACATCGCATCTGGGCAAGCAGCCGTTGCCATGGCGCCCGGTGGGGGGGGAGCGTTGACTGCTGCGAGTATAAGGGCGTCCGTGTGAGCCGCTCTGATAGCGGCTCGTTACACCGGGACTGGTGACCGTGTCAGCGTATCACCCTCGGGCCGGCACGCCGCTCCCACGACCCCGGAAACGGCTGCGGCATTTGCGGCTCGGTTAATGACGGCTAATCACCGCTCTCATGTCTAGACTCCGCCATGGAGAGAGACCTCGGGCATCGCCGTGACGCCGCGCCGGCTGTTTCTGTTGGTTATTCATTAGGTGTCCTATCTTACCCGTCACCCTGTCTTATCTGAGTGGGCCCAGAGAGGGCCCCGTGACCTGTGGAGCGACCTTCATTTTACACCCCCTACCCCTTCCAGTCCTGCCCTCTTTCCAGCATCCTCTGCTCTAGACCTTCACCGCACCGCTTACTGACCCCTGTCACAGCAGGCAGTGATGGGTGACATTGGGGTGGCGGTAGGGGGGGGTTGCCTTTACAGCAGGAGGCCGTTTGTGATCCTTTCAAATCCTCAGCTGTCAGGGGAGCAAACAGCCCCCCCATTGTGACACCGGGCTTTTCACGTTCAAATGTCACCGCCGAATACTAACAGGAGTTCTGCAGACGGCAAGTCCAGCTAAGCTGTGATTCCGCCGGTAGCCAGAAGTGGGAAAATCTGTCTCAGACCGCTTGTTCTTGTCTTCCTGTAGCCGGATGTCAAGGAGGAGAGAAAGATCCATCTTTGACATTTTGTCGTTTTCTTCCTGTAACCGGACATCACAGAGGACATGGAGATCCATCTCCTGACATTTCGATGTTGTCCTATATTTGATCGTCACAGAGGACAGGAAGACCCATCCCTGACATTTCGATGTTGTCCTGTAGCTGATCGTCAGACAGGAAGATTCATCTTTGACATTTTATTCTCATCTTTCACTAGCTGGATGGCACCAAAGAAAGGAAGATCCGTGGCAGACATCTTTTTCTCATCCTCCCGCTGCCTGTCCCACCTGGACTTTTAACCGCCAACATAGACGCTATTTTTATACCCGCCAGAATTTCCTCCTGGCAGAAAAGCTGGGAGTAATGAACCCAGTTAGTGCCTACAGGTTATGGCATGAACATCTCCTAATTAAAATGGTTGGGCTTCACTGAACTGCACTGAGATGTCTTTGTGATCAATGTCTGAAGATGATGCCTCCCTCAGCTCCAAGTGGACGTGTCTTTCAGCGGAACTGGCGTTCCCCAGAGTCCTTGTGGGATAGGGCTGGTCCCATTTAGATCGGCGGGACGACGGGGTCTACTCTTCGCCTGTCTGCCTCCCCGCTAAAGTTCCCAAACCCCAGCGAAGACGTTTCCACTCCAATGACTCTGAAAACCGAGATCCGACATGCTCACATATGCAACAGTTGATGAGGAAGTCAAAGGTCACACTCCAGGCTGAGGGCTTGTCTCAGCTGAGATGTTGCGCCCACAGACCCCTGCGCTGTCTCTGCACCCACCTGTCAATTTTAATTGGAGCGGGAGAGGCCCGCCCCCCGCCCCCCTATAAAAATAACAGTGAATTAATGAGGGCTCCCTGCGCCTTCTTAAACACGGCTAATCAGCCCCGTTCTGCCAGCCATGGCCAGTCGGCTCATGTGTGTTTTCATGCGACTTTGTCACTTTGTTTCACTCGCCGTACAAAGCGGGAAGCTGAGAGCAGGAGGCTGACACCCGGCAGGCCTGCTGCCGCGCTCTCATTAGCCCACCAAAACCCTTTGGGCAGCAGCCCCACCTCACCAACATCCCCTTTATCCTGAAACGCATGTCACATTCTTTTTGCTGTGACCTCGAGACGTCCACCTCTTGTGTTTGAAATAAAGGTTCCTTTAAAACCAGCCGGACACTGTGTTCTGTGACTCACCGAGACTCGTCGACTCGTCTGGCAGGACGGCTAGTCAGGCAGCACCCGGCAAACAACACTTAACAGCTGGCACTTTGCTGCACTGCTCTGACCTCTGACCCCCCCGGGTGGAGTCAGCTGATTGGCCAAGCCACCCTTTGGCTCTTTTACTTAACTTCTATTTAACTGGCTGCTTGACAGTGTAAAATGCAGGGGGGGGGGGGTTAAAATCTAACCCCACCACAGAAAGGCACTGTTTCTTTTGCCCAAGCATTTCTAAAGGGTAGCAGCACCCCGTTTGAGTAAAACCTGACTTAAAGAGAGCAGGCGATCTGATACAGAGCAGAGAAGGTCAATTCTGCACTTATTGGGATGAAATGCAAGGGGAAAAAATGGAAAGGTCAATTCATCAACTCGCTGTTATACTCAGATCTGCTGCTGAGAGAGATATAGTGGGCTGGCTGATAAAATTCAGCTAGTGTGGTATCTCTCAATAAACACTCTTAGCTCCCCCCCGCTCCCCCAGACAGGCGGGTGTGGGCTTCAGCGACAGACAAAGAGGGTGGGTGGGGCTGTTTTATATGTCAGTGTCCTCAGGAAGACACCCCCTGCCTTTTCCATGCACACTCAGAGTGTGTAAACTGTACATGCTGAGGACCAGAGAGCGTTTCACGGCTGATCCTGGGGGTCGTGACTTTCCGCAGCCGTCATGGCATGAAGGTGAAAATCATAACCCCCCCCCCGCAACCCACTCCCATTCACCACCATCGCCTGTCAGCATCACGAGACACGATGGAGGGGCCGCGTGTCGACAGGCGTCGTGTTTTATTAAAGCCAGGAGGACTGAGCGATTTGAGGAGGGTGTCTGCATTGGAACGGGACGCAGCGTGTAAATATCCTGTCAGAAAGGGCCGAGGAAGGTGGGGCTTGTCTCAGCGTGATCTTCCGGCGGGATGCGGCATCAATCAGCCCACGCAGCACCATCCTATCAGCTCTTATGGTGGGGGAACATCATTCATGAAGAGGTGGTGGGACGAGAAGATGGACGGTCACATCAGGGGGGGAAACGGAGGGAACCGAGGGGGGGTGAGACTGTGGAGCAACCTCACACACACACCTCACACCCACAGACCCCCTCATATTCATACACCCTACAAACACACATACCCCACACTCACACACACACCACACACACAACACCCACAGACCTCTCACCCCCGCCCCACACACACACCATCTAATCCACCCTTTTTGAAGGTCTACACATCCAGTTCCATATTGGTTTTCTCCAGACTTTCCTGAACAACATGGACCAGAGGAGGGTGCTGAGGCATCAGGCTGACTTTCCGCCCACTGCGATGCGAACACAGACCCTGGGCATCAGCTTCCATATGGCAGTATCACAGCACCAGCAGAAATGGACCCCCTGGGAATGAAACGGATCTCCCCACCTCACCTGAACTCACTTTCACATTGAGCTGACCCTTCAGACTGAAGAGCTTCAGTGTGAAATCTAAGGATGCCTGGAGGGACATGCTAGTAGCAGATTCTGTGTACGATGGCAAGTGATATTCAAGACTTTAACACTTCGTCATTTTTAGCAGATACACAAAGAGGCCCTATGAACTGCCATATGAATTTTTGCTCCTTGCTGAAAACAATGTCATCTGCTGTAACACCCCAAAGCACAGCCGCTCTAGCACAATCCGGATGGCTCATGTATCTACCACACAATTCGCATTTAAGCCTGTCTCTTGTGCATCTTGTGTCTTTATTCGTCATCCACATTATGCCTAATTGTTAGATGTCCATTATCATGGTGTCTCTGATGGTAGCCAGCTGTACCAGCAAAAATTTCCACTAGCCTCGGTGTCGGTGATGTGCCGATAAAGATTCTGACTGTGATTCTGACTGTGATCCTGATCTTGACTGTGATTCTGATCCTGATTCAGACTGTGATTCTGATCCTGATTCTGACTGTGATTCTGATTCTCATTGTGATTCTGATCCTGACTGTGATTCTGACCCTGATTCTGACTGTGATTCTGATCCTGATTGTGATCCTGATTCTGACTGTAATCCTGATTTTGACTGTGATTCTGATCCTGATTCTGAAAGTCCCTCAGTCAACTGCCCAGAATCTATGTTAAGTAAGCAGAGGGGGCATTTTAAGACCAGCTTAACCGAATGACCAGGACCACAACCAAAACAACCTACCCTGCTGCTTAACCAGGTTTTCAGAGCATGAAGGTCCACATGCTGTCAGGCTCCTGATGGGGAGGAGAGTGTCTGATCTCAGATACGGAATTAGGAGGTGAGGTGTGTGGTATCTCCATAAAGGCTAAATCTGGCACATATAAGAGTCAGAAACAGCACTGTCAAAATGAGTCAGTGCTCCCGAGAAAGCACCATCACGGTCAAAACGAGTCAGTGCTCCTGAGAAACAGCACTGTACACGGTCAAAATGAGTCAGTGCTCCTGAGAAACAGCACCGTCACGGTCAAAATGAGTCAGTGCTCCTGAGAAACAGCACCGTCACGGTCAAAATGAGTCAGTGCTCCTGAGAAACAGCACTGTACACGGTCAAAATGAGTCAGTG
>JAOYFF010000063.1:33065188-33076276 GCA_025773925.1 Cryptomyrus ogoouensis | reverse complement strand
TAACGCAAACAAGTGTTCATGGAGCGCATACTCGCTTTAACGCAAACAAGCATTCATGAAGCGAACACTGGCTTTAATGCAAACAAGCGATCATAGAGCACATACTAGCTGTAATGCAAACAAGTGTTCATGGAGCGCATACTCGCTTTAACGCAAACAAGTGTTCATGAAGTGAACACTGGCTTTAACGCAAACAAGCGTTCATGGAGCGCACACTTGGAAACAAGCTTTCATGGAGCACACACTCACTTTGACACAAACGAGCATTCATGAAGTGCAGTGCACATTTATTTAAATGCAAACAAGCTTTTGTGGAGCACACGCTCACTTTAACACAAATCAGCTTTCGAGGAGCGCATGCTTGTTTTAATGCTAATGAGCTTTTGAGTAGCGCACGCTCGTTTTAACGCAAATGAGTGTTAGTGGAAGGCACACTCGCTTTGACACAAATGAACATTCATGGAGCCCACACTCGTTTTAACGCAAACAAGTGTTCGTTAAAAAGGTACCATCTACACATCGTTGTGCCTCCTTGGCAGAGAAGCTCAGGTCCTTTTTCATCCACTTTGAATGGCCAAGGACAGAGACCGAAGCAGCAACCCTAACACGACTGCCAACAACCTACTACAAATGTGTGACGTTAGGCGTGTGCCCAGTGGATGTTGGGAAGGTGGCTGGGCCTGATGGGATGCCGGGGGGGGTACTCAGGGATGGCACTCTATCATCCGCACCCTTTCTCTGTCCCTATTGACTGACCCCTCCTGTGTGAAAACTACCACAATCATTCCAAAGCGGACAGCTATCAGTAATCTAAGTGACTACAGACCAGTTATACTCACACCCATTATTAAGAATGTTTTGAAAGGTCTTAAGGACATGAATCCACTCTGCCAGCCAACATGGACCAGCACCAGTATGACTACAGAGCAAACAGATCCACAGAGGACGCCCTTGCTGCTGCCCCCACACTGCAATGACCCACCTTGAGCAGAGGGACCCCTATGTAGGAATGCTTTTCATAGACCACAGCTTGGCATTTAATACACTGTCCCCAGCCGGCTGGCTGCCAACCTGCTGGACCTGGACCTCAGCCAACCAGCATGTGGACTGAGGACTTTGTGACAGATGCCCACAAACAGTCAGTCTCGGCTCTCACTACTGCTCCACCGGAACACTTGATGTTAATGTATACTTACACGTTACTTATGAATGTTCTACGAATGCATTATGAAGGTACAGTTAATGTAAAGCATTACTGTCTATTCATCCATTAGTCTATTTTGTTTTTAGCATTTTATATTTAGTTTTATGAATTGTTAGCTGTGTGTCAAAGCTTCAATCCCTGGAAGCACACAGCAAACTTTGCCATAATATACGTTGCATTAACAATAAAAGCGTTCTAGTTAGTTCTGCCGTCCTGTCGCTGAAACTGCCCACATTCTCATCTGCTTCTCTCCAATAAAGTTTCCGCCATGCCGTGTGTGGAAGCTTTCGGAAAAAATAAAAAGGATTTCAGCATTTGCCTTGCAGGCAGAACCCAGCCCAGATGGCCACCCCACCCCACCGATCCAAACACCTCGGAGCATGTCACATGTTTTAATTACCTAAGATGGGTAACCGTGAGCCTGTCATGTGATCCAGTTACCCTGGGGGGGAGGGGGGGGTACAATTGTTAAAGTCCCCTGAGGGGGCCGGCAGGCATGGGCGTTCACAGCTAGCTGTCTCCGTGACGACTGGCCCCCACCAACATCCGCGACTCACAGTGGGACGAGAGGCCAACTGCTGCTGTGACACACGTGGGCCTGACAGGGGCACCCTGCACAACAGGGTACGGCCTGTGGGAGGCGCCGTGCGTGACCTTGTACCCCGGGACAGCAGTTTGCGTTGCGTCTCACTTGCCTTTGTCCTGACTTCCCACACGGCACACTTTTATCTGCCTGGTAGCAGACAGGCTTTGAGCTGCATATTAAGGACCCCTAATCTAGCGCCCGTCCATGGAGATGGCTGAAAGGGCCATGGCCAGGCTTCTGGGTAGATTTGTCATGCCCCATGGATCTCGTTTGGGGAGCGGGGGGGGCTGTCAAGGTGTTTGCTGTCTCAGTTCCCTGGTTCCAGCTGGAGGGGCCTCTTCTCCATCCTGATAACAGGGCTCCTATTGTGTGGGGCTGCTAGGCCGAGCTCCCCCCCACGCTTGAAACGGCGTTTTTCACACGACAGGTGCCCCAGCGCATTTGCAAGCGACGTCAAGGGGTGTTCGGTTACAGATTTGCTCAGCGCTCTGCTTCCGGGATATTTATTTAACAAAGACCCCCCACCCAGGGCCTGCTGCATAGGGCTCCGGCACCCAGACCCCTGCTCCACTCGGAAGATGTCATCATCAGCGCCCCCCGCAGGGGCCTGCATGAAGAGCAGCCGCCTCTGCATCCGCCTCCACTTTTCCTGGGTCTATGTTTGTTAGGCGAGCGTTCTCCCCCCCCCCTCCTGTGAGAGGAGCTGACACCCCAGGTCAGTTTAACCAAAAAAACACTTTTAAAATTGACTTCAAGCATACATATTTTTTGTTTTTTTACGTCTTTTAAATTTCCATCCATCCAGCCATTTTCTGTACCTTCTTACCCTATGCAGGAAGCTACCGGAACAAGGCAGGAAATAACAGGTCAGAGCGCCAGCCCACCGCAGGGCACCCTTCGCAGCTTAAACATTCATATTATACTTGAAGATAATGTTATAGAAAGCTCTTTTTTTTATTCTAGATTTTTGTATATATTCTCACAAAATTCTCACAATAATTTACGTTTCTATTTGATCTATAAGGTATTTTTCTGAACTATTATTCTTAAAACTTCTTAAAATAAGCAAATAACCTAAGCAGCCTCTGGTGTGAGTGTGATGACGGTGATTCCACAGGGGTCTGACTCATCTCCCCGTCCTGTACGCCGCTCTCAGGCCACACGTCCAGGAAACGTCACCCTCATTCAGGGAATCGGGGGAAGCAGGTCTATGACACAGTCTGCCCTGGGGGTGCCGTGAGAGCTGCCGCCCCCATGAGTCAGTCCTTGGTTTGTCCCAGTTGTGATGTCCCAACATCACAAGAACAGAATCTCTTGTCATCATCATCATCATCATTATTATTATTATTATTATTATTATTATCTGATGCTGTAAAATCAGTGGCAGCTGCTGGTGAACATACAGTCAACCTCCTTCTAGAAAGGTCTGTCTGGGTCCCAGAGAGCTGCATACCCATTCTTACGATGATGGCTGCCCTGTCTTGGAGCCATTTCCTTAAAGTACTGAGTCTTCTCATAAAAAGCTGCCTTCAATCCGGTCATTTGTGCTTCAGGTTCAGGACTGATTTTGCCTAGATTCCACTTGCGTCTTTTCCCTGAACTTCATGGTTATTCTTAATGGTCATTGCCTGCACCGAAGTTCAAAGCCTCTTGCTGTCCTGCTCCTCCCTGCCCAGCTCTCTCACCCACGCAGAGCCAGAGGGAGGGCCACATTCTCAACTATTCCTGCCTCTCTTCTCGTCTTTTGCAGACTGTTTCCAGCTCCTTCACCGCAGCTCTGCCAAGCACCAGACTCTGATTTGTCTGACTGCTGGATCCTTTGTTGCTGTTGATGGTTCCCAGAAGGCAAAAGCTGTCCGCAACCTCTACGCCTCCACCATCAACACCAAAGCTGGCTGCTCATCCAGCAGTCATAACCTTTGTTTTCTACACATAGTTCAATTACTTCACTTTGTTCTTTGACTTTCCTTAGAAATGTCTTCAGATCTTCTGCTATGAGTGTGGTGTCATCAGCATCAAAGGCTCTTCATGTTTCCTCCTTACAATCCACCATCTCTCATTAAATGTTCTGATTTGTTGGAAAAGTATTTAACATAGACACATTAAATGTACCCTCATGAGTATTGCTGTTTATTATGTATTGTTACTGTCTACTGATGTCTAAATGCCTGTTTAACTGTCAAAATGTGTGAGTTGTGTTACTGTTAACCTGCAGTTTCCTTTGGGATTAATAAAGAATCCATCCATCCATCCAGATTCAGAGGTCGTGTAGGTTGGACGGACCTGCATAAACACTATCGAAGTAAAACTTTGACTATAGAGAGACACGAAGAGAACACTATACCATCAGAGCAGTAGGTTCGCCTTCAGGACGTTCACTGTTTGTGGGTGTCAGGGCTCACAGGTCAGTCTGAAGCACAGCTGCAGGTCACATGATCAAGGTAGTCTGCAGTGCCCAGTACTCACATCATTTTTGGGATGCCGCCTTCGAGAGGCCAGCCAAAGTTGCCCTGCCCTGTAGAACAACATGCTTAGAAAGTACCCACTCTTCAGAGACACCACAAAGTAGAATTAGACCTTGTTACCCCAAGTATTACCTTTATCCTCAAAGCCTGACACCTCACACCGGTAAACAAAGTTAATACTTTCTTCTGTGAGCCTGAGGGCGTCCGCCGTAAGGGTGTGAAGACACCGCTAATCCGCTATATAAACAAACAGCAGCACAGTGACAGAGAGGCACCGCTAATCTGTTACAGAAACAAACAGGTGCATGGCAGCAGAGACGTACCGCTAATCCGCTATAGAAACAAAGAGCTACACGGGGTGTGACCCACCCACCCAAGGGAAACGCCCCCCCATCCTAGTCGTCGCCGCCCTATTACAGGCTGAGCCTGTACAGTAGTACAGTCATCACTGCACCCCAGCACTGATATTCGACCTGGGGTCTCCTCGTCAAACCTCCACCTTATAGTAGAAACCCATAATAAGTGCAAAGGACATTGGCTCCCAGCACGGCATGCGACAGACCCTGGATCGGGGCAGAGATTAGCATGCAATCACCGTCAAACCCAAGGGCCACAAATCTTATTTTCTGCCTTCCCGATAAGAAAACAAAAAACAAAGCTTTTGACTCTTCATGGACAGCAGCCCAATGGACCGGTGCCAGAACTGCCGCTGAGGAGAGCAGTTAATTTCCAAAAAGACCCCGTATGCATTACCTGAAGTAAACACTGTCTTTCCTGATGGGGCTGTAGATGTAGCCATGACACGGGTACTGATGCACTCAAACAAGAACCAACAGGAGAACAGCAGAGCACTTCGAGCCTTAAACAATCCAGACAATTGTGGGTTATAACCAACAGGAAATCGTGACCCCCAAAGTGGCTGACCCAGGTCACAAAATAAGAGGGACAAGAGGGGTCGAAGCAACCCCTCCCTTTATATGCTAATGGACACACGCACCTATTCATGGTGTTACGGAAGCAAAAAGAACCTTCTAGAAATCTCAAGCAGTAAAGCCACAAACACCTTCAGCAAATGGGGATCTTTAGGGATATCAACAAACAAACGTATCAACCCAAACAGACAGGTCACTGAAAGGCAGTTAATCAGGAGCACTGATAGTTTAATGTATATACAAGTGAGTAAAGTCAAACTGAGGAAATGATCTGATCGAGCTTTTACAGGAGGACTCAAACCTTCCCCACAAAGCCAGTGTGCTCCATCACAGCGGAGTCTTCCGAAACCAGGACTCGTTTACATCCCGATCATTTGCGTCACGCAAATTCGCCAGCTGACCATCTTGGGGGTCAAGGTGTTGTGCCTATGATCAGAAGGCCGCTGGTTCAGCTCTAACTCAAAACCCCAACTGTTCCAGGGACTGCTGAAGCCTGTTTCTCATCCATGGATAAAAGCGTCTGCTAAATAAAGGAAGTGCAATGTAAATGTGCCCCTGAAAACCTCTATGTCACTGTAACACGCTGCTCCATATGGAGGCCTGGATTCCACTACGGGCTCCACAAGATCCGACACGGAGACGAGACATCATCTGCTGGCACAACAAACCACCTCAGGGGGTTCACATTGATCTTCTGCTTATTGTGAGGACACGATTACTGAATGTCAGATACAGAGCGTTAGGTCTTGCAAGTATTTTCCCAAAAGGGGTACCCTAGCCCGAGTTGTCATGACAACGTCGCCGTTTACAGAGGTTCAGAGAGGCCGTCATGTGGCTGTGTCAAGAGCGGGAGCCCAGCTTTCTGAAAACACACCTCCCTCATGCGTGGTTTTATTTGCCATGCAGAATAACTGTCATTTCCCAAGTGGATCAATCATAAAGTAGATGTTTAAAAGAGAATATACAGGCCGTTCTCCATCGATGTAAGTGATGCATTCCACAAACCCTCATGTGAGTCGGATTTAACCCCAATTCCATTCAAGACACCTTTTAGCAAAAAACACATAAATCAAAAATGGGGACAAGAGGCTAATACTGGGTAGAGATTCATTCACGTCACAGGCCGGATGAGTCCCATGACGAGGCGTCACCTGAGATTCAGGAATCTTCACTCGTGATCCGCAATGGCCCTGAGCTGGTACCCCCCTTGCTGCCAATGTCGGCCAAGCTGCCAACCACGTTGATCGTGCGCCAGATCAGGCGAGGAGCAAATCCCCCCGTGTCACTTTCAGCCCGTGGAGGTCATGACCCTGCAGCCCCTACGCCATGCGGTCGCCGTTCGAAATTGGATCCCGGTAAGTATCCTTTAGCAGAGTTGACATCCATCACGGCTCTGTTCTGGGTGTTGAGCTTCAATCCCAATACATCCAGCCCCGCTACTGAAAGCTGGCAGCAGGGCGGCGCTCTACCTCACTAATCCACCAAAAGAGGAAAAGAAGGTGGCGAGGCTTTGAAGGATACTTTGCCCCTGGTGGTGTGTTGTCGATTACCCCATGGGGTAACAATATTCACAAATCAGCCAAAAGGCAGCAAGGGGCCCGGGGAACTCCCCCCCAGGCGTCCCGGGTCTCAGGGCAGTTGAGGAGATCCTCTCTAATCCTCATATTTTGTATGACGTTCAGACAAACTCTGCGAACGCCTAATTCACATTCTCATTTCAATAAGAAATATCTCATCCATACAAATTCTCCTAGAGCCTGACATCTGGAGAAAAATAACCAGCAATTAATAAGCGACTAATATTATTTCCCTCGTTTATTATTATGCATTGACAGCCAAGGAGACAATTTGTCTTTGCATTTCATTTAGCACAAACAACACTGTTTAATTCCGGCACTTAATTCCACTCTTAATTATTTTGTCGCTGCTTCAGTCCTCCTGACACGCACGGTACATGCCATGACACGCAAGCTACATGCTATGACATGTGTGCTATACACTATGACACGCGTGTTAAATGCCATGACACACATGATCTCACCCAGTTTATGGGTGTAAGTTCAGTGCAGGATGGAGAGACACATTTGGATGTCATGAAGTGACCTACTAAACAAAGACTATACTTAAAGTCATACACTGGTAACTAGTAGCCTGCCAGTAGTTTACATTGGAATCGACTAGGTACTTGACAGATGTGATTCTAACGTTACCTTTTATACACTTTATAATTACGCAGCTGACCAGACACTGACAGAGATCAGCTCCAAGTTCCACTGTCTTGCTAATGGGTCCTTGAGCAAGACCCTTATATCCCTGAATAAATGGCCGACCCTAGGCTTGCCACTCACCTCTGTGTGTGTGTGTGTGTGTCTATAAAAGCAGAGCATAATGGGATATGTGAAAACTTGCACTACCTGACGTTCCTGTTCTCATACTTAAGTAAATGATGCTTTATTTATCATTTGCACTTCATTTAATTTCATAATGGGCAAAGGCAGGGCAACTGACTTTCAGATATTAAGCTTGAAACTGTAGACTTACCACAGTGTAATTGTTAAAGTGTTCACTTCAGGTTCCTGCCATTGAGGTTGGACCTGATTTCCTTAACCAACTCTCTTGTTCAGCCATTAGAAACAAGAATGTCAGGGAAGAATCCCCAAATGAAAGCTCGTTTTCTCACGCTGAACTTCCCTGAACTCCCATTCATGACCAGAAAGGGTTTCTTTAACGCTGTTACTGCTGGCTTCACAATCCGCTGTTTGTAAACATAGCAAACTGTGCCATTACTGTTAAGCCATTTCATTAAGGCCCAGATTCAGACAATCCGGCCGCCTGTGACAGAACGCCCATGGCAATTTCCCCCTGGGTGTCAGCCAATTTGAGTACCGGCAGCCACTTCCTGTCCATTAGTTGTCATGGCAACAGAAAACAGCCTACAGATCATCACACGACTCTGAAAAGAAGGTGATGAGGACCAGATACCGGCCTGTAGGGCAGGGAATTGTCTGAGTATATTATGTCAGCTCGTAAGAACTTGTAAAAGTCGAAATCCAAAGATGGCTGAGGTCCCTGAAGCTGGCAGGCCATGACTCAGAGCCCCAATGGGTCAGTGATGATCTTTTGGTGCTTTTTCCACTGTCACCAAGAACCAAGCTGTACTCAAGCAGTATCGCAAACTGGCGGTTTTCCTTTGTAAATTATCTGAGCCCTACCCAAGCGTCCCCATGTTGTTCTAGCGTGACCAAACTGCTAGAATCACCACCATCTGAGTAATGCCAGTGTTCTGTGTTGATATGTGTGGATTATCTGAAGGAAAAAAAGGTAATATTCTCCGTATTATTCACTAATAGTAGTATCACACATCGCGATGTACGGTGCATTCCTGATAACTCGAAACGCTAGCGCTTGTTGGTGTCATGACACGGCGATTCTCACAGATGTGCTAACAGAAATGACCACACAGTAAATCATGATGTACACCATGTGAACAGTAAACAAGCATCTCTTTGATTTTATGTCACTGTTGCTCTCCAAACTCGGCAACGCCTTCAGTGGAAAACCGAAGCGAGCTGGAACCGCACTGTGACTAGGTTCTCTTTGCGGTAGCGCTCGGGTACGGCTCGGTTCCGGTATGGCAGTGGAAAATCGCCGTTAGAGTGGTCATGCCGAAAGCGTGCTGTTCTTGGTTTGCTTGTTATGCCCATATTTTGCCAATCCCAGCGCCGCCGTAAGGGTCACCATGCTCACAGCATGGCCTGCCCAGCGTCTTCTCGCTAATGCAGCACGCGATGCATGGCCCGTCAGGGATATTCCGTTATAAGGAACCCTCATCTGCTCATTTCCTACATGGTTTCCCAGCACATTCTAAGTATTATCTTTCCATGCTTATTATGAATGTAAACACTCCCCCTGACGTATAACGACACATCGGCTCTAACCATAACCTAATAAAGCTGGGTGGACGTCTCTTCCTTTCTGGAGACTCGCAGGTTTATTTTCTTTTGTTACTTCCTGTCCAGCACTGACCCAGGAGGTGCAGAGTGCTCAGTGCCGCCTGCCCCTGGACGCTGTCTGATCCACTTGTCCAGTCCGTAGTTTGTGTGGAAATGGGGTGGGGGGGGGGCACGTCTTCTGCTGACCCATCTGGTACCACCGGCAAAGCCCAGGAAGGATGACAGGGTCAGTCTGCATCGTCAGGCACCCAAAGCCGAACAGACAGACTGCAGTGACTCTCTGGCCAGAACTTTTGTCTATTTGTGCTGGGGGGGGGGTCAAGGAAAGGTTAGAGGACATTTCTCAGCCAAGGGCTACCAAATAAGCAGTGCCCCCACCCATTAACACTCACCCCCCCTAATCCCAGAGGTCCTGCAAACACGCTTAACACAGAACATAGAAATCACATCACTGACTTAACAGCCATTTATGTTCCCAGTGTGAGGGCGCTGGCCTCCTGGCCCACCGACGTTAAAAGGCAGGACGTATGCGGTATTAAACCCCACCCCAACCCCCACACTCCACAGAAAATGAGTTAATGGAAGCCCACAGGGTGAGAGGTAATGACCACAAATGCTGAACTTGTCCTCCCCCCGGGAGAGGAATTACAGATAACGGGACACTGCTGTGAGTCAGAGTGTTTATTACATCGGACCTCCATGGCACCGGATGGCGCCGTGGGGTAACCCCATCAAAGAGATCGAGTGCACTCTGGAGTGCAGGAGACGTAAATGGTTGTGATTAAGGCAGAATCTCTTAAATTAGACCAAACATGTGTGTATGGTGGGGATCGCCTTGGAGGATGAGTGTACTAAGAGCATGTAAGGAAAGTGTGTGAGTCCAGGGAAGGTCATCAAATAATAGCCATTATTCTGAAATATATTGCCTGAGCATTGTAGCTTATGGAGTGTCCAGGTTCATATAGTAAATGCATGGTTCAGTGAGCAGTTACTATGCATTTTTAAGTAATAAGAGCTTCATATTTCCTGGCAAATATTATGATCAGCCTCTCCTGGAGCCGACACCTTATCGTGGTGGAGGGGTTTGCATGTTCCAATGATCCAGGAGCTAAGCTGCCCGGGGCTTTTTGCCCCTGGTAGGTTCACCCAAGGCAAACAGGTCCTGGGTGAGGAACCAGGCGAAGGGCTGCTCATTAGACCCCTTATGATGACTAACAACATAGATTCACGTTTTCCCTCGCTCGGACACGGGTCACCGGGCCCCCTCCCTGGATCCAGGCCTAGGGGTGGGGCTTGATGGCGAGCGCCTGGTGGCCAGGCCTGCATCCATGGGGCCTGGTCAGGCACAGCCTGAAGAAGGCACGTGGGTCCCACCACCAATGGGCTCACCACCTGCAGGAGGGGCCAAAGGGGTCGGGTGCAGTGTGAGTTGGGCAGTGGCCGAAGGCAGGGACCTTGACGAGTCGATCCTCAACTGCAGAAGCTAGCTCAAGGGACATTTAATGTCACCTCTCTGGCGGGGAAGGAGCCTGAGCTGGTGCACAAGGTTGTGAGGTTCCAACTAGATATAGTCGGGCTCACCTCGATGCATGGCTTGGGTTCTGGAACCTTCTCCTTGAGGGGGGTTGGACCCTCTTCCACTCTGGAGTTGCTTGCAGGGAGAGGCGCCGAGCAGGGGGGGGCATACTTATTGCCCCCTGGCTGAGCACCTGTACATTGGGGTTAACCGCGGTGGACGAGAGGGTAGCCTCACTTCCCCTTCGGGTGGGGGGACGGGTCCTGACTGTTGTCTGCGCTTATGCGCCAAGCGGCAGTTCAGAATACCCACCCTTTCTGGAGTCCCTGGAAGGGGTGTTGGAGAGCGCTCCTCGTGGGGACTCTCTTGTTCTGCTGGGGGACTTCAATGCTCACGTGGGCAATGACAGTGAGACCTGGAGTGGCGTGATTG
>JAOYFF010000063.1:33051681-33065088 GCA_025773925.1 Cryptomyrus ogoouensis | reverse complement strand
AGGAGAGGGGCGGAGCTGTCAACCGATCACCACCTGGTGGTGGGTTGGCTCCGCTGGTGGGGGAGGAAGCCGGTCAGGTCTGGCAGGCCCAAGTGTATAGTGAGGGTCTGCTGGGAACGTCTGGCAGAATCCCCTGTCATAAGGAGCTTCGACTCTTACCTCCGGCAGAACTTCACCGATGTCCCAGGGGAGGCGGGGGACATTAACCCTCTGGAGTCGACGACATCGTCGGCGATGCCGAGTATCTTTCTCGTGTATTTCAGTTCATAATTCGCTGAAATCTTATTATAGAGGAGATGGCACAAAAACAGCCAGTCCAATCACAGCCAAACGCATGGGGCGATTCGCCGTGTGTTACCTTCGCTGACTCCATCTGGGGTCAGATTGCAATTATTCACTGTCTTTTATGAAGATGGATCATCTGTCAGCAGCAAAAGGGGCACATTCATACTGTGGTCCGTGGGAGTCTTTCCATTCCTGGAGAAAATGGCATTTAATGCATTTTGCAGAATCTCAGAGACCAGCAGCTGCAGGGATTGTCTGCGTAAATTAGCCCCTATAGTGCTGCCCTGCCATGGATCATAAACTGTGCATCAATAAGGGGCGGGACGCGGCTCTTAAGGGCAGATATACCTGAGGCTCCTCTCTGCCTCGGCCAATGGGATCTGCGGGCCTGGTGGGGAGCAGCTGCTTTCATTTAAAACTTTATTTTGGTGCCCTTCCATCTCCGGCTTGCGTCCCAGCGCAGTAATTTACTCCCTGGCTTATTACTGTCAATAGGCTGGTAATTGGTTGTTTCACACCCTGGGTTTGAGGATGCAAAGGGGAGAGGACAGGGGTGGGGCCTGTTGAGGCGGGCCGCCCTGCTCATCCATCAATTATGATCAGGCAGTGCGAGGGCCACCCCACCTATGAGCAGCAGGCCCACACTATGCAAAGCCCCATCCCCACCTTGGTATAACCCCTTCAAATTCAGGGGGACACCCGCCAATCACGACCAGCTGCAGACGGGCGTTTGTGTGGCTTCAAACGAGGAAGTGGCCTCTTTGTTTGGCAGCCGCCCCCCCAATGCATCATTTTGTGTCGCTTTCATTTTGTTCTCTGTACCATAAAACAACAGCCGCAACAAAGAGCGGGTTAGAGTTACAGTAGCAGGCAGCATTGCTGCGTTTCCTGGACGGGGTTTAAGCCAGCGGTAAGACGCCTGCCTAGAGATAGGAGGTGGCTTTTTCTGGCAGGACCAAGCTACTACTTCAGGGAGCCCATTTATGGAGGCCCTGATCAGGGAGATGGCCGGCCGCCCTGAGAGACGGGACACCGGGACACGTCTGCGGGCACACTGGATCCGCACTGTCAGAGCTCTGCCTTTTAGCAACTAAAACACACGGCCAAAATACTTCATGTGTCAGCTGGAGCTGAAACGGACGTCCGGTGGAATGGGTTCTGGGTTTTGTTCCCAGGCCCGGCAGTTGGCCCTCTTAGTGTCCTTTATCTGGCAGGGAATACGGCCCATTATGCCATCACTGCTAACAACGGCACAGTCAAGCCAGTGGCCAAACCCCCCCTGCCATAAACAGAGAGACTTCTCCTGCCACAGAGAGGGTGTCTGTGGCTGGGTGGGTTTGGGCACGGTGTCGGTGATCTCCTGTTCAGATCCCAGGGTCGGCAGAGTGATGTCACCTTTGGGCCCCTGAGCGAGGCCCTTAACCCCCAAATGCTCCAGGGACCGGCTGATTCTGCTTTCTCAGTTGGACATCGCTCTGGATAAAAGCATCGGCTAAATAATAGCACTGTCTTGCTAAGAGAGTTAGCTTAGCTTATCCCATTTAGCTTCAGGAAACCCGGATACGATGTGCTTCACAAACACCAGTCAGCTGAGACCTGCTTCATGAAACCTGGATACGATGTGCTTCACAAACACCTGCAGCATGTTCACAGGAAATGCACCCTTACAGCAAAAACACTAGGAATGGAACAGGATTCCCTTAGAGCCATTCTTCACAGAGTCGTGCAGGACAATCAGCCAATCTCATCCTTCTTCTGGCACCCAGGTCAAAGGTCACTGGTAGCCAGGTAACAGAAATGAATGCCCCCAACTCACTGGCCATGGGCACTCTGACCACAGCCCCCAGCACACCGGTAACGGGTAAACAAGGCCAACAGCAAACACCTTCATTATCACGTTTCGCGATGGTGTGCCTAACAGAGGAGCAGGGTCTGCAGAGATAACCCTTTTACAGCCTTACTCGTTTATACAGATAGCTGTCAACTGAAGCGATTCAGGCTAATTACCCATCTCAAGGGGACCCAGATTTATAAGCACTGCACCACCTGCTGCCCAGCCCGAGATATGCAGCACCGGACAGGGGTGCTGTGGTCATTGTTCCATTATCGGAGTGGGGGGTTTATTCTGCCTGACCTATAAGTGTGTGTTATACTGGGTCAAAACCCCAGGCTGACAATGCGTCAAGAGAGCCACCTACCCAGCTGGGTGCTCATGGATGAAGTGCTGAGAATATGGTCACGAAAGTCCCAGAAACGAAAACCGAGGTTCCCAGAAAGTGGACAGAGAAGATCAGGTGGAGCCCTGCATCTCTGAGGAATGAAGGAGGGGTTAATCGCCCATAGTGCTTCGGTAAATAAAGCGGCACACCAGTATATCTCAGCCCAATTTGTCACCGGAGAAGCTGTCAGGTCCGCAGTGGCCAGCCGACATTATTTATGCCCTGGCTGTGCTGCCAATTAGCTCTGCGAAAGGCCGGGACTGGGGCGCCGCTGATACCAGGAGTTAGCCGGTGATTTATCTTCATTCCACAACTGGCCTGATTCGTTGGAGACCCCCCACAACTGATCTGTATCACGTCCCACAGGAAACAGTCCATTTGTGCACCTGGACACAAAGCCTTGATGAGATATTATATATACACTGTACATGCTGTTACGTATAATAGGGCAAAAGCGAGAGAGACAGGTTACTTTTTCGCACATGGCTCTACATGCCTGTCAGCTGAGGTCAGACTTACCAAATTCCCGTGGCCCCTGGATTTATTTAACAGCCAAACATATCGCTGGCTGAGAGTCACCTTGAGATTTCTAAATGCTTCTTCTAGTAATGAAGCCACCAGCTTTCAGGAACACATAATAAAATCAAACCAACAAGAAAATCTCCTCAGTGTTACACAAACAAGAGTATCACTTCACATTTAATAACAATAAACACGTCATAGGCATCAATAAAAATCTAATAAACAGATGAGGATTATGTATGATAATGGAAATGTAATATAAACACACTTCTGCAGATATCGGCCTATATGAGGTTTCTACAATTACCCAACAGTACGTGATCGATACCCTTAATTTCGCAGCTAGGCATAATTTCACATTCCTGCTGATTAAGTGTCACATTTTAATGAAAAAAACAAACAACTGCACAGCTGGCTGTAAGAAGAAAAGCTGTTATTAATTCTTTAATGCGTGTCATCACTGCCGGACCTGGAAAGCAAACAGAGCCTCCAGCAAAAAGGGCTGGATGAACACCCTACGCGGAGATCTCAGCGATTAAATAAAATTCAATTACGCCTCTGTGGGACTGGACCCCCTCCCCACCGAGGTCGTGTCGCTTTGCTTGGCAGGTCCGTTATCTCGGCATGGTCTCCGGCCGCCACATTGTAGGCCAAACAGGCCCCTTATTGGAATCAATATCTTTCCAAGAAGATGGATGTGTTCTTACCCTCTGTTTGGTCAAAGCAGATGATGATTGGGTCCGGTGATCTGGGACACTTTCCCCCACCAGACTACTTCACATACCGGCTGTACCCAGAAGGCCGTTCACAGGCCGGCTGTACCCAGAAGGCCGTTCACAGGCCGGCTGTACCCAGAAGGCCGCTCACATGCCGGCTGTACCCAGAAGGCCCTCACATGCCGGCTGTACCCAGAAGGCCCTCACATGCCGGCTGTACCCAGAAGGCCGCTCACATGCCGGCTGTACCCAGAAGGCCCTCACATGCCGGCTGTACCCAGAAGGTCGCTCACAGGCCGGCTGTACCCAGAAGGCCCTCACATGCCGGCTGTACCCAGAAGGCCGCTCACATGCCAGCTGTACCCAGAAGGCCCCTCACATGCCGGCTGTACCCAGAAGGCCACTCACATGCAAACTGGAGAAACCCCACAGATGTTTCTGTCCTTGTGAGCTTTAGTCACTGCTTTGCTACTCTGCTGGACCTGGATAGCTCCAGTTCTCCTAGCTCAGGTGTGGCACCACGTTCAGCCCCAGCTCCGCTTACGTCGACCTCATCCCATGGTCCACAGACACGCAGGTCTGGCGCCCAGATGACCCCAGCGTTTCAGGTGACTGTGGCCATGCGATGTCATGTGACCAAGCTGCACCCTGCTGTGGGTTCCTGGAGTTTCCTGTGATCGACTGGATGAACAGTCACTTATCTGACTTTTAACACCCAGGAAGGAAAAAGGACTGACATCCTGTCCGCGGTGTAACCATAACCATAACCATAACCGTAACCATAACCGGAACCCTAGCCATTCCGCTGACTTTCCAGTTCCCATTAGGTAATGGCTGGTGTCTCCTCGACCGGCTCGTTACACAGAGACTCAAACGGGACGCTAAAAGGCAGCAGAAGCTCATGATATGTTATGGTGCGTTTCTGCTGTCAGAAAGGCCTCTGCTGAGATTCACAGTCATTTTTCAGAATGAGAACAGCAAAACAAAAGCATCCCGCAATGCCAGAACCAGGAACACGGAACATTACTCTCTCGACACAGGAGATTGAAGAGTAGGGCTGGTAGATGGTTTCTGCAGAAAGAACAGACAAGAAATCAAAGTGTGGACATCAAGCTTCCATTAGAAGACCAGACGCCGAGGTACCCGGTATGGAGACCTCCTTCACATCCTCGGCAGTAACAAAATAACCGGGCAGTGGGTGGCATGACGGTTAAGTTCATTTTTGGTCCCAGGGTGACGCACTTACACCATTCATGGGAATGGAACAAATCACCGGTCAAATGACAGACAGGATCAGTGTTTCGAAAAGGTCAGGATTAACGTATGCCAGCATCCCGTACGGATCCTGCGCAAGAGACTCCCAGGAGAACGGCGGTGCTGAGGGGGCCTAGCCGAGGGCAGGCAGGGTCACTGGGGCAGCGAGAGGTCACCCTGCAGCATGGGGTCACCTTAACACCTGCTCCGAGTCCCTGGTGATGGAGCGACAAAGCTGTGCAGATCTGGCTGACATCTGCCACCAGGGATCAATGCCCCCCCCCCCCCCACTCCCCACAATGTCACACACGTGTGCTTCAAGCATGACGACAACAAACGGCTCGTACAGAATAAAAACACGGGCTAATCTTTAACAGAGCAGCTCCCAGAAGCAGCGTTACAGACACAGAGATATTCAGACCGAACCATCACACCCAGTAACTCAGCACGCCGTTACACAGGTCCCACATGGCCGCTCTGCTGTCACTATGGAGACCCCGAACTGAGACTGCCAAGCGTCCACTGTGGCCACATTCAGTGTTGGACCAGAGGTGATGCTCCAGTTCAGCTTACAGGCACATCGCAGTGGAAGTCACTGCAGCTGTTTTGGAAATAAAGTAAAAACTTCAGGCTGGGAATAACAGAGCCAAGAAGGAGGCTGTATCTCCGCAGAGACTGTCCCATCCTGTCCCCAAGCTCCCCAAGGTGACACCACTAAACCTGGGAGCAGCGGATACTCTGACCTACTGACTCAGTTCGCTGGATGTCAGTCGTAAAAAAAACCAAGATGGTGACTCAGAAGTATGACTCACACCGGAACATTAACCAATGACTGATCCTAAGGCAGGAGCGTGGTGCACTGTGACAGCTGTGTCATCTGCGTTTGACAGTCCTCAGCCAGGAAGCGCAGGAATGGGCATTGGAGATGGGGCGGCAGATCCTGGCACGGTGAGGGGAACGACCATGTCTCTGTTAGACAACACCGGCATGCAGCGGGACACGCTCACCACAACGTCCTCCGGCACCAAAGGACCGCCGGAGAATCAGGCGCCAGATTGGGGTGTAGTAATGACAGACTCCTCCAACGGAGGGTGCAAGGCACGGCACCCCCTACAGGGGAGCCGCATGACACGTCACTGCCCTGCTCCGGCCGCGGACTCCGCCGGTCCCCTTTCACTAGCACCGTCCCAGGCCCTCCCCTCACTGGCGACACGGCGCCCCTCAAATCAGAGTTATTAGCGGGGGGGCAGCCAACCGGAGCAGAGCAGCCGGCTGGGGGGTGTGGGCGATTTGTGAGGCCTAATTTGGGTAATGTGCGGGAACAAAAGCAGGGGAGCCCCCCCCCCCCACTGCCCCCAAATGAAAACACCCTCCACCACTGCCTACCTGCCCCCCCCCCCCCCAGCAGTGAAAGGGAGGGAGCGATTGGCATGTGACTCTGCGCTAGGCGTGGGTGTCCTGGCCCAGCCACCGACAAAAGCCACCGTTTGTGCTACCGGAACCACATTACAGAAGGAGCCGAAAGCCATTAATCCGCACAGGCTGGATACGGCTCCATTTCCCCTAAATGGGCCCGAATCTCTTCACACATTAGCAGAAGAAGCGCTCTGTTTATTTATCTGAGAGTGTGAAAGCAGGTCGGAGCAGCTGTGCACGGCTTCAGACGCCGAGAAATTCATTAACAGATTCGCTGTGGGGGGGGGGGATCAGCCGGCCCTTTTATAATGAAATCTAATTGAAAAGAGCAGCCATAACATGTGCATACAAGCTGATGAGATTTGCCATGCTTGCTGCAGCTCAGGGTTAGTGATGTTAAGTCATAATTAGGTTCTGACTACAAAAGCCATGTACTATAAAGACCTCCCAGAGTGAGGCATTCTGGGAGGCGTAGCGCACCCCCACCAACAGAGAGCACAATCAATTCAGCCCAGAAAATATAATGTCAAAATGTCAACTTTGTCTTGGGTTTCCAGTCAGTGCTGGAGACCCTGGAGTGTTACTATCTGACACAGACCGCATGCATCTGAAGTCAATAAACTCCCCCCCCCCCTGAGGGAGGCAGAATCCGCCACCATGTATGCGGCTATAAATATCCACACATCCCAGGAAAAAACATAATTACACGTCCCACAAATCCGTGTAATGACTGTCTCCGACTGAGAAATATTAA
Source organism: Cryptomyrus ogoouensis (assembly GCA_025773925.1). Lineage (NCBI taxonomy): Eukaryota > Metazoa > Chordata > Actinopteri > Osteoglossiformes > Mormyridae > Cryptomyrus > Cryptomyrus ogoouensis. Next base: position 33,057,922 of record JAOYFF010000063.1, on the reverse strand, counting down.
TTCCTTTAAGAATTAGGCCTGACATATTGACAGTACATCAGAAACACCGGATACAGTCTAAACCCAATTAGAAGTACTCATTTAGATCTACTTTCACCATAAATATGATCCAAATGTAGGCAGTCTGTGAACTGCCCGACTCGCCGGGCTACAGCAGTCTGCCTGGGACCGAGATAAACGTCAACAACAGGTGAGAGACACAGCCACGAATGTGTTCCTACTCATAACGATTACGCAAACACTCAGCGACTACGGCAAGTTCAAAGGTCAAACGGCATATGTGATTCAGGGGCGTACAGAGATTACCGCTACCATAGGGAAAACAAGGTTAATTAGCGTCCGGGCTCTGCTAATCAAATGCACTTCATTAGCTGATTGTTAGGAAGTGTGACCCGCTTTATAAAAGGAGGGCTCTCTGAAGTCTGGCAATGTGGAATATTCCGGGGCTGAGGAAACACCAGACCAAGCCGGAGAAACATCAGCGATGATCTCAGACTAGCAACTGATGCTCATTGGGCTGGGAAGGGTCAAAGGTCGCCTGACCAGCCAATCCATGTCAGGAGCGACACTTTGAGCTGCTTCAGGTTTTACAAACTACTTTCAAACTGAAAGGCTCCTATGTTTGGCTAAATAGTTCAGTTCTTCTTGTGCTTAGACTGGTTAGTTTCCTTGGCTATGCTTGCTATGGAGCTAAAGGGCCAAAGGGCACAGAGTGGACTATGAACTCCTCTTTACACGAAAACAGTCGGTAGGCAAAGGTGCAGCCCTCAGACTGAGAGCTGGAGCTCAGCCGAAAGGTCGGCGGTCCCAGGCAGCCCAAATCTACCACCGATTGTCTCAAAACGTCTCTTATATGTCATAGAACTCAAGTGGTGCTATGAGGGGAGGGAGACAGATAAGCGACAATCTCAAGCCATCACTGCAGAAGGAGGAACTGTAAGCAGCTTTCTGTCGCATGTCGGCTTATTAAAGAAATGAATATGCGGTGGAATCTGTTACATGACCAGATTTACCCAGTTTACCCAAACTAGATGCCTCTGATTGATGCCCAGAGTCAGAAAACCACACGACTGAATTCCCTGCTCACGTCACTGCAGCTCCTGAACACACATGAACACATCGCTTCTACCCGTTCATTCGACATAAAGGTGCATTCATCTCCAATACCACTAATTCAGATTTAATGACAGACTTTACACGTGCCGGGGCGTAGGATCCATTGGGGGAGAAGGGAAGTCGACCCCCCAAATGTTTAATTTGGCTTCATGCCCCCCCAACAATAAATATACTTTTGCATTAAAATGATTACCTTCTGCCCCTACCCCCCCAATATCAAACTGTCTCCTAAGCTGTTGCCCACGTTGATTAATTACAGATCATTATCGCGTTCCTGTTCCTGCTCTCTGCCATTTCCTGTTTCCTCCCTAAATGTACTATTATACCGAGGCTCCCAAGGCTCAGCACACAGGTGCCATGACAGTCCGGAAGTCCTAAACGAGGTTAATCGGGGAATGACTCCCCTGACATCTGAGGAGGTTTTTAAGCTGGGAAGGACGGCAGCAGTTCGCTCTGGCGACGTGCTTTGAGATGCCGCCAAGCCCCCCCCCCCCCCACCCGGACCTGGAGAGATTCCCGCCTTCCGAGGAGCCATGGGATCAATACTCAATCTGGCTCCCGGCCGGAACTCTAGCGACACGCGGCCAGCGGGAGGCGGCAAGTGAAACGCAGCCAGTGGGCCCGTTATCTCCGCAGAACGTGCCGAGGTCATTCATCATGCGGCCGGGCCCCGTGATTGGCGGGCGCCGCCAGCCCAGGGCCGATAAGGGCCCGGGTCGGGTCACGCTGCCCGATGCCGGAGCCGCATTGTTCCCCGCCGATCGTGCTGATAAGCGGCTCTTCTGCTCGACGCTTACTGGGCTTTTCTCAGAATCAATGTGTTTTCTCTTCTTGCGAAAGGTCCTCTCACTGCAGGCAGTCCGTATCTGTTCCCAGCACCTGGGCGCCCCTCCGTACCACACAGGTTGAGCTGGAGGAAGCATGTGACCTCAGCATCCAATCAGCTGCAAGCAGACACCCTGTGCATTTTACACCGAGGGCAGGCTGACATCGACGCATTACACAGTGACATCACTAACATCACAGCACTGATGACATTAAGGCCCACTACAGCTTTGATGCTAAAAGACAAAGCGCACATGTACAGTACAGATCAGACAGACACACTGTACTTGGTTTATTATAACGTTTGAGCTGTAAATTATGTTGCTATGAGTATTCATTAGGAAACAGATTCCCTCAAGCAAACAAGTACTGGTTCACATGGAGGCCTCGCCAACCAGCAGTTACAAAACACCCCATCAGAGGGACACCTTAAGGCCTGAAACCCAGCGGCACCCCCTAGCTGCAGGGGAACCTGATGTCCCTCTCACCCCCATGACCCATAATGAGGGGCTGTCACACACCCTCCCTGAAAGCTTCTGTTCTATGGGGATGAAAAAGCCAACTCTGCCTGCATATGGCCGCTTATTAGAGTCACTGCCTCTGATTACCTTCAATTACCTACGGCTGAAGCTCCTCCTTTTTCATGGCACTCTGTCCTCACAGCCTGGTAATGAACGCCACAATCTCCGAGCGCCATGTGACCGCGAGTCATAGTGGGAGCGGCCGCCCAACAGGACCGGCCGGCTCACCCTTCCGCTTCCTCGTAGAACGGAAATTAATCTTGAAGCAATTTGCAATATATCTGTCAGCGGTGCTGCTTAATTACAGGAGCGCGGTGCGGGGTGGCGAGCGGGAAGGGGGCGTGCGCGTGCACGGCTCAGCCACCCCCCGTATCAGATCGGACCACCGGGCCAAGGCAGTGTAAATAAATCAGCTCCTTTCTCTCTCATTATCAGCAGATGCCAGGAGCAGCTTTGGTACGCCGGCTTTGATTCTGCGCTTCGATGGTCGTAATGAGCCCCCAGTCTGAACAATAAAGGAAGAGGAAGCGATCGGCTTCCAGATCAGACATGGACCTAATTTAATATTTAGTGCAGTGACTGTCTGTGGCCAAAAGGGGGACCCACACAGCTGCTCGGTTTGAGTGGTGGTAAACACAACCCAATGAAGACAAAGTCTCCAAGGCGAGCCGGTGCAGGTAGGCCAGATGTCAGCCTCATGCTGACCCACCTCCGATTCCTCTGTTGATGGACCTTCTCCCATCAGCTCCATGGACTGAAGACGCTCTTCCAAGCGACACAGCTCCTGTAAGAGAAAACCACAGCGACCAATAAGACATTAAAGCCGCCAATGGTGATCATATCCTTTATTCAGCTGCTGTTTATACTGTTTATACTGTTGAAAGCTGTAGTGCAGCCTGGAGCACTGTCATGTTTATCTGCGTGAGACCGTATCAGCACTTTGAAAGCATTTTTTCACCCAAATCTCCACCCCCATCCATCACAGCCAGTTACCGTAATACCTGGTGTAAGACTGCACGCACGATTATAAAACTAAGAAGGCCAGCTGCATTCATCTAAAAGAATCTCAGCAGGAATAATCATAGAACTCACACACAAGAAACAAGATGAGAGCCAAAATGTACCAGAATGTACCAGAATGACTGGGTTGGCTTTGATAGGCCTGGGTGAGTGAGCGGAATGATCCCACAGCCTACGGGTGGATCTAACCATCTAATGAAACTGAAGACGTGACGAGGAAGGTGGAGGAATGAAGACGAGCCGACGGAGGGACGGGGTTGAGCCACCCTGCCAGACGGTGCACGTTGTATTACTGAGGGGCTCCTCCTGCCAAGCCCTGTGCATGCTGGGGCAGCACGGGGACGGGGCGGGGCAAACTCACCCAGCTGCCAATCATCACACAAGCCTGAATTCTACTTCCTGTCACCAGGGAAAAGCACCCAGAAGCCTTCCTGTCCATCTCCCATACACCCCTCTTTATATATTACTCTTCCCCCTCACCCAAACGTAGCTGTCCCTAAATAAAGTCTCCTGTCCTTCCGGGTTCTGTTCTCCACCCCCCAGAGCAAATGTTACACCACTAAAGAGAGTATAACACTATGTCTCACACGACCCTGTGCTACTGGGCGGTCTCAGGCCAGACAGACCCAGTGATTTGGTACCATAATATCAGCAGCACTCTAATATATTGTCTGAATTCCCTGGAGCTCCTTCCACCCCCGTGTCCGTGGTTTAGCCCTCAAAAGCTACATAAACACGCAGCATCAAACTCACCTGAAAATGATTTTTTATGCAGTTTGTGAACAGGATCGACCCTCGAAGACCGAGACATCAGCCTCAGGCGATTCTTACCTTGAAGGATCGCTGATATTTGCCAAGCTTTAAATCTACATGTTTATCAAATGTAGGACGTACTTATATTTTTATATATTAATCAGCGTCGACAAACTGCACGCTCCTCCGGTTTGTTCTCTCTAACCAAATGCCACAGCAGCTGCTGCGAATAGGACAGCCCACACTTCTCAGATATCCCCTAAATTGAATAATGTCCTGATACAGTATCCATGTCAAATCAGCCAGGGACACTGAACAAACATATGGGCAGGCCGGCGCCATCTGCAGTTTGCAAAAGTTATTTCCCCAAGGAAGAACATATAATGTCATTAGCCATCTCCAACCCTAGTGTCTAACTTGTCAATTATGTTAACAAGCTAGGATTAAATATAGCAGAATCTCTGCGCTGTTTGCCATAATGGCCCCAGATCTGACCGCTGATGCGTCGATTCAAGAGCCAGTCTATAAATCTGACATGAATAAAATGAAGTTTTATTAGCCATTTGTACAAGGGCAGCTACATTGGAATGTGTTCGTTTTCGAATATCCCATCATGCTCTCCTTTGAGGCCCACATAAATGGAGATAAGAGCTGATCTTGGGGTCCGAGGGCAAGGCCAGCCATCCATCCAGTGCCCCGGGAGCATTTATCAGGCCGGTTAAGCGCCTGGCTGAAGGGCTTAAGGGAGATCTGACTATTCTCCTGAACACGGGATTCAAACCAGTGACCTTCCGGTCACATGCGCAGATGCACACGCTTGCATCTCTAGGCAGCTCTACCGACCCAGGACGACCCTGGGAAATTCAACGGAGCCTGAGCAGCTGATGTTTGCAGAGCCATGCCGTCACAGCATTTTCCTCAGCGACTGGGTTGTACACAGGTTTGACACGCCTCCTGAAACATGGCAATGGCCCCCCCACCACCATCAATCATGCGAGACGATGAAAAGGACGGATTCGATCAGAGAATCTGAGAGCCGACAGAAGCACGAGGCCAGATAAATGTGGAGCCCAAAGCCTTATCTCAGGCCGCATCTTAACAAGCCGCCACACAACACAATCATATCTCTCTGGGAATGCAACCCAATAACACACGGAGCATCTGTCCAATTCATCCAGAGTCCCTTATTCCTGCAGCCGGGGGGTTTCCTGACAAAGGGGCGGGGCTACAGCAGACATGCTCAAAGCTCCACCCCAATTAAGCTAAACGCGGCCGGCCTTTAAGCAGCGAGGGGGTCACTGGCACTGTCGCCGGCAAGTGGCAGCGTCTGGTGCAGGCAAAGGGGGGGGCACGTGATGGAGAAGGCGACGTGCACAGTGCCGTCTGATCCGTGTTCCTACACGGGAGCTGCGTCTCCGGCTCGCACACGCATGTGATGCCACACACCCCTCCCCACACCCAGGGCTCGGCATAAGCACCCGAGTGTAAAGGCGCCATGACTCCGCCTCTCTGCCCCCCGTCTCGCGATCCCAGCGCCACCCCCAGGCGTTGGCCCCAGGCCCCCTGCCATCTCCAAAGGGCCCCCTAATTTGAACCCCTGCCATGATCAGGCAGCCAGGGTTGGGGGACTTCAAACAGGATGAGGCTGAGCTGGGCTCCCTTTAACGCTCGGTGGATTTTTCCAGGCCTTTCCGTGTGATGAGGTCGCGGCACAGAGCTGGAGATGTGACCCCTGGCCAGCACAGCGTTTTGGGCGGGTTTTCATATCCAGTGAGTGCCGCTCATTAAAGGGAAGGCCATCCTCCCGTCCAGTGAGTGCCGCTCATTAAAGGGAAGGCCATCCTCCCATCCAGTGAGTGCCGCTCATTAAAGGGAAGGCCATCCTCCCGTCCAGTGAGTGCCGCTCATTAAAGGGAAGGCCATCCTCCCATCCAGTGAGTGCCGCTCATTAAAGGGAAGGCCATCCTCCCGTCCAGTGAGTGCCGCTCATTAAAGGGAAGGCCATC
>JAOYFF010000063.1:33022647-33032743 GCA_025773925.1 Cryptomyrus ogoouensis | reverse complement strand
AAATGCAATACAACAACCAATGAACAGGCATCCTGTGGAATGTCACTCTTGCCTGTCTTCAAAACTTGAGAGCCCTGGTAATGAAGCTGCTGCCTTTTCCAATTGGCAGTTTTCGCATGTGGATGAGAGCAGGAGGGACTCACCCCTGACAAAGAGGTCGGCTGAGGCACTGACGTTATCCACGATGGTCTGGGCGCTGCAGATGTAGTGGCCGGCGTGTTTCAGCCGCGTATTCCGGATGTGCAGCTCGCTGCTGGATTCCCAGCTCTGCTAGACAGGCACCCCCTCAGTCGCCATCACCCCACCACCATTGCGTACGTTCAGTACACATCCCATTATTTTTATATGGCGCCATTTCTACACAGAGATTTAACCGGAACAAGAGAGAGACCCCAGTGTAGCTACTGGAGACACAAACCCTATCTGGCGTCAGTCAGAAATGCTATAGCTGTGAGCTGTGTGGGCAGCCATTGGTGGAAAACTGACATTCAGAAGCCTCAAAAGATCATGTGACTTCCTGGTTTGTGGGCCACACAGCCGTGACCTTTAAGGGGACGGTAATGGTCAGGAATGTGACCATTGCAGTGGCCTGCTGCCTGTTCTCTAACAAACAGGGCTTGTTTTAAGCCATCAAAGGGAAGCAGGTGCTATTTACTAGGTCACAGAAATGCACGCCGGACATAACACATGCTAACAGAGAAGGCCCATTCGTCCTGAGTAGGTTCAGCAAGTGTGACATATAGGTTACACAAATAAAGGTACATTTTACATGTAAGTACATATCTAGGTAAGTACATTCAACCTGAACTGCATTTCATATTTTAAAGTAAAGCCACACTGAATTACAGAAACATATAAAAAACATAAATGAAACACTGAATAAGCTGTGACACTGGACTGCGCCTTAGTGGACAAAGTGCAGGCCATTAATATTAATGCATGACACACTAGCCATGATTCCGCACCGTGCGCTGGTAATGTTCGCCCTCCCTGTCGAAGTCGATGACGTGGCTGTCCAGCGCCCAGGTGAACGTGATATCCAGGCTGGAGTCATGTGACGCTCCGCACTGCATGCGCGCGTCCTCCCCCACCTGCACGTCGGCGTTGGATGGGGCCAGCGTGATCTTGGTGGCCTCTGGAAGACACAGCCCGCCCTCAGGGTCAAAGGTCACAGCATGAGAATCAGCTGGTCTCAGTCACTAGAGGGTCACTCCATTTCGAAATATACCTAGATGGGCTGTGGGCTGAGCAGTGATTAAAAAATAAATTTTTTAAATGTATTAAATTTTAAAAGTTCATATCTTAGGCAAGATGAACCGTTGTAATAAAGCCAGACTAGTACCAAGGACTTTTTCACATCATCTGTCCAGTCATTCTCCAACTGCTTATCACTTAATCCTAACTGGGGTTGTGAGGGGGACCAGAGCCTATCCCGGGAACAATGGGCACAGACAGGAACCAACCCTGGATTGGAGCCAACACACCACAGGGCGCACACACTCACGGGTCCAACTTCACCAATTAACCTACCGTGCACACTTTTGGACTGTGGGAGTAAACCGGAGCCCCAACGCGAACAAGGGGATAGCGTGTGAACTCCACACGGAAAGGTCCTACACCCAACTCGAGGACCCAACCCAGAACCTTCTTGCTGTGAGGCAGCACTGCATCACTGCGCTGCCATCTGTTTATCATGTTTATCTGAATTATTATTGTTGTTGTTGTCATTGTTATTATTATTATATGGTCTATGTATTTCTTGGGCAATAAAAGGGTCACGACAAATTAATCTAGTTACTTCATCAAACTGACCAGCAGGGGGCAGGAAAGATGAAGCATATTTACTGGACAGCAGTACAGCAGGGCCAGAAGGCTGCAGTGAAACAGGATGTGGCAGAGACCTTCCCACCTTTCCCATCCGTCATATAATCACATAAACATCTACCCACCAAACATCCACTCACATAAACATCTACCCACCCATCATATACTCACATAAACATCTACCCACCAAACATATACTCACATAAATATCTACCCACCCATCATATACTCACATAAACATCTACCCACCAAACATATACTCACATAAACATCTACCCACCAAACATATACTCACATAAATATCTACCCACCATTTTCATCTACCCAACATTCAGTCACCAAACATCTACCCACCAAGAATCTAACCACACAGACATCTACCCATTTGATGGTTTGTAAAATGTTACATACATCTAATTTGGCCTGTTTGATACTAATGGTCAGTCTGAGACTTTGACATTTAATTTCCTTATTTCCTAATACGAAGGCCACCTGATTGGCCGCCTGACAGAGGGGCGTGTCCAAAGCCCACCTGTGATGGACAGGGACCCGGTGCTGTTGGCTTTGCCCCTGTTGTTTTCAGCGAAGCAGCTGTACTTCCCCTGGTCCATCTTGGACACGTTGAGGATCTCCAGGCTGCCATCCTCCCAGATGCGGATTCTGCCCAAAAAGGAGAGAAAGATCAGCGCCATCACAGCAGGTGGCCCATTTAGGGCAGGACTGGGGTGGCCCATAAACGCAGCGGCTGCAGGTCACGGGTGACCATGGAATATCAAAAATGACGAGGAAAGGAAGCTTCCTGCGTGCGATAAATCAAAAGAAAATAAGTCCTTGGCACTGCATATTATCGCGGGAAACAGAGACTCCCTGGCGTATGACATCAGAATTACGAGGGGTATCATTCATCACACTGGCAGGAGTGTGGCCCTGTCCAAAAAAGCCTCCCTCTGCACTCGGAGGAAGCGTATGCTGAACCGTAGGCCAAAATGCAACATTAATGGTGTTTAAATCCCCCATTATGATGACGAATAATGCGGACTAAAACCCAGCGAGGCCTGCATGCAGCTCCTGCTGGGAGAGACGCCCTTTAAGAAGCACTGGCCCAGTATCTCACAGGGGTTAGGAGGCCAGCATGGGCCAGCAGACACACCTGGACGTGTTGGAGAGCAGCTCGGTGCCTTTGGTCCAGGACAGCCGAGCTCGGGGGGCGGCCTGCGGTTTACACTCTATCACCACCCGCCCATTCTTGGCGCCCAGGATCTCCTTCTTCACGGGGTTCTTCTCGAACGAGGGAGAGCAAGCTTGCGGGAAGGAACAAGAGCTTGCATGTTTTTAACAAGGACACTGGCTGTTAGCCGCCTCCCGCCACAGGGAAATGTTCAGAGCCTACAATCTGACACGCCCAAGAGCCCCTCCCTGAACTGTCACATGGGGCACCACTAGTGATTTTAGACCCCATAACAGCATATCAAACTGGGCCCCCAACCCAGACCAATCCAATTAAGTTCCTAATTTTTTTAGGGCCCCTGTCATCCTAACTATGCCCCCCTTTAGGGCCCCGTCTGTGGTCCCCGGCTCTCACCCTTGACCCGGGGTCTCCAGGGGTGACTCACCCATGACAGACAGCTGGGCGTTGGCGTAGATGACTCCATGCTTGTTCTCCGCGATGCACTGGTACATTCCGGAGTCACTCAGCGCCAACCTGTCGAACTTCAGCTCCCCTCTGCCGTGCTGCAAAGCCACACCCGCAATATATCAAAGGGACAACAGCGTCTCCCTTTATCCCCCAGTTATTCCAGTCAGACTGCTGGGTGGCCCTTGGCCCATTAGCTGGAGAGGCAGAGGACCACAGAAAACCGAGTAACGGTCCAGGGGTTCTTCAGAAAGCACTTGTCTGGGTCTGTTTCCATGGCAGCAGACTGGGAAGGGCAGACTGGGAAGGGCAGACTGGGAAGGGCAGACTGGGAAGGGCAGCCTCACGGGGATACGGCTCCTTACCGGCTCGCCATTCTTCAGCCAGCGGATGTGAGGCTTGGGCTTGCCGGTGGCCACGCACAACATGGTCAGCTCACTGCCGATGTCCTTCTCCATGGCGACAATGTGCTCCACCCACACGGGGTGAGCTGGCCAAAGAGCAGAAGGGATCATCATCAATCTCCATCCCCGGGGAGAAGAATACCAGATACACAGGGCACCTCTACAGCTACCGGGAGCTGTACAGGTCCTTCACCCATCCATCCATCCATCCATCCATCCATTTATCCATCCATCCCTTAGCTGCTTGTCCTGGTCACATGACCCTGATGTTCATAGGAATTCAATGTATTTATGGAACGTTTCAAACTTTGACTATAAACCATGTTTTAGAATTAGAAGTTTAGACAGCTGATAAGCAGATACTTCGATCCAAAGTGAGCTCCAGCCCCTAGGGATGTACACGGCTCAGCATTTCACGCCAGGTAGGTCTGTCCCTAAAATTCAAGTTCAGCTGGGGAGGCCTCATCCTTAGAAGGCTAAGGAGTCACGCTTTGCGGGTGTATGTTAGGACGTTGTTTTTCCAGGCAGTTCCGGGTCAGTGAAGGCTGTAGGTGGAGCGTGAAGCTTCCCCAGTACCTCACCACTGCCCCCTGCTGGTCGTCGGCGGGGCTGTGCTCGTACCATCCACGTACAGCCTGGTCCTGTGGCGGTCTTTGCCTTTGGAGTTGAGAGCCTCGCAGTCGTAGGTGCCCTCGTCACTCAGTTGCACACTGGGGATGTGCAGCAAGGCGCCCGCCATGCTGGTCTGCAGGCGGGGGGGCATCTCCGCGTCCTCCTTCCTCCAGCGGACCTCTGGGATGGGACTGAACACAGTGGCCAGTGGCCAGTGAGCGGGAAAGGCTGCATCCACCCCTGGGAGGAGGAGCTTATCAAGCATCGTCTCAAATAGGGATTAGCGAGACTGCAAACACGCTGGCATGTTCCCAGTCATCCACTGAGGGAACCCATACAGTGACCAGTAACAATCAGGCGTCCTGCATGATCCAACCCCTCCAACTTACTTTCCCAGAGCGAAACATTCCAGTGTCACGTTTTGTCCCACCAAAGCATAGGTGTCCGGATATTTAACCTTAATGTCTGCTGGATACTTCCGGACTGGGCCTGAGAAAAGAGAGCATGAGCTGGTTGAAGATATCGAGAAGGAAATGACATCACTGTAGCCTGAAAACACCAAGCCGTGAATTAGATTTGAGGCTTATTGATTAAAAGCTTCTCCTATGTGTACGTCTCACGATCATGCTTCATTACTCCTTCAGGTCAGTGTAGGTGCACCATACTCAACCAAACAAGCCTCATCTAAGACATTCGCGTCAGCCCAAGTTTTTTGCATGTCCCGGTTGAATTTCACCCAGAAGGCCAGTGTGGTGACGTCAATACATATTACCATGTTCTGACTGTTACATATAAATTGCAGGAACAAAGGTCATGAGATGTGGCCGCCCACGAAGGACACGTACGCTCTGTTATTGGCACCAGTGGGATGAACTTGCTGAAGACACTTTTGGAGATGGACGGGCTGGACACAAAGCAGGAGTAGTTTCCCGAGTCGGTCGAGTCCACTTTGGAGATGTAGAGGTTTCCCGTGGTCTGGGAGACGAAACGTCTCTTGTCCAAGGGGATGAAGATCGGAAACTCGTTGAGCATCCAGCGAAACGACAGCTCAGCTGAGGAAGAGAAACACGTGGGTGAACCGGGGAGATCCTGCTTCCTGTGGAGATGAGGAAGCGTGACGTTGAAGCACCTGGATGATGTGGCGGTGGGGCACACAGCAGCACCGCCCCTTGGCCCTCCTTGACAAACACAGCCTCCCGCTCCTCGGTGGAGAAAGGATCCAAGTCTGTCAGGAGCCCAGAAGAGACAGCAGGTCACCCTCCAAATGGCACGGAACCCGTAACGGGGGCTAAATGCACCCAAAACCCTGCAGTGTATCCTGGGTGAAAACCCAGGTCGGTGGTTCTCGACCCCTGTGTCCAGGAAGACATGTTTGGCCCCCCCTACTCAGGTTTTGATATTTTCCTGTATGCATTCTGCAATAATGACAACAATTTCTAATGTTTATTAATATGAACATTTTAATTTCATTATACTGCCGAGCGATGTAGTTTCTTTTGAACACGACTCAAACAAGGTTTCACTTCAATATGTCCAATAACATTCTTTTCGTCTCAGTTTATGATATTGCTCTCAGAAGAGAAGGTTTATGGTAAAAAAAAACTAAATCTAAAACCAATTTGGCAAATGGCTTTAACACCAGAAGCCTCACAACTATTACATTTAATAACGGAAAAGACCCTCATTTTAAGGTATCAGCCTTCAACAAAATGAAATACTGCAAATTATGATAATTTTAACAATGTTTTAAAGCTAAATTAACCTCGTACCAATGATTCCTGGCCTTTCCCCCCGTCAGCTTCCCTGTGAGGCGCTGCTAACTGATTGGTCTAATTTTCTCTGTGAATTCTGGGATTCTGTGTAACGTCATGACCGAAGCTCTCGTGTTGTTTACAACCAGGAAGTAATATTATTGGTTTCTATTAAAAATCTTTAAGAGCCTAATTTAAAGGCACAAAATGATATCTATACAAAGGGTATTGTGTCATCTCGAAAATAAATCGATAGCAATGTCGTACTTTTTTGTACGCTTTTCAAGTAAATTACACGGTCCCCTTCGGTACTTGCTGACGCCCCCTAGTGGGTCCGCAGCCTCCCAGTTGAGAACCACTGATCAGAGACAGAAGCGGGCTAATAAGGTACCTACAGGTCCCCCCCGGGTCCAGCGACACTTAAGAGCTTTGTCACGCCCCGGAACATGGTACTCACATCCGAACCTCACGACGGCCTCCCTGCTGACGATGCTGCCGTACTCGTTCAGTGCCATGCACTTGTAATTGCCGGCATGCCGGCTGCGGTCCGGCTGTCGGATCTGTAGGCTCCCGCCCACCAGGCTGTAGTGCTCATCTGGCTCCTCCAGCAGCTTGATCTCCTGGCCATTCAGCAGCCACCTGAAGTCACAGCCACGCAGATGTGTGATGCTCAGAAGCCACTCGCAGACCACCTCTGCAGACCACCTCTGCGACCTCATCTGGGTCACTTGAACTGACTGGGGCTGAATCTCAAAATGCATACTTGACTGTACTTGGGTTCTCGCGTACCCGTCTTACATCTTCTTCCAGTGCAGAAGATCAGTTTCTATACTTAGATCACAAGATCAGAGGATGGTAAAAATCCCCACATGTTGATCTTGCTCCCTCCTAAATATCAAGGATACATCGGTGCATCCTTGCCAAACGAGAACAATCCCATGATTCAGTGCATACTGTTGCGATGGCGGAGGAAGAAGGTGTGAAGGAAAACTGTATTACCTTAATCGGAGTTACCTTAATTGGACCTCTGTCCTCATGATCTTGTGAGATCATTCTTGGAAGGCAGGTTCGCAAGACCGGTCTTGCCAAGACCACAAGTACAGTCTTTGCATTTTTGGTATTGAGATTCGCCCTGGCCCAATCACAGATCAGTGACAGAACTCCCCCGCTGTTACCTGATCTGGGTCGCTCACAGACCACCGCCGCTGTGATCTCATCCAGGTCATGTGACTTGACTGGGCCATTTGCAGACCACCTCCACTGTTACCTCACATGAAGCATGTGACCTGAGTGGCCCACTGGCGACTTTGCAAATGCTGCCAGTCACAACACATTCCTGCAGCACTGAGCCCTAACAACATCCTGTTTGACATCCTTGTGCTCAGTCTGATCTGTCCACCTAAGAACTCTATGTTTAAAAGGCCTACAATGGAACTGAAACACTGCTCTAAGAGCTGCTTTCAGAATCTGCACTTTGACTGCATCCACAGAGCACAAAAGGCTGAAACACGGCCGGGCTCACATTGAGTGCGGGGGGGTGGGTGGAGCTGGGCCAGTGTCCCCCCCAGCCTGTATTTACTTTCATTGGACGCACTACAAAGAGCCCTTAGTTACCCAACCTGAACTGGGGAGATGGGGGCCAGCTTCCAAGGAGCAACACGCCTCCAGCAAATTAATATCCGGGAAGCTTGGAACCAGTGGCTGGAACTGGAGGCAGGAACTGGGAGCAGGAACCAGGGGCTGGAACCAAAGGCAGGGAACCTGGGGCTGAAACCAAAGGCAGGAACCAGGGGCTGGAACCAGAGGCAGATATTGGGGGCTGGAAGCAGGAGCAGGAGGCAGGGGCTGGAACAAAGGGCAGGAACCGCAGACAAGAAGCAGGGGCAGGAACCGGGGGCAGGAACCGGGGGGTGCTCCTCCCTGTGCGCTGGTATTGGGTGCCAGCTCAGGAAGAGCAGGCTGGTCAGCCCTTAAAGCCTCACAGCTACACAATCGTTCCGCTGGGCCACGCCACATCAGTGCCGCCTATCCTTTTGGACCCATTCGGGTCACTGGGCCAAGCACAAAGCCCCAGCAAACTCAGCTCTGCAGCTGCTTTCAGAGTGGAGGCACACGGCGCTGCAGGCTACGATGCCAGTTGAGGCTCCGGGTTCGAGCCGAGGGATGTGCTTACTTGTAGGCAGCAGGAGGGCTGGCACGGGCACGGCAGTGCAGCAGGAGCTGTCCCTCTGAAGACTCCTCTGGGTAGATGGTGTCAGCAGGCTGCTCCTCGAACACCGGGCCGGAACTGCTACTATTGTCTGGGGGGGCAAACAGCGGAAGAGTCTATATGAGCGTCAGGAAATTAAACGACACAGCTGATAAGGAACTGCCACAGAACAGCGGCGGAGTGATTTAAGGGAGCAGCAGCCTTCTGCCTGGGAGCGAGTAAAGCATCCCAGCTGTAAATGCTAAATGATGCGCTTCATGGATTAGCCAGCAGGGGGCGCCTGAGCCAAATCACAGCCACCGCCTCATTACATTACAGGTACATATCACACGAGGAGAACCGCCTTCAACACCCAGGGCTTAAATATGAATGTCCATCAACAGCCATTCGAAAAGGTTTCAGAGTCATTCTCCCTGGGAAAGACCTTCGGTTCCAAGCTGAACGTATAAGAGAAAAGTTTGCTAATATTGTTTTGGAGTTTCTACTTAGACAAAGTATAACGAGAGAAGAAACAGTTTTTGTTACAGACAAAGCATTACATTACATTACATTACATTACATTAATTTGACAGGCACTTTAATTCAAAGTGACGCGCATTTTTTTTGAGAAGGCGGGGGCAGCCATCCCAGCTAATAGGAACCAAACATAAAGGGGGGGTGAAGCTGCCCATTTTATCCAGGAAAGGCCACACAGTGTAATGCACACCATCTCTGGATTAAAAAGAGACCCACACTGTAGGAGCTAAGGGGGGGGTATTGTGAAGGGTGACTTCATAGGGCACAGGATCCTAGGGGTCCGAAAAAGCTGGACTCACGTTCGGGTGGGCGATGGACATCCCCCCCCTCGCACACACAGCCCTGCAGTGCAGTCTGTGATGGACTCCCAAAGGACAGAGGGCCCTTCTGCAGGTCGTAAGGGCGCAGGGCAGCGTGAGCAGCCTGTGCCGCTGATGCGCGGCTGCTGATGCGCGGATGCTGATGCGCGGCTGCTGATGCGCGGCTGCTAAGCGACGCGCTCGCGGCATCATTCATCGCGGCACATTATCCAGCAGCTGATTCCTCACTAAAGACGCACAGCCTGAGCAGCCTGACGGCCACATTATTACACCCTCATTTCCAGGGCTGCTGTTTGTTATTCAGTAAACAGACACACATGGAGGCTCTTCGCCGACATAAAAACAGCCAAACGTCCAGCAGTGCTGCTTGTTCATGTATCGTGGCAGATTCCCAGCAGCAGACAGACAGGCCCCTGCAGACATGAACACGCGGCCCCCTGTAATAGCGGATGAATTTTTAATTTTTTATACATTTTCATGCTTGTGGCTGTTTGAGATCCTGGCATTTCTTGCAGGGGGGTGATCAGTGTATGAATTAGGCTGATAGTACGTTATACGCTTGCATGCCGTTGTTATAGCTCAGGTAACCATGGTTACGTCCATGGGGGGTCTGACAGGCCCCAGTGCTGTGTGTGCGTTAGCTGAGGTTCCTGCTTCCCATGACAAATACTGACTCTGGAACAAACAAGTGACGAGCAGCGAGAGCCCAACCCCCCACCCCTCCCTAAACATACGGCCTTTGTCAAGACATAAAAAAAAAAAAAAAAAATGTTTGTGTATGAGCTTCAGTTCTGAAGACTCAAACGCCCACAGTGCCCATGCATTGA
>JAOYFF010000063.1:33011034-33022547 GCA_025773925.1 Cryptomyrus ogoouensis | reverse complement strand
AGTCACCACGTCAGTAACCGGATCCCTGGTCGGCTAGCCCAGAAAAGCCCCCCCCCCCCACTCAGAAGGGCTGTGCCTCACCATGACCCCGAACGCCATCTGGTACATTACGGCACAAATACGGTGAAAATTGCAAGAAATGCAGCACGGAGGCATGAGATATCGGCACCTAAACACCAGGCATAGTGGCGTGAAATATCACAGTCGGCAAGTAATCAACAGTATGAAGTGTCTCGGAATTCATATGCAGTATAATCCCGCATCTCACTTACCCTCAACAGGGGATGATGAAATATAACGTAAAATGAACCTGTTTACTGGGGTAATTTAATTTGTACGCAGCATTACAGACAAACCCCCACTGACAGCTCTGACTGTAATATCACCGTGGTAGCTTGTAACTCGCCTGCCGTTCAGAAAGACCACATGTGCAGACGCCTTCCAGCACAAACACTAATCTATTATTAACGAGGGAACAGCGCAGGTAATTAGCCTCAGGAACGATGACGGTGATTAGGAATCGGGCTTCGGCTTCGGCCCGGCGGGGTCACAGGTGTGTGGATCAGAGGCCGTCAAGCCAGCAAGATGCGACACTGCATATTTACGACCTCCTACTGGGGAGGTAACTGGACCAGATCCTGGGAAAAACAAGTGCACCCAGCGCAGTCAGCACCTGCTGCATCATGGGTAATGAACTCAAAACGCAAGCTAATGTTTTACTGCATGTTTTCCAGTGTCCTTTAAGCCGCCTGGTGATTTATTTCATAATTAAAACCCTGCTTTGTTGCTCCAAAGAGTAACTTGTCATCCTGGTACAGCTTTCATCCACACCGTCAGCTTTACTTTGACACCAGCATGGCCCAGCGGGGCTAGTGTGTGGTTGCACAGGTTAGGCCTCTGTGCCTGGGGTCAGGAGATCACTGGTTCTAATCCCATGCTTAGCAGAGTATCTGTGTTTATGCTGAGGCCTTGAGCCGGGTCCTCAGCATTCAGAGCCCCAGGCTTCACTCTCATCTCTGTGTGTGTGTGGGTGTGTGTGTCTGAGGAGAGCATGATGGGATGCATCACAACTAACACATTCCAAAGTACTTATGAGAGTGAAGCTTCATTCCATTATTCAACATCCGGCTATATTTAAGCGCCCCTCCAAAACTGCCTGTCCTGGTATGTTGAGACCTACGGCTGGGGACACTTTGGAACGTTCTGGATGGGAGGCCAGCCTGTCCACAGGACACATCCACACAGACACGGCAGCCACACCGTCACTGTTGTCCCCGCCTGGTCTCTGAGTCGTGGCCTCGGGCCTCATCAGGAGCGTATCAGCTACACCACAATAGCGCCTCGATGAACATTATGAAGACATGAAAACAGCTGCAGCCGTTACCTCCGCAGCCCTTGAGTTCTTCGCCATAGAGGGACGTGGCTGTAGGGAAGGAGAAGAGTGAACATTAAAAAAGATGTCTACTGAATAGACACACTCATTAGACATTAGCAGACTCCGTCTTGGGGACTTTCAGCAGAGCACCTTCTGCACAATCACTCCCGGCTCCTGGCTGACTGCTGCTGCAACAGTGGAACATCGTCAGGTTCAAATGAGCTACTGAGCTACACACCATCCCACCTATTAAAGTTCAGCTGCCTCATGGACCTGCATCAGTCCAGGGGAAAATTCTCAATGCTAGACGACTGTCCAATAAACAGTGCATTTCCTGGGAGCAACAAAATTGCCTTTGCAGTAAGACAGAATGTTGTTATGTGCAGAGACGGGCCTGATGCAATTAGCAATTAGCGCACTTCCTGGCATGGGCCGCGGTAAACA
This sequence comes from Cryptomyrus ogoouensis, assembly GCA_025773925.1. NCBI lineage: Eukaryota > Metazoa > Chordata > Actinopteri > Osteoglossiformes > Mormyridae > Cryptomyrus > Cryptomyrus ogoouensis. The sequence goes on along the minus strand of JAOYFF010000063.1, from coordinate 33,020,728 downwards.
GCACTCACCGGTGGAGAAGGAAGCCAAGAAGAACAGCAGAGCAGGCCACATGGTCATCGGTGCGGAGACACTGCGAGCAGCGTGAGATTTATCAGGTGTCATCAGCGAGGGGAGGGCCATCTCCTGCAAGGCAGCAGCGATGCATGCGGGGAATGAGGTTAAATTCACCACAGCAACCCCCGAGAATTCCTTGGTCGCCAAAAGCAGCTGAATGGAGCACACACAAGGTGCCATGCTAGTTCGTTACCACAGATGTTCTTGACGCACATTTCCTCCAGAACACTCTTTCTATCTCTGGAGGACACACAGTTATTAACCAGTCCCTCCACAGGCTGAAGGTGCCCCGCGATGGTTGACATGGAGACACACATCTGAGTATATGCGAGTGACCCGCCTGACCAATCAGAATTCAGCAGTGAATTACACAATCAAAAACCTTCCAAAATGAGAGACACAGACGCATGTCAGGTTAATGTCAATGGATGGCGACAGACGGTAGCATCTGGTTTTTTTCTGGCCCCTACGTGTCTCCTTGCTAATCCATCTGCTAAACCAGCACAAACAGCTTTCATGCATGTTGTGAATGACTGACGTGACTGGGGCAATCGCGAAGATGGCGGTTGCCATGACGGAGCGGTGAGGTGGGCCGAGAGCGATACGGAGGACCGGAGCTCACTGCTACACCGTGACAGGAACCAGCTGCTCTTCCATAAACAGGAACACGCGTGGAGGTGTGCCTCACGTCGGGTTAGGCCTCGGGGGTGGGGGAGCACGCTGGGGGTGATGTGGGAGGGGTGAGGATGCCCAACTTCAAACAGCATCCCTGTCTGTGGCAGCCTTTCAAAATTTATACCTCGTCTAGGTTTAAAACAATCCCTGACGGCATTTACCAGACGTGGAAGGAAGCGGCCTGGCAGCCATGTATACGACAACAGGGGATGCCAGGACGGCTCGGGGATGAACATCGCAAGCCGGTCGGAATGTGCGAGATGTTTTTAGGCTAAAGACAGAAACACAGCCATAATTATCAGCGTAGCAGATTTTCGCGAAGCAGCTGAAAGACACAGCCGTTTTACGCCTGGCGCCCCCCAGTGGTCGTGCCGTTACTGTGCGGCGTCTGCAGACAGAACGGTCAATAAACCACCAACAGTAAATGATTGAGGCCGCCACCCAGCTGCTGATACAAAGGGCGTACGTGTCACACCGAGCGCCCGCGCTCCCGGAAGATGCCGTCTGCAGTCTGCAGCTGCGGAGGGGAACAGAGTAGCTATTTTAGCCCCATGCCGCCAATATCCTAGCAACGTCTCTAAAGGAGCAATCGCATTTTTCCACAGCCTTTTCATGACCGTGGACGACAAATGAGGATGTCAATCTCAAGGATAACAGTTGACAATCCTTTGATCCATGCAGTCCTCACAAGATGCTCCGTTGCACCATTACCTTCCGGAAGCTTCTGTCAAGATGCACAACCGGCTGAAGCAAGAATGTGTAACGCAGGATCCTGCCGGAGAGCAACACTGCATTCTATTATTGTCTTTCCCCATGGAAGCTTCCGGAAAAGCAAAAATATGGAGGGCATGTTACAGTCAGTCCTCACACTCGCGGTCTAAGCACACTGTTTAATGACCCAATGATCTGCTTGATCCAGAAGACCCGCTGAGAGAGAACATTCTGGGTCATCTATCAGCCAGTGGCTGCCTCACTGGGTTTCACCACAAACACCCAACCTGGCTCAGCACACAGAATACAACTGAACACTACGTCATTCTCCTCACTCCCAACCCAGTTCCAACCTGGAAGTCCCCAAGCATGGAGTCTTCCTAAAGAAACTCATCTCACTTTGAAGAGAGGATAGGATTTACAGGCCTGTGACGGTCCTCTTTTTGTCTAATCCTCTTTTCTAAGGCACCCAGTGAAAAAGAAATACCCAATGCCGCATGAGTAGAGCAGGAAAGCAGGGCGGTGCCGTGTTTACAGTCACGACTTCACCCTACGGATGGAGCAACATCATTAAAAGATTATCCTGACGTGACCTCAATTTCAAAGAAGAAAGGACAGAATCCCAAACTTGTTTTGTACATGTGCTAATTTCTATAACTGATAAGTCCCTGGAAAATGACCTTTTCTGCTACGATGTGATAGCATTCGCTAACAGCGCTAACACCATTCCATAGCCAGAAAATCCCCCTTATCCTCAGCAGATCTGCTTTCATTCATGCCAATTTCTTTACAATAATCTCTAGGGTTGCATCAGAATGACCACGACATGCAGGATAACATGGATAGTTGGTGCAGATACTTTATAAAAATTAGATTGTTAAATCTTTGCTGTAGCAATGCTAAGGTATATTTGATTTTTGCATGACAGATGTCACTATTTAAATAGACTGGACACATCAAGCATTCAGCCATCTTTTATAACGGCACATGATGCCTTGCTTACTCCGAGCAGAACAAGGTGCTGCCGTTGGCTAGCTCTCGGTCAGTCGTGACAGCTGCTTCCCGATGGAGCGGCTGAACGAGTTCGCTAATCGGTGAATCGGGACAATCTTCTGACCCGGCCCAATTACAGCAGAGGAACAGCACTCCCAGATAATGGCTGTCCTGCATGGTTCAGCGATGGGCTTCGAGCCACATTCAAAGAGAACCTCCTCTCTGAGGATAGTTCATTCACTGACGCATCTTGATGCTAATGGCTCATTCGTACAAGAAGAAAAAACACACCTGTGATGATATCTCTGTGGTACGATATCTACAGACTGGGAGTTCATTACGCAATTAAATCCATCAATCTTCCAAAAGCTTATCTTGTTATGAGTCACAGGAGACCTGAACACAAGGCAAGGACACCCAAGCATGGACGCCAGTCCATCAGAGAGCATACGTCCACCATGGGAAATTTAGAGACACCACATTAAACTAACTGTATATCTCTGGGCTGCTGGAAAAAGACAACGCACACACAGAACATGCAAACTTCACAGTCAGAGAGCAGGCAAACTTCACACACAGAGAACGTCAACAGGTTTCCCCAAACGAGCTCGATGGGCCGAAAGGCCTCCTCTCGTTTGTAAATTTCTTATGTTCTTATGTTGTAAACCACACTCAGCCAGAGCAGAGGGGGGATTCGTACCTCAACTTTGGTGGTGTGAATCACAGCACTGCCACCGGTCTGCAGACACTCACACCCACAATGCCAGTATCTTTATTACACTTTGATAGAAAATATCCATTGTCCGAAAAAGCTTATTCCCAACTGGGGTCGTGGGGGGCCCGGAGCCTATCCTGGGAACAATGGGCACAGACGGGAACCAACCCCGGGCGGGAGCCAACACGCCGCAGGGTGGATAGAAGATATTCAGTGCTAAATTCAAAGCAGGACATAAACATATAAGATGGCTTTCTCTTAGGAGAACCAGAGAGAGGCATCAGGATACAGAAAAATCAGAGATATTAAACATAGTTTCATGGTGAAAGGTCAACTGCGATTGGTTAGCCGAAAGCAGTGGTTTAGCAAATTTATGCTAATTTACATATTTTCTAAATATGTACTGAAAGACTATTGTCTATTGATCAATAATAATAATAATAATATTGTTTTATTTATATAGCACCTTTCTCACACTCAAGGACACTTTACAATGCAAACAATAATACAATAAAGCAAGGCACATACAGCAACAACAGCAACAGCAAAACAACGACAAGAAGAATGTTACGTACTGGTAGATACATCAAAGCATTCATGAAATGAGTTTTCAGTTGATGCTTGAATATGTTAACAGATTGATATGTTTTTCAGAGTGCAGGTGCTATCACACGGGACGCCTTGCCCAAAGTTTTTGATTGATAGATAGATAGACAGACAGACAGACAGATAGACAGACAGACAGACAGATAGACAGATCCCTGGCAGCTGGTCATGTGACCTGAATTTAGGTAGAGAAAGAAGGTTGGAGCCCTATGACATTGAGGGGCAAGTCAATGGAGAGCTTTTTAGGTAATTAGTAAAATTTTATACTTGATTCTATAAGTGACAGGTGACCAATGTAAATAACGAAGAACAGGAGTGATGTAGGTGGAATTTCGTATATGAGTAAGTAAGTAAGAGTTCTGATGAGTTTAGACGGGAGGCCAGAGAACAAAGCATTGAATAGACAAGACGGGTAGTGATGAAGGCATGGATTAGTGTTTCAGTATCAGTAACATTAAGGGATGAACAGAGGCGAGAGATGTTGCAGAGCTGAAAAAATGCAGTTTGTATCAGAGAGTGACTGAAAGGTGAGAAACTAATAGTAAACTATGCCCAAGTTATGGACTGTATTTGATGGTTTTACTTAAACTCCATTAACATTAATTTGTATTTTAGGCAGAAGTGATCTAGTACCCACCCGCTTCATGGTGCAGAGCTCTGGTGTGAATCGGGGGGGTGGGTGTGAGTAGTAGGGACTAGAGATGATTTAACAGTTGTGTAAGTGTGCAGAACATGTGAGGTTATGGAGTTATACAGAGAAAGTACCTGTATGGGCCATGACAGCTCAAGAACATCATGGAGTTGAGAAGCATGAAGAGAGTCAGAGAAGGATGACTGATCAATAGACTTAGATTTACGATTGCTAATCACAGTTTTTTGTACTTGTTCTAGGCAGAGAGTAATTAAAACAGAACTCAATCAGTTTATGATCTGAAATACCAGAGCATGAACATTTTGCAAACCAGAGGAACCAATAAGGTCCAGGGCATGACCCTTGTTGGGTAGGAAAATCAACATGCTGCAAAAGTGAAACAATCCAACATGGAGCCCAGCTTACGAGCAGATGGACAACCAGTCTCCATATAAATACTGAAGTCATCAAGTAATATACTTGCAGAAAACATGCCACAATCAAGAATGAGCATCTTAGTGAGGTCAGAGAAGAAATTAGGATGGAGCGAGTGGTCTATGAATTAGTATAATATACAGCAAAGTATGGCGGGGCTTACACAGAAAGCTATAGCCAGGAGGTGTAAGCAGGTCCAGTTGTCAATAGTGGTTTGGATTTTTGACGAGCAGTAGCATGTCCGGATTTTTCGCCGTAGACAGGTCATTCCAGAATGTTGCTTTACCTGTCAAAGAATGACAGTTCTGCACCCAACGTAGCGATCTGCAGGCGTCTCAATGAGCTTCTAGTTCAGTTTCTTGATGAGCTTTTAGAAGACTCGAATCTCACCGTCCAAATTGTAGGAATAGTGATTGGGGAAGTAAACTTTATATAAAAACAATGTGGGGAGCGGTGAATATATTGCAGGTGACGAGCAATAACAAGCTCCATACATAAAGTATATGTTGCCTCTCCGAGCCAGGACTGAGTGAGCCAAGCATGAAGATGCGGTAAGGAGTAGGTAATCACATGCAGGGACAGCTCCACTGACCACCACGTTAGCCAGAACCCATAAGTTACACCCAACTGGACAATCAACATAGTAAAGGAGAACGTGGAAACCGGCCAGAAGCGGCACAGCGTTTTCTCGACCGCAACCAGAAACTCGATGAGTGAGATTACAAGTAAAAAGCAGATTACAGACGTAGAAAATGTCACAGTCATAAAACATACAGAACATACATGTAGCAAATCTATGTAGGAAGATCATGACAGTTTAGGTCATATTATTAACAAGGCAGTATTGATTTGAACTTATACTAAGAATATTTTAAAGGAGCTGTTAGTTTAAAGGGGACAATGAATGAAGTATGTTTCAGTAATTTTCAATTAAGAAATGGTGCACTTTGTGGAATGTACCCAGCCTTGCATTCCATCCCATATCGTCAAGTTCTCTATTTATTTATCCAATGAAATGTCGACACCCACACACATTATACAGGCCCCTGAAGTGAACCGATGGCGGGATTTTTATAGGAGGCAAACAGTAATTTATTTTAATTTAGCTAACGGAAGTGGGAGACAACAGCATTGCTCACACGGAGTGGTACACAAAGCGGCAGTCTCCACTGGATTGTTGCACATAATCTGCTCATTTTTATCTCCTAGCTTCAGCCTGCTCCCATCAGACGCCAGGTCCGTCTCTCTGAATCAGCACCCTCTGCATCAACCGCGCTCACCACCCAGCTTTTTCTGCACACACCGTTGGATGTTGTGGTTCTTCTTCAAAGACAGGAGACCAGCCCCCATTTCAGAAACAGATTCATCGAGGCCTGAGCTGTATGGGACTGCATATAGAATTCATCCCAGTGGGCTCATTGTTCCTTTACAAAGGAAATCTGAATGATAGAGAGGGATGTGACTCATTTCTGTGTCCAGGTACCGTGAGCAAAGACTCACATGCACAGCAGAGCTGCCAGCCTACAGAGGTTCCTCACCAGTATCAAACCCTGCAGAGATGTCTCCAGGACTGTTCAGTGTCTCGCCACACACACTTATAAAACTAGCCCAGCATAAATGAACTAACTGGTGACTATGGAGCCAGCCAACATGCTCATCAGTTCAGAGAGCACATTCCCAAACACTGTCACTGTCCTGTGTGCTTCCTGCAGATTCCGGACTGTGACACCTGTTACACTGGTACTCCTGCCTGAAAACCCCGGAACAGAGACATCCACAGACTTGGGCCCATGCGGCACCCAGCCATCGAGCTAAATGATCCCATTAGCTTGCCTTTAACTGGCATTCATCTGATCTCAGCTTTTAATGAGATCTTCACATAAGCCTGTTTTATTGCACATCTCTTCCATTTGGACTGAGGAAAGGTTCTGTTTTTTCTCCAGTTTGAAATGAATAAATCAGCTTATATTCCTATTAATTTACTTCCATTAGAGGAAACCTGACTGGAAAACACAAACATCATAGACTAACGTCGGTTCCCTCTTACCTCCTCTGAGAGAGACTCATGAAGTATTTTCTGTGCAGTTGAATAAGCTACTTAGTCATGCACATCTTCATCTTTAGCTTGGGCGGTCACTGCCCACAGACCGAAGCCTGCAGCCGCTGTTAATCAGGCATGAGTGCAGTGGAAGCTGGTGGCTCCTTCCAGCAAAAAGTGCAAAATCCCCACAGAGCATGACAACAATAGCAAAGCTCTGCAGTTGAAAGCAGCACTCCCATTGGAGAGAGGTGGGGGCGGAGGTGGTCTTTAGATCCCTCAGACAAGCTTGTGTCCGCCCACAGATGGACGAGGCATCTAAAGATCAAATGCAATCAGGCAGAGAGGCTCCACTAGCTGTGCACAAGCCAAGACCTTTGTGACCTCAGCACATTACCGTTTGGGTTTCATGATGCACCCAACTATAAATTTTATCCAATTCTGTCTTTGAGCATCGAAAAATAATATGATGATGATGTCTGAATTTATCATTTTGTGGGTAGCTGTTTTGTTTAAACAATTGATGTCATTTGATTTTCTGGGTGTAACTGTAATCAGTAAAAAATAATACATGGGATTTAATGTAATCAGAAACCAAACCGTTTTAATAATGGGCCCGGCTTTATGAGCTGCAAGGTATCTAACCTCCTAAACACCCTCAGTATAATGTGTCTCCCGACCAGACATCTCTGATTCATCTACGTCCTCTGCAATTAGCCATGAGAAAAAATACCACACTACTCCGCTTTCATTAAAAACTTAATATAACAGCCACCAAGAAAAACTTCTAATTAAAATAAAAATTAAAATTAAATGTAAAAAAATCTGTAGAAATATAATCCTGGGGGCATTTAAGAGATGCCATTTCATAGCAGCTGTTTTGCTGTCGATGGTACGACTCTGATTAAAGCTTCATGAATGCTTTTAGCACATCCTGCAGATGGAGGCAGCTTCTCATGGAGGCTGCGTCCCACTCAAGCCTGGACATCACTTTGGATGCCTTAACTGGAAGCGCGCATTTGGGCTCGTCATGAACATGTCAGTTTGGCTGAAGTGATGCATCTGCTCAGCTGATAAGCAGCATATGCGAGCAATGCAACGGAATTGTCCACATGTCCCTTATGTCCTTACAGCGGGGTAAAAGCGTAGGGACTCCCCTACTGGCCTGCATGGTGGAGATGCTCCATTCTACACCTTCGGCTAACGCCTCTGGCTGCGTCGCTGCCCCCTGCAGGACAGCCGTCACACCACTCTGCCTTGCTCAGGCACAGAGCAGCTCTTTCGGACTGCAATTCCAAACAGGTCGAACGTGTCCCGGCCTTGCCTAGCTGCTGCCCTCGCCCCTCTGGGACCGGCTTTCTCCGGAACTTTCCGATTCACCGGTCTATCTATTTCCTCTTTATTGACAATGTAAGTGGTAATTAAGACCGGATACAACCAGTCAGGGCGGGACGGAATCCTGACACAGATCCCTCAAGGCCGTCCTGAGATGGATGTGTGTGTGTGTGTTTGTGCTCACCAGGGGGAGCCCAGCATGTCTCTGCTGCCCCCCCCACTCCTGGGCAAAGCCTAAGCAGCCCACAAGAGAGCGAGTCGCCTGCTGCCAACATCTCAGCACCGTGCCTCCTGACCCAGAACTTTCCACACTGAAGTATGAAGCTGCAAACTGCGCCACCATCATCTCATCCGTCGTCTTCTGATATTTGCGAGCGCCCGGGAGTCCGACCCCCTGCTGCATGACCCAGGTCCGTAAATACAGGTCTCCATCACGTTATTCTGGCACAGCACCATGGCGCGCAGAAACCCCGGAATAAAAACCAGGCAAGCCTCACATGTTCAGCTTCTGCAATGTGGGACGTGTCCTCCACCTCCTCCTGCAAGACCTCAGCCTCGGTGACAGCACTCTGTATTTTGGATTTGCTATTGGACAGATGGTACATCCCACAGTGACGCTGCCTGTGAATCTATCACCTAATATCAGTGTCTGCCATCTTAGCCCATATATCAGGCAAATCCAAATATGTTATGGCACAGGAATCGTGACTCGTGAGACATGGAGTTTGATTTTGCTCAAATCAGACAATAAAGGGAATATGAAAATATATCTAAAAAACCTACACCAGGAAAGAAATGCTTTAAAAATGAATCTGGGTATCTGGCAGGCTTATGTTTTAATAATCTAGTATTAATTTTGCAATAGAAATATCTTCCAGAAACAGAAATGTCAAAGGCGGGGAGAGGAAATTAACACTGTGGCAAGAGTTGCAGAGTGCAGCAGGAACGGTAACGTAAGTGGTGAGGACCAATCAGGAGCTCCCTCCCAGTCCCGATGGCTCCGCCCTTGCTTTCACAGAGACACTCATTATTAAGCTTGATAAAGAGCTTGTTTAATGTCACGCAACTGTTTTCCGTTTCTCATAAAGGAAGGAATGAGGGACCACAGGCACAAGACACGGGCTACAAATATCGCAGTGTTTACAGCACATGCACACACATACGCGCACATGGACACATGCGCAGGGTGCAGACAGCATGGAGACGAGTGCTCATACCGCCTGGTGGCATTCTGAGACACGCTCCCTTTTCATGTGGAAAAACGGGGCTGACAGTTAATTAGTAAACGAGGTCACTGGCTGGATACGGATCGCATGTCTATTAATGTTCCTGCCCTGACAGTGGCTAGTGCACTGCAATCAGGGAGCGTACTACAGCATACACAGGCACCTGACAGTGGCTAGTGCACTGCAATCAGGGAGCGCACTACAGCATACACAGGCACCTGACAGTGGCTAGTGCACTGCAATCAGGGAGCGCACTACAGCATACACAGGCACCT
>JAOYFF010000063.1:32965459-33002999 GCA_025773925.1 Cryptomyrus ogoouensis | reverse complement strand
ATGGCCTAAATCAGGGGACACCTTGGATGGGATTACAGTCCATCACAGGACACAGGGCAGGGGACACCTTGGATGGGTTTACAGTCCATCACAGAGCTGAAAAGTCCACAGCTCATCTTAAAGGTCTGAGATCTTAGTGACCGAATTGAAACCATCTCAAAGTGAACAAACATGTCATATTTCCACTATATTACTGATAGAAAAATAATATAGATCCTGCAACCATGACCAAAACAAGCGGTTAGAAGATGGATGGGTGGATTAGATGAATGGATGGATGGATAACATCAGTACTGATACCATGGATGTGGAGATTATATAATAATTATAATTCCCGTTAATGGGGATCAGTTTCCCCATTGTCCCGATTTATTATCCTCATAATAACTAAACACATTTGCTTCTGTTGGACATCGATATAATTTAAAATGATCACATTGCCCAATTATAATTAAAAACCGGAAGCGCGTGAGTTTAGAAGACAGACTGTCAATCTCGTTCAGCCTTACTGGCGCTCAGGTGACACATGATCATAACTGTGATCAGACGGGGCGGGGCCACGGTGTTTACGCATTTGCTATTCTGGCCCAGGCAGCACCAGGAGACCAGCTACACAGAACGGGCTTCTCCATCATCACGCCGGAGAGCTGCCTGTCGACCACATCACCTACCTGTCTGCCTGCCACAGCACCAGACTGTTCTCTAAAAGTGCTTTAAGCCTAATATACATACATTATCTTAATGGCCCTAATGTGGTAATGTGCAAACAGGATACATTTGGCAGATATGAAGCTTAGAGTAATATTGTGATCAATTATTTAATGCATTCTGGGCAAAGTACCTCAGTTTTCCACATAACCGGCAGGTCGAGATAAAGGCTCCGATTGTCTGCCAGAAACTGGACAAACCAACCAAAAGAGATAAACACAAAGTTATGAGTCATTCTGCTGAGGATTGTTGCGGTAAGCCCTGAACCCATGATGTTCAGTGTACGTCGAAGTCTGAGTCGATATTCAAGCGTGCAGCGATTTCCCGTTCATTCAAACTTGTGCCCGTGTGCCTCCTCTGATACCAACAGTAACATACCGAAGAATTTCCTGTGTCATTTGCACTCATAGGTCAGACGACCCTCGTTGGTGTAGAAAGATCACATTCATCAGGCAGAATTAAATCAGAAACAGCTGCATGATCTTTGAAAAACCACCCGGACATGCATCAAGGGGCCCTCTGTCACACACCAGGGACACAAGCTAAAGACACGGAACTATAGGATGACAAAGGTACGAACCCTATCTTGTTTGTGGCTCAGTGGGTCAGGCCTATGTGTCTGTGATAGGAAGGTTGCCAGTTTGAATCCCATGATCAGAATAATCACATTGCCTTGAGCTCCGCTCCACTCCCACCTCTGTGTGTGTGCCTTCAAAAGGAGAGCATGATGGGATATGCAGAAACTGAAACACTGCTGTGTATCTGTACGAATGGCACATACAGCTTCACTTCAGCTCTGCTCGGCTGGAAATCACCGCTGTCACGATAGAGGGTGTAATGTCCTCGCGTAGAGCCGAGCGAGCCAAAGGGAATGTAAATGAATGAAACGTGAGAGGGGTTTATGTGCTGACTGCAGAGCTGCGATAAGAGTGGGGCCCGGAGGCTCTGCAAAAAAAACCCAGAATGCAACTCACATGTGCAAATATGTGTACGGCAATGAACGCCTCAGCATCAGTGCGGGGAAGAGGGGATTATGGCATAGAGGGGGTGTGGCCATCAGGAAGGGGAGGTGGGTTTTATTCTGGCCCCATATCCCTGACGGTGTCAGGCATCTCCACCCACACATGTATTTTGTTTCCAAGCATGTTGGGTTTGTGATTTTCGCCAGTCTTCTCATTTGCCAAAGTGCCTCTTTCAGCTCATGTCAATCCCCCCCCCATCCTCTAGAAGGAATCAAATGATGACTCCCTGCCCAGGAGCCCAGATCACGGAGATCCAGCCTTCATCCGACTCCCTGCCCGGGAGCCCAGATCACAGAGATCCAGCCTTCATCCAAACTGATGGGATCCTCACAAGGCTGTGACTTCATGAAGTTCTTCCCATTGATTATGGCTTCAATAAGTGCTGATTACCACTGAGAACGTGAGGGTAAGTACTCGAACCCTGAGCAAAATATTGAAGACCATGATGATCTCTGCCTGTCCAGAAACCAAGTTGAGCCTAAGCTCGAACTCTTGGTCGTCACTTTGCACCCCCAGCTTCCGCAACGGCACCCAGTCCTGACCCGAGAGACACAATCAACACCTTCCTCCAAAGTGGGCCAGTGCCAGCTGCCCTCCCAGGCCCCCGGTACCAGCAAAGGCCACAGCTGTCAATCATCGGCTCCAAGGTCCACTCTCTTCCTGAGCCACTTTGTCACGGCAGAGACTCACATCCACTGAGCTCTCGCTGGACAAGATGAAACATGAGAAAACCGTACACTGACAGTCTGTCAAAACCTCAAGCAGTTCTGGCATGGGGGCGTGGCAGAGTGCCGGCTGGGAAGAAGGTGGATGATCCACTGATGGCTCTAGTAACACGGAGGTTTATTAACAGAACTGAAAACATAAGGAGCACTAAAAAACAAAATGGACCACGAGGGGTCAATAAGCAATTAGGGAAAAACAAAGACTAACTACTAAAAGTCCAGGTAACAAGGAGCAGGCAGGCGAGGAATAAAATACAAAAACTGACCAACACGGGAACTTCTAACGTTCTCAAACACCGACTGAAAAGCACATGAAACACAATGACCCACTGGGGATCTGAGTTAAGGCTGGAACTTAAATATTGAGGGATAAAAAGAATAAGGCAGGACAGGTGAAAACGATTAACATGGGCTGGTAAAACAGGCAACAGGTGAAACTAATAAAACTAAATCATGAACAAGGAAACAGAATCTAAGACTAGGGGAATAACAGACAGGTAAAACACAACCAAGGCACAAAGCAAAAAAAATGAAACACTGGGGAACAAAATCTATAAAAATAGAGGAGGCGGGTTTATAGGTAGCCACACGCTCAGCTGATTGAGCCCTGTGGCCATCTGGGGAGCAGAGAAAACACACTAAAGACTTTGACAACAGGGGAGGACAGGATAGCCAGCGCCATCTGCTGGCCAAATGGGGAGGAGACTTGAAAGACTGGGACAGATGGGTGATGACCCTGACACACGCTATTCAGCCTGCAGAGACTTTCACTGGCATTTTATTTATTTAGCACTTTTATCCAAAATGATGTGCATTTTTGAGAGCTTAGGGTCAGATGGTACTTGGTTAAGGGTCTTGCTGAGCGGTCCAACAGTAAAAGTACCCTCCTGACCCCGGGATTGGAACCAGCAACCTTCGGCCCACAAGTATAACATGATAACCCACAGAGTCACATACCACAGATACGTAATTGCTTACTAATTTTCCAGCTCCATTTTAATATAAAAAACCAAAAAGCCAGTCTTCTGAAACTGCTAAACCCACAACGTGACTCACTATCATAATTTATCAGCATGCTACGTCAAAGGCTGCTCAATTATATCAAACATTTATCTAGTAAATGTTACATTTTTATAAGTAAAAGGTTTGCCATCTTAGAATGCATAGAACCAGCAATATCCAAAAAGAGCCTCCCAGAAACATGCAAAGGCAATGGTAACATACCGCACTCAAATAGCTCCTTTTAATCAAACTGCACTGTATTTACCCAGGAACTGGCTGTCATTATTGGGTTTTAATGCCCCTTTTTGCAGTCTTGTCTCTCTCAGGAATGGTACCAGTATGAGGTCCACGTTGGCGCATAGTTCCAACAAAATGCTATGATCGAGCGCCTTACAATCATGTCAGAGTGGAATGGCCAGACCTGTTAAAGCTACCAGGAAGGCATCATGTGCAGAAATTACAGCTCGGTACAGCAGTGGTGTGCAGAACGGCTTCTCTGAATAAACAACTCCTCTAAGCTTGAAGCAGTTCTGGAGGCAATAGTGGGTCCTACCTAGTACTAGCTAGGTGTACCTAATAAAGTGGGTCCTCCCTGGTACTAGCTAGATGTTCCTAATAATGTGGGACCCACCCGGTACTAGCTAGATGTACCTAATAATGTGAGACCTACCTGGAACTAGCTAGGTGTACCTAATAATGTGGGACCCACCCGGTACTAGCTTGGTGTACCTAATAATGTGAGACCTACCTGGAACTAGCTAGATGGCCCTAATAAAGTGGCCACTGAATGTATGTAACATAAGATAATGGTATGACAGCTCAATGAACATTATGTGGGTCACCTTCTGAAGACTGGCTTCCACTTGTCAGCGTGCAAATGTCACCAGCGTTCTCATTAAATGCTTAGCCAGTGAGGGCTCAAGTGGGAAAACCCCCATTAAGAGGAAAGAGAGGAAAACAAAGAGTTACCCCCCCCCCCCCAGGCCACCATCAAATGGGAAAGTGGATGAAATGGCCTGTGATCCTGGTCTTGTCAGTGCAGGCCGCTGTCAGGCTGCTTCTCCACACACATAAGCAGAAAGGAGGTGAGAGAGGCCGGGCTGCGGCACGGTGGGCCGAGCCTGCAATGCCAAGGCCGTTAAGGGTAAAAAAAGTGCAGCGGAGGGCCATACAAAGCGTGTCCCCAACTGCCCCCCCATACCACAGCCCTAAAAGGGGCCAAGGACAACGAGCAAAAAGGGAGCGTGTCAGACGGGCAAATAAACAAGAAGCTGACAAGGGGCCCAGAAAAGCCCCCGTGGGATTAAAGAGCGCATTCTCTGATACCCGGGGAGCCCCCCAGGGGTCCTCAGGCAGACATGCAGGGGATTAAGCTCCCCCAGGTGCTATCCAGGCTTCCAGTTTCCCAAACATTACAAACAAAGGGGGTATCCCTCACATATTTAAATCACTAACTCTGGGCAGAGCAGAAACAGGGCTGCACTGCAAATATGCACAGGATTTGTGATTAAATTTCATCATAAGACGATGCATAATGACTAATGTATTTATTAAGGCATGTACACATATACATATGGCATCTAGTAGAAGATGCTTAAGGATTTTTAAGAATTACACTTTACTGCGAGTGTTGTTTGCAGGATTTAATGATGATTTCAGCCCTCTTAAGATAATCCTGCACAGAAAGGTCATACGCCGCCGCCAGTTATTCGCGTGTGCCGCTGTGTGTTGCGTTGAGTCCCCCGTGCTCAGGGACAACACCCTTCGGATCAGCCCTGCCAGTCAGCGCTCATCTCGGCTCCTGTGAATGACTCTGCCTAAGCTGGCACCCCGGTGCCCGGCCAGGACACACCCCCGTGCCGGCGCCTAAAGGCAGCCCCCCATTTCGCTTGGAGCCTGACATTCGGACACTTTAGGCTCATGCCACATCTCATGTCTTACTGTCTCTGCACTGCTCGCAATGTCAGCCTTTGCACGTAGGCTACGCAAAAAAGCACTGCTTGATAATTGGTTAAGCAAAATGCTATTCAAGCCTAAACCCTTCATTAAATGACATGTTCGCATGGTTATTTTTTAAGTTATTAAGAACATCAGCGTATTGATCGTTTTAAATCACACTTGTGCGTGACCGACTGAAAAGCAACAATCATTAACGCCTTTGGAGCCGGAGGCTGAGACCCGTGAAAATGATGGACTCTGAATATACGGGACAAAAACGCGAAACGGGGCTGGAGGTCCGGGCGTCGCTTTTAAAATGATTTTAGACTAAAGAGCACAAACAACGAGTAAAGTGACAAGCCGGGGTGGTGAGATAATACAGCTTCTGCATTGCGGTACCGCGGAAAACGGCTCGGGCTACCAGCGTCTCTCGCCCGCCGCTAAAAACCTCCATTTCAGCCGGGAGACGAGCCTTTATAATAAAGTAAGGTAATAAAAAGCCCCGCTTACCCGCCGAGCCGGGCTGCGCCTCTCAGTCTTCCGCTCGGCACACCTGGTTCGCTGGTACATCCCCAGACATGGGAGCCGGAGCAGCATCAGCGCCGCTTGTAGCAGCGAATTGGCGACTGGCTCGCTTTTCACGCCCTAGGGGGCGCTCACGCCGCGGCCATTGGACGCGGGGACGCGGCCGTGTGCGCGCTCGACGTGAGGGTGCGCTGATATGCAGGGACGCGGAGAAACGTAAAAATCTCCTTCCCTCCTTAAAATCCCTGTGTGTGTACATACATGTGTATAATACCTCCGGATATGGCATACATAATCGTTTAGGCCTCTATATGTATGTTTTCCCTATGCCTATATATTTGTTTTATTTTTAAGGATTATATTTATATAGCTACATAGACGTATCATTCTATGCAGAGAGGATGTTGGGCATATGGCGTGCTTATGCTATTTTATTAAATTAAAACTAAAACTAAATCGAGCTACGGCCCAGAGTGCATCGGGGAATGCATATAAGACGATAAACGGGCCGCTTTGTGCCGCCCCGGGCTGTCATGGCTCCGGGTGACGGCGACGCCATTCAGCGCGCAGCAGCGTCCTATTCGCGGGATTCGGACGCCGATTGGGGTGGATCCGTGCAAGGGGTCCGGAGAAGATCGGGGCGTTATGCCGTTAATCTCTAATCGGTCTGTGGCGGATTCGCTTTATACGCGGAGAAGACATTCCAGAGACGCGAAAAATAACTAAATATAATAATTATTGATGGACAGTGAAGACAACCGACGAGACACTTACTAATAGCGAAAACTGAGATGAACTGTGTTAATAATCAGTGATCAGATCTTAATATATATAAAGACGGGGTTGTTGAAAGTGGCTGGATATTCGGGTTCAGTGTGAATTAATTTCAACATATAGATCTCCTGATGATTATTGTCACTATAATCAGTACCTGGGGTGTTAAACCCAAGACTACAAAGTATGAAACACGAAGCGTGTAAGAAATGTCTCCAGCCGCAGGTTAGTGGAAAGTACGGCCAACGAGTGCCATGAACAGATATCTGAAAAGGTTTAACCAAACGAGGAGACCATGGAATGTGATAGGGCATTGTGCAATAGAATAAAATAAAATTAAAGAAGAATATCAATGTTCCGGAGCTGGGGGTAGGGTATATGATAGGCGCAGAGGGGTGAGGTTGGGGGTGGGACAGCATCATCTCACGGTCCTTAGGGATGGTGGCTGTAATCCGCAGTGCAGTAATGAGAATGAGACGGGTTGAGATGTATTCGTACCAGATCAAAGGCACAAGGCCCTAGCATTAAATAAAGCTTGGGTGCGAGGCGCCCCCGCAGAGATCAGCTGGAAACACTTTTTCTCTCCGTCATTTGTCTTTTCGTGTATAACCTACAGCTGATTTTGTTTTCATTGCTCAGAATAATGGTAAAATCTTGGATGTCTCCTGTGTCAGGATGTCAGATTCAAGGTGTCCAGCTGTTATTTTCAAACGGTAGAACAGATCTTTCGCATATGTTCACGAGAAAAACCTGGATGTTCCCGAAGTTCCTGGATGTTCCTGAAGATCACTCATTTTTTCGATGGGAGGGCTGGAGAAGGGGGATTCTGGTCGGAAAACGTCAGACAAGCTCAGCGGCACAGCGCGCTAATACAGCAGCTGGGATCAATCAGGGGTTAATTTCGGTTCCTCTGGAGGGAAAAGCCAGTACGGAGAAATATGGGATGAATATTTAATGGGTTTTATGGGCATGTGGATATTTCAAGGGGAAGCAACACACTAATTAAATTACAGAGTGTTATTGCTAAACGGACTCCTGCTGGGTGTTGAAAAGATATGATGAGCTGGAATTGTTGAATTATGTTAAAATGCTGATCAGCCGCACATGACTGGATATTTAAGAGAAGAATTTATTAAACCGTAATAGGCCTATGTTGTTTCATTCTATGGTAAATAACATAATTATATTCCAATACCTTAACGAGGGTCATTAGACCATAATAACAGTTTAAGTTTACACATACATGCGAATCATAAATGACCCGCAGTATTAAATTTAATCAGATTAAGCTATAAAACGAGACCTACGGCCGAAACGCCACATCACACCGTCATGCCGCCCGGCATGATTTCTGTTTACGGAGTGTCTCAACACGATGGATTGTGAAAATATTTTCCATTAGTTGCGACGCAATGGATTTTGACAGAAAAAGAATGTAAACGACATTTTTAAAAAAGTCATGTGAATGACAATGAAGTTCACATAATCCGTCAGTAATATTTTCTAACGTGCACGATAGATAATTCTTTTTGTAAACACTAGATGGCAGCAGTATGTAAGAATTTGACGTTATTAGGTTCCGCAGGTGCCGTTACGCATGAAATGTTTCACAAAAACACTTATCAAAAATGTCTCATTTGCAAGTCAATGTGTACTTTACTCAATGTCATATGGCTCATGGAAAATAATGCAAATTCATTGTTTTACTCTAAATGTAATCCCAGTGCCTTTTTGCAGGTGGTGAAACATCTGGCATGTTAAATGCAGCTAAATTATGGAAGTCACAGAGTTTTCTTTACGAAAGAGAATTTCTCTGCTGTCAAAACCTCAATTTGCATTTCTGATGAAAATGAGGTAAAAGAGGACAAACTTTAGTAAATTTAGTGTAATTCTGCCACAAAATGGGCTATAAAATATTGACCAGTTAAAATTAAGATGCCTTTAGATGTTATGTTCTGATTTCTTGTTTAGTCAGACAAGTACCTTAAAACCTGTGCCTAGATAGACAATCTGTACAAAAAAAGTTCAGTCTTTGTGTGCAATGCAGCTAATCAGTTTCATCGCGCACACTCCATTTCAGCTGATGACGTAGCACAATCACAGGCGAGAGACAGGTCTTCACCTTTCCAGAACATTCTGTTTCGTTACGTGCATGTGGAGGATGGCTCTAGCCCTTACAGAGATGACTGTGTGTGAAGCACAGGAACAGATGAAGCCTGGCACTTGCTCGGATGTGCTTTGCGTCCCAGGAACAGCCCCACCCCAACCCCAGTGAACCGTGAGCTGCTGATGACATCTCGCTGGCAGAGTCATTTTCTTTGCAGCTCTTTGTTATGGCAGGTTGGGCCTAAGTGGGAAAATGGATGACATTTGCCTTTGTAATAACTGAATCTGTGTTTTCTCACCCAAACACACACACAGACACACCCACACACACAGTTCATTAATGCACAGCTTGCCATGATTCAGTTTTTAATTAGTGTCAAAGAATTAATTTCAGTCATGTTTTCTCCAGGTTCTTGTGCAGTTTTAGCTAAGTAACTATTGATGTAACACTAACCCTAAATGGTGGGTCAGAAAAGTCCTGTTTTATTTCAGGAAATAAGTGATTTTAAAGTAAAACTAAGGCATCAAACAATTTAGTGAAATCTTGAAACCAACATTTATTTTCAATTAAAATACAAAGTCTTTTGCGATAATATATCCATCCTTCTGGCACACATAGGGTTCCTCAGTGGCCCAGCGTGCTGTCCTCCTTCCCAGGACCGTAACATCACGCACGTACCTGGGATCCCGCCCACGCGTGTCTCCAGCCTTGGTGGATGGGTCTTTTTCTAACATTGCAATCACAGGAATGTTCATGAGTCTTCAGACAAACAGTTGTGGTGGTCAGACCTGAAAATCATGTGCTTATTTTCCCGGAAATAAGGCTGAGAATGACTAGTCTTACAAACTAATAAAATTCACAGCGAACGAAACTCTAATTAAGATTTGACACGTTTATTACAATGCACCCAGACAGTCCTGTCACCCTGTACACATTTATACACATTTTCACCTCCTGCTCTGGCCTGCAGTCCTGCCATCTATTAGGAAATGTACAAATTCCACAGGACACCTACTCACAAAAGCATAGTGAACTTAAAACTTGATGCAAGTTATGAAGACCCAAAATCATGGAAATCCGTTACCCCCAGCATTCTAAACATTAACAAAAGGTCCTGCCTCTTTAGGGCAGGTTACAAGGCTACGCCTGCTAAACTCTCTTTTGTAGGCAGATGAGGAAACAAGCCTAGAAAATGAAAAAGAAATAAAAACACCACTTTATAAATGACAACGGAGCCTTTCGTAGAGTTCGGTTATAGATGGCACCTGAATTTCCTCTCCCTAAATAGCAAGTAGTCTGCAAGTTTTAATAAACTTCACACAAAAAGCAAAGATTAGGATGGAGGCACATTATCTACAGTGTTGTCGTTCGCTAACGGCGCTCCTCGCTGACCCTGTTCCTCCGCCCCTCGTCCTGTGAAGGTGACAAGCATGGATGCCCTGCCTGAGGGCAGCGGGTACTGCCCTCGAGCAGCAGCCGCCGCCAGGCGCAGGGGCACTGCAGACGCGGTGACACACGTGCATGTGACTTTGTGCGGGGGGAGGGATGGACATGAGCCGCCGCAACACTGACATGCAGTGCGATGCTCTCCTCTGCATTAGTGCAACTGCGACAATAAAATGCTTGATGTAAAAAAGAAATGACACACATGGAAATTTTTTTAAAAAAGCACATAAATTAACTGGAACCACTGGAATCGGGCGGGCCTGCGTTTGCGTACGAATGCTGAAGTGGTTAGATGTGAAAAGAGTGAACACAAAGTATTTCAGTCCAGCCCATAAAACACACATTCTTAATTTGCAGTCCATCCTTTTTTCCAATTATACTGTATATAAACAGTACCTGTCTTGCAAAAACGACATAACAACGAAAGCTATACATTTAGTAATTTTTCACAACATTGTCCCCGAGACAGTAAAGCCTTTTTTATGTAATACCAAGGTAACACTTTGACAAAGAAAACGGTAAGAACTCGGAAGGCATGTTCGGTAATTCCAAAGGACAATGTGGAGTCATAAGCGTCTCACTGCCTCCAGGTCATATGCAGCATTATTCCTGTGTTATAACGCACTCTAGACGACTATTATACCCATGCAGTATATTAGAAGCTTATCATATCTGGCTTTAATGCAAGCCGAGCGCCAATTTTAATTTTGGGAAACAATAAAAAGCTCGCAAAGAAGGAAACAGCGATAGAGCTCATCCGTGCCCTCCTTCCCATGGCCGAGGAGGCCGCAGCCCTGGTCTAAGCACACCGCCCGTTTTTGATTGGATGGTAGGGTGCATGTGACATGTGTGGAGGGGGAGGGGCAGCTGGGTGGTCACAGTGCAGTGGGACGGCCTGTGTGTCTTCCTACGGTCCGGGTTACACGAAGGAGTTCATGGCATTGACAGGGGAGGGCACCTCCGAACTGCGGTCACACTCGACCACGTCCCTCTCCCTCTTCCCGCTATACTGTCCAATAAATGAGCCGTCTTCGTTGAACTGTCCGTCTCCGCCTTCCCCGTAGTCAACTAAACTGTCATCACTGTCCTCCTTCCTTATTGTCCCATTGGGAGGGGTGAGACTTCCTTTTAACGGTTTATGGTCCTCAGTGTCACTAGGAGAAAACAACATGCAGGGGTTACAGGTGACAGGAAGGGTGACATGTCCTAAGGGATTAGTTAGCTTTCTGTGATGGAGAAAAAAATGTCAAACACAAAAAAACACATGCTAATTAACCATAACATACACAGGTACGCATGTTCTTCCATCATAAAGACATTAGACAACATGGCTTCCGTAGCAGTAACTTGAATTAGAGGGTGTCTTTCCAGTGAAGCAAGTGATCCAGGAATCAGATTCCAGCAAATTCCATAACTGTTCCCATTTTCATTACTTGTACAACATCATAATTACATTAAAATGTCTTGTATGTGATTTACAAGACGTCTAAGTCGTGTTCCGGCAGTTTCCTTAGAGAAACACACCTACTTTCACTGTCTCACTTCTGTGTTTTCGTTTAATCAGAGTTGCCAGACTTCTCCAGTGATTAAATGGATCATGTTGGACCTGGGGTGACCCCACCGTCACCCGGGAATGAGAGTCGTGCCCCGAGTGTGCCCAGACCCCCCTCTAAGGCAAAGCGCGGAGCGGGAGGGAGCCAGGAATTCAGGATGGAGCTGGGTTCCCGGGAAACGTTCCTCCCTCCACACTCGGGTGATGATGAAAACAACAGGACCAAGGCCGTGATGCGAATCGAACAGGCGGATGGAGAGAAGCGTGAGGACAGGCAGTATGAGGAGGGCGGCCTTGCACACAGCCCACTGGCCGCAGATCCAGGATGCTGATGGTGGATGGCGGTAAATGAATAATGGGCACCAGCGGATCCCCTCACCCTGCGACGCTGGCTTCTCAGAGCAGCAGAGATATTGGGGGGTGAAGCCCCCCCACCACCACGGCGGGGCAGCGAGGAGGCGGGGAAATACTTGCCACCTGACAGATTCCTCTTTACCTTTCAAGGGCCCTGCTCACCTGCAGCAAATGAGACTTCACCTACGAGTTCATCTTAGGGTAAGACGACCGCAACTTGTTCAGCCCGATCAGTCTGGAAATTTCTACGCCCGGGCCGAAGACTGAGAGGACTATGCTTGCCGGATGAGACTTGGGGCTGGCATAAAGAGCGGGGCGATGACACAGGCGTGTGGTTTAGGCTGAGCTGATGCCCAACATGAGACTCAGCACCCAGCTTCTGCCACTGACATACTCTCCCTTTCCAGTAACATCCATTATCATTACAGATCCACCAGCTGGAACCAGAGTTCTGCACGTGAATATGACATCTCTACACCAGCCAGCTGGGAAGTGGCTGGAATTCCTGTTTCCAGGGGAGATGGCATTAATATATAACAATACGGAGGGAAAATAAGCAGTCAAGGGGATTTAAATACATAAAATCACTTCGCTCATTTAAATAATAACAAATAAAAAGATATAAAAACAAGTGTGCTTATATTCTGCCGAGCATGGACTTCACACCGAAGCAGACAAGATCAAACTAACACTATATAAATATAATATGATGCTTAGATAAAACGTGTTTCTTAATCGCTACCATGAAGTGAGATACTATGCCTTCTGCTCTGATCACTGCTTAAGGGACTGAGGCTAAATTCCCTGTTAATTACAAAAACAATGTGAACCCGTAGACTGCTGCATTTGTAATATGTGTGCCGGTTATGCCAGGTTACGCACATGCAGATCCCTACAGACCTTACACTGGCTAGCGATACCGTCACAGAAAGTCGCGTTTACGTCTCTAGCCATGCACTACACAGCGAAGGAGCTTGGGGTGTCATTCAACTACACAGCATACTGAAAGATATCAAAGGGACAATCACCAAACTGTACACACAGCTTTCAAAAGGTGACACACTAAAAAAAAAACAAAAAAAAAAACAGGAAATTCTCAAGTTTAACAGAAATAAAGTGCTTTTAGGTGAAGAGAAGGAGGAGAGGCAGCTATGCGGAAGCAGGAAGCTGGTTATCCTGGCAGGTGCTTTCAGGTCTGCAGCACTAATTAGAACATCCACGTATACAGGAGTGTGCGCTCTATGCATTAATCATTATCTAGGCTGGCTGCTCAGCATGAGGGACATGGTTCGCTGGGCTTCTCAGAGGAGTGAAACAGAGACATGGGGAGGAGCATCTTCCCAGAAGTGGAGACGGCGCGGGTCCCCCTGCTGGTCCGTTAAGAGAACGCGGCGAGCGAGGCCGTCCCGTCCCCCCATCCCGCCTGCTCGTGCTTTCGACTGGAGAGGGTCGGCAAAAGTTCCACTTGAACAAAAGTCTGGCTGGTCGAGTTCAAGCACAACTGCAGGTTGGAGACGGACACTCCTCATAAACGAAGGAAGAGGCCCGAGGCGCAGTGTAGAGGGGCAGGAGGGGGGGGGCGTGAGCACCGGAGGAGGGAGACACGGTCACACTCTCACCTGTACTCCCCAAACGTCCCGTCGTCGTCCTTCATTGGCTGAATCTCTGGGTCGGCGTGCGCGTCTTCCTTCTCCTTCACTGGGGGGACAGCAATGTCAGTCATGGACCACTCAGGACCAGGGGGGCCGTGGCAGAGCACACAGGGGGTCGCCTACCTGGATACTTTCCCCCTTTGTTCCTCTTGATGAAGCAGACGATGAGGAGCACGAGGATGAGGAGAGCGATGGCACACATGAGACCGATGAACCAGCCCTGCGTGGCGATGTCTACTTGCCGGCTGGCCATGGCTGATCACAGCACCCAGAACAGAGGGTCACATGGAGCAGGTGAGGTCACATGGCAGGGGTGAAGTCACACGGAGGGGGTTAGGTCACATGGCAGGGGTGAAGTCGCATGCCGGGGGTGAGGTCACACGTAGGGGGTTCAGAAGGGGGTTGTTTCTCAATACGAAGAACACGAAGATTGTACTTGGCAAGACCGGTAATGCTAACTTGCCTTCCAGGAACAAACTTCAGATGCAATGAATCATGGGACTGTTCCCATTTGCCAAAGATGCAACTGATAAATTTGAGGCAGTGAAAGAACGACATCCGTACTTCTGTTCTTAGCACTGTAACTGGTCTTCGGCAATGGAAGACAACGTAAAAAGGGTATGAAAGAACACAAGTATGGCCAAGTACGTATATGGAGAAACACCCAGATGGAGCCTGCTTCCACCTGCCTCCATCTGCCTCCACCTGCCTCCATCTGCCTCCATCTGCCTCCACCCCCAAACTGAAACCAAACTCGCGATAAAGGATGACTCAAATACATAAAGTGTGTGGAGTGTTAAACCAAACCAAAGTTAAAAACAATAATCACTTGTTACTTGCTAAAATTTGGTTTAACATGGTTGGAGTACAAACGAAAGACATCAGTCAGCGATCTCGCTTTTAATCGTGCACAATTAGCCAAGGGCGGCGTCTGCATTCCCGCCAGGCAGCAGCCTGCTTTACTGCGTACTTTAATAAGACCTTGATCACTGGACGACTGCAAACAAAGACACATGGATACAAATACACCAGAGCACACAATGAACACTGAGGCTAAAGGGCCGTCCAGCTCATGTCCGAGGGACCCCTCAGCCCGAGGCTCCACCACCGGCCCATCATGCATTGCGCCGCCATGTGGGCACCTCCATCCAGCCCCTTACAGCCACACTTCTGCTGGGGGAGCCCAGCTCGGGAGCCTTGGAGTTGGGCCTGGGGATGGGATTCCAACCTGTGGCCGTTCAAAGAAATACTGGCATTCCTGCAGGAATTCCGGGGACAGCGAGACATGCGGAATGGATTCCGGCATGCATGTTGGCGGTTGGAGATGCACGCCGGGCACAGAGGACACCGGGGGCCAGTCCCTCACCTGGCACGCTGACCCGCAGCTCCCCCGTGCTGCCGGCCACCTGCTCAGAGTGGTCTTTAGCCACAACGCGCACTCGGAACGACGTCCCCGGCTTTAAGCCCTTAATAGTGTGTGTCTGAGAGCCGTTTACCACCTCTCTTGTCCAGTCTTCATTACCTAAAAGAGTTTTCAGGAAAGAGTCAGTCTGTCCCTAAAACGGTGTGATAGCTTGAGACAGATCAGTCATGCACACAAAACAGCCCTAATAGTTACTGCTAAAAACCCTTCAGGCAAGACAAAATGAAGACGATGAATGCATCCTCATTACAAAGGATTTGCAGTTAAAGATCTGCGGTTGTGCAGCTGTTAAATTTACCCGAAGTACATTTCCTCTCTATCTGAACATTCTCAACTGAGCCGTCCATTGATAATTCAAAATTATTCCAAAGGATTTTGAGAAACTGAAAAAAAATGACTTAATATTCATGCAGAAAATAAAACCGCTTCAGGCTTCCTGACACTCAGACAGAAGAGGAAGATCAGCACAACACACTTTACAGAGTGAAAAAACAGGCAGAGGAGTCTCCTATCAGAATATCTCTGCCCCGTCTGCTGTATCAGGAAGGCCGTAATGTCCACATGCCAAAGAGTATGAATATAATTACACACATTAACTTAATAGGTTTTCCATATTTGTATGCATGTTGTATCAATCTTTCTCCAACTGTAGCTGAACACTGGAAATGAAAAACAGCTACCAAAAAATCCCAAAACTCATGCAGAATGAGTAACAAACAATGTCGCCTTACTGTTTTCGATCATATACTCGACATAAAGGTTCTTATCTGCTCCCAGGAACTCCCAGCTGACAACAGCCCCATCCTCCCTCACAGAGGCGCTAAAGTTGCTGAAAGCTGGACCCACTGGACGCGCTGAGAGCATAGGAAAAGAACAGATGAGGAGGAGAAGATAGAGGAGACCCGCAGCCATCTGAGGACTTGCTCTGATGAACAGAGTGGGGTTACAGAGCTGTCACATGGATGATAATTGCAGAAGGATCGCTGAACTGCTCTGTCCTGCCCCCTATATCTACATCCCTATCTCAGAAATACAACTAGTCTAGGACAGGAATACACCAGCATGTGCTCAAACCCTAACCGTGAAGCTCTCTACATCCACCAGCAGTTTCTAGGACAGATCATCTGTCTACTATAAATATACCAGCATCTGGTGGTTTTCATGAGAGGATTATGTTTATCTGTAAGGTCTAACTAAAGGGTTCCCCCTTCCCTCCATCAAAATGATGTTCAGATACATATATGCAGGAATTGGCAGGGCAAGAGTTCTCAAAATGTCCCTGATCAAACCGCCCTGAACAGGCCTGACGAGCTGTTACCCAGCTACACCCCCCCTGAACAGGCCTGACGAGCTGTTACCCAGCTACTCCACCCCCTCCCGCCCCCCAGTTGACACTGCTGTTAATAAACTCGCATGCTCAGCTCGGCCTCGTCATGGAGGGGCTGTACCCATACCCGTATGGAGCGGCGGGGGCAGAGACTGCGTAAATGGGGGCGTGACGTGGGGGGACTCTGTGTTCCCTGGAAGAGCACAGGGAGACATAAGGCAGACAGCGGCATCAGGCATCAAACCCCGAGGCGGGACACGGCGGCTCTACAGCACACCCAGCATGCACTGCAATCCAAGTCATGCGGTGACCCTCATATACAGACACCTCAGGGTTTATTACAAATGAGGTCTATTTCTCTCATAGTCTGGGGAAATACAAAGTCTACAGTAGATGAAGGGCAGCATGGTGTAATATAATAACTGATAAACAGGCTGTATTACAGCACTGCTGGGGTACGTGTCTCCCAGAGACGATTGTGACCCACAGAGTATGTGGACTATAAACTGCATTTGGCTACATGGTCAAACCCAAAGGAACAGCCAGACTAAGAAAGACCACATGCAGGACCATCTCCGTCAGTCTGCCGGGGTCGGTGCTCGTAACGCACAGACAGAAACAGCATGCAGGTGAGTAAGCTTCCATGCGTCCATTACCTGGGCCTACATCTAACGAGGGCTGGTGGATGAAGGCTTCAAGGGCAAAAGCACAGAGAAAAGAGGCAGGGCATCAATATCGGGGGGGAGGACCCCGGAGCATCATGGGAAAACAGGGTGGATATAAGGTAGCGAATTCCATGTGAACAACATCGCAAGGAAACTAGACGCATCAACAAAAAGCCACCTAATGTCCAGGCAATAAACGGTGCCAATGGAGAACATGTCCAGGGTTAACATGTTATACAATTAATCTCCAAACGGAAAAAGAACTTCACGTTATTTATATTAGCTTTACAATAAGTACTATTAAGCCTGATATTGTTATTTAAGAATTATTTAGAAACAGCGAGGTTGGTTAGAAATATCACATATATGAATAAGGACAAGAATTCAATAATGCAGCTGTCGGCACAGCAGGTAATGCTGCCCAGAGAGGAGCTCATGTCACACACATTAACTGCTAATAAGTCATTTAAGAATGAGTGGAGCAGTTCAACCCAAACGCCTTCCCACTGAGATCTTTCTGCAGCAGTAAGTGCTAATGAGGTCTACCACATGGGAATTAAATAATGCCTGGGGAAAAAGGTTCGAGAAATCTAATAATCCATGGAGCCATAATGAAGGGATGCAATAATGACCAAGTTCATAGGTGTATTTCTGAATCAAATTCATTCATTGAGTGTCTTTTGAAAACCATGCAAACTTAGTAATGGTCTAAAATTCACATACTCCACTAAGTCACTTCATCACTGTTGCACAGGTCATGAACATGCACAAGCTCCAACACCAAGCTGATGTGTGGGAAGGACCATATTAGTCGCCAGGCTTCATAAAATATACATGGCACGTCCTCGGGGATGTGGGGCATGCTGGTGGATCTGAAGGACAGAGCTGACTGGCCTCGTGAAATTCAGCAAAGGAAAGCCACCGCAATATTGATCACGCTATTTTCACAGATCGATATTCTTTCCTGCTTTGGAGCAGGCTTTGGAGTCATGAGCTTACGGTGCCGGTAAGAGGCAGGAACCAGAGGTTCTCTGAAGCTCCCCGTGTTCCAGTGAAGTCAAGGAAGTGAAATTGCGAATGGGGTGTGTTTCCGCTGATGGATGCTAAATGAATAATACTTGCCATTTATCACCCAGCGAGATTAAGATCCTTGCCTCGTACTTCAACATGCAGAGGGCTTCAGATGAGTCAGCAGCTCTAGAAGAACTAATGATCACGTCCTACATATCTACTAATTCACAAATTTTGTTTTCATTGCAATTTTGTGGATGGCTTCTTCTTTGACTCGCCACAAAAACCACCTCCAGTGATTGTAAAAACCTTTTTACATTATGTGAGGGTTTTTTCAAATTTTGAGTGCTTCCATTAACTGTTTTTCAGTACAAATGTTTAAAATGAGCAAAATCTAGGTCAATGGAAACAGAGCTAGTGAGTCGTGGGAATAAAGGACCCGACTGAGGCTGTGGAACGACCTTGTTACACTGACACACAGCAACATCTGTGGTAAAAACAGACCCAAATGGAGCACAAGGATACCCAGCCCTGCACCAGGACACCCAAGGCTGGAATTCACACTGCACGCCATGGAACAGCCTTGACGATATCGCAGCTGTGAAGCTGTACAGTGCAGACTTGTACCTTCATCCATGACAGTGACCGCCTCATCCGTGATGGCAGGCCCGGCACCCTGCTTGGTTCTGGCACTGATGTAAAACTTGTAGCGTGTACTGTATTTCAGGTTGGGCAGTGTGAAGTTGGTCTCGTTGGCTGGGAGGGAGACCTCCACCAGTGGGCCCAGCTCACTGGTGTTGTTGACTGAGGGGTGAAGAGAGAGACTCACAAATAGTCCAGTCTCTTCTGACACTTGTGAATTGACTCATCTAAATACCGATGGTACTTGTGTTATGTGCAGTATTATCCATAATACCCCTGGGCACCCTGTGTAGTTCTGTGTGCATAGCGCTTGCTGGTGATGCCTAAGAGCACACTCAGAGACGCTGATATTAAAATGCAACCGTTGGCATGGAAACGCCGCAAGCTCTTCAGTTCCCAAAGACTCACTTGTCTGGTACTTGAGAGTATAGTCAAGCAGGCGTCCGTTCCGCTGCAAAGGGGGACCCCACTCCAGAGTCAGGGAGTCCAGGTTGATGTTTGTGAACCTCAGGAACGCCAGAGGCCCAGGGACTGCTCACACATAACATTTAACATTATTTTATATATTACATATTACATTGTTTATCAACCAAGAATAAACTGAAACATTCAATTAAAAGATGTCACTTCAAGGCACCAGACTTTCTCAAGTTGCTCTTCATCTTCTCTTAATTATATCTTAATCATTCATTTGCATTACATTTTATTTATGTTTTTATGCCAACCAACCAGTTGGGTAAAAAGAGTTACAGTCACAGAGTACTCAACTTGCTGGTTGAAACAAAATCTTGGTCTGGACTTTTACTGTCTGGACCTGAACCACCCACCTCTGCCCAAGAGTGATCAGTGACTGATTGAGCAATCTCACTCATTGGCTTATTATTCATGCACAGCATTAACCCTGGACCTTTGGATCGAGTGCCTACCTCCTTCGGGGGTCTCAAACTGCTGGCTGGGGCTGGCAGGACCCTCGCCCTTGCCGTTGAGCACCCTGACGTTGAAAGTATAGAGGCTGAACGGGTGCAGGCCGGGCAGCTTGCCATGCGTCCTGTTGCCATTGAAGGTGAGGATGCGCTGCTCCTCGTGCTGCGGGTTGTGCTCCAGAAGGCTCCTCTCCTTCCAGTAGTAGACCTGCCCAGAGGGAGCCATCACCTCCCGTGAGACACAGCTCAACTCGTCCAGGAAATAAGCCCCATGTTGACGCATGCAGAGCCGAGCGCAGACCCTCCCGCGTCAAGAACACGCCGTACCTTATAGCCCTTGAGTCGACCTCGGACCATCTGCGATGATACGGCCTCCCAGTGGACTTCGGCCAGCGTGCTGTTTTGCACCACGGCCTGGATCCGGCCAGGAGCCGCCAAGGGCACTGGGGGAGAAGGCAGTCGTGAGTGGAAGTGTCGACGATTAGCGCCACGCTAAAGCTCTGCACATCGGCACGCCATTTACTGGTGTGGTTTGGGAACACAAAAAGATGGGAGCTCTTACCAGTTTAATGGACAGAAACATGCCCCCCCCCACCCCCACCCAAACTCACAGTCCTCTCCGGAGTAGCCCAGCACCACCTCTGGCTCTGGGGCGCTTCCATAGTTGTTCACGGCTTGCACCTTCACCTCGTATGGGACGAACGTGGGCGTCCCCGACACCACAAACTTAGACACGTTAGCCACTGTCACCGACGTCCAGTCCTTGTCGACGTCCTGCTGCATCCAGCTGACCTTGTACTGGAGACCCGCCCCATTGGACTGCAAGCCTGTCAAGGGCTGTGGTCCAGAAAAAAATGCAGTTTATGTAGAACAGACTATGAATAAATTCAGAGCAGATAATTTGGGTGATAAAATGTCCTATGCAGATGAAGGCAATTGAGCCAGAAGCAAACGGTTTTATCCATGTGAATTTAAATGCAACATAATCTCCAGCTCATGTCTTACCTTCCATGATATCACTAGATTATTATGCTCAGCTCCAGCTGCTTCCACCATTGAAGGGTTTTCATCAGGAGCTAGACACAGGAAGATGAATATGAGACTCATATGGCATGGCACCCCGACGCAGAACGTCCGCATGCGGATGGTTGGCGCCCGCTTGCCTGCAGGGTCAGTTCTGTACTGCTGCGATGGCAGGCTGGGCAGGCTGAAGCCCACCGCATTGGCAGCCAGCACCCTGAAGGTATAGTGGACGTAAGGGGAGAGCTTCAGCTGGTCTGTGGTTTTGCTTCCTGGGACTTCGGTCAGATTTTTCCAGACACCGGGGTGATGAAGTGCATCCTCGTACTGAACAACAAACTCTGCAAAAGTAAAATTACAGCATTAGGTCTCACAATGGGGAAAACAGAGTCATGGGAGAGTAGACTGACACACTGGGACTCATACAGAAAGTCTGACTGACACACTGAGACTCATACAGGAAGTCTGTCTGATACTGAGACTCATACAGAAAGTCTGACTGACACACTGAGACTCATACAGGAAGTCTGTCTGACACACTGAGACTCATACAGGAAGTCTGTCTGATACTGAGACTCTTACAGAAAGTCTGACTGACACACTGAGACTCATACAGGAAGTCTGTCTGACACCGAGACTCATACAGAAAGTCTGTCTGACACCGAGACTCATACAGAAAGTCTGACTGACACACTGAGACTCATACAGAAAGTCTGTCTGACACTGAGACTCATACAGAAAATCTGACAGACACACTGAGACTCATACAGGAAGTCTGTCTGATACTGAGACTCATACGGAAAGTCTGACTGACACACTGAGACTCATACAGGAAGTCTGTCTGATACTGAGACTCATATGGAAAGTCTGACTGACACACTGAGACTCATACGGAAAGTCTGACTGACACACTGAGACTCATACTCTTAATAGGGCTGTTATGATCATCTCCAGGGATCCAGGTGAGCTGGATGCTCCGCTTCCTCTGGTCAGTCAGTTCCAAGTCCATGGGTGGGTCTGGTTGCTCTGGAATAGAACCCACTGTCAGAAAAGCAGAGCAGCCCAGAGGGATCTGCATCTCATGCATGGTGGATGGCCTTCCCACTAGTGGAGATGTTGTCGTCATTAGGGCATGGTGAGCTCCGAGGAGATTAGACCTTGATGAGGCATCCTTAAAGTTCCAGCTCCCACTGGGGAATGGGTGTGTGGACATGCAAACATAATCACTGAAAAATGCCGCAAACAGAGAACGACCAAGCAACTTTATCAGTAAGTGTGGTGGAATAAGAAAGACAGCAGAGCGGTTTGGAGTAGCTGCTGCACGACTCGTACAGCACTATAAAGCATGCGGGGGCCCCAAAGAGCCTCATGCTCCGCAAACACCCAGCTGTGAGCAAAAACGCAGCTTAACCTCCACTGTTTCCTTAAACAGCGCTCGACCCGTCACTGTGACGCACAACGATGGAGTATGAGATGGCAGAGAGCCCCACCCACCCGGCCTCCCTGCCCCCTTGTGATGACACACACACACAGAACACAGATGCCAGACCACAGCATGCGTAAAATGAAAGAAAAAAAACAACGACAAAAACAGCCCCAGACAAAACAGAGTCAAGGGGGCCTGGGCAATGCAGGGTACAAGTAATCAGACTGATCAAATCTTCGGCTGGCGGTTTACCATAGACGAGAAGCGGGGGCGGGGTGTCCTCTGGTGGGGGGAGGCAGGAGGTAGGAGGCAGTGATTAGAAAAACGGGAAACAAACCCGGCTGACAGGAGAAGGTACAGGTCTCTACACTGGCTGACAGGAGAAGGTATAGGTCTCTACACTGGCCCACATAGTGTGTCCAGCAAAGGAGATGCCAATACACTGTCAGGTCTAATAAGCTTTGGGTCGGGGCCCAGCAGGGCAGCACCGTTCCGATACCAGTCACAAACGCAGATGAGTAAAAGGAATTAGGCACCGTCGCGAAGGGGATAGTTTAAAGAGCTAGAGGAGGACACTGACTTTACAGGCTGATAAGTTAAACATCGTAAGGTATTCTAGGGCACTGACTTTACAGGCTGATAAGGTAAACATCGTAAGGTATTCTAGGGCACTGTTTCTCAGCTGGTGGGATGTGACCCAAAAGTGGATTGCAGGCCCATCTTCAGGGGGTCCCAGAGCATGTTTCAAAATAAATAAAATAAAAATGCTGGATTTTCTTATTATTTAACCACTGGCACAATACAATTTCAGAGGAGAAACTGACTTACTGAGCCGTGCAGAAGAAATTCAAGACCAAACACCTGAGAAATAGCGCTAATGACGGTCAGACTTCTGCACAGACCTCCCCACGGAATTCACTGTATTTATCAAACACAGACCACCCACTGAAGTTCTCCCATATTGCACTGCAAATCAGGCAGCTTCGGAGGTCATACCGACAACGGTCAGCCGGGTGACGGCGGAGTCCTGGTCCAGCGTGGTGTTCACAATGCAGGTGTAGCTGCCCACATCAGCCTCAGTCACGTCCTGGATGGTCAGGCTCTCAGGACCGATCATGAACCTAGAGATGAGGATGCAGTGGGTCAGCAGTGGCATATTCTAAGGAAAAGGACCTTCATTACCAGTTAATTGTTTCTGCTGCAGGTGCTATGGTGGTCATAGATCACAAACCCAAAAACGCAGAATGCAGAATGAACATCCATCCATCCATCTAACCATCTTCTAACCACTAATCCTGGTCACTACAGCTACACCTTCACATTTTGCGGTGTGCACCCTAACCCCCACCTCTCGTCATCCGGCAAACCCCCATCATCCTTCAGCCATGTCGTGGTGGGCGTGAGGGTGGGGTCGTGCGTCACCTTGCACTCAAACACCACCGCTCGACTCCTCTGGACCACCTTGGGCTCAGGCTGCTTTAAAATTCTGGTGGGTTCTGAGGAGGAGGAGGAGAAGGAGGAGGAAGATGACTGAGCTTTAGCAAGCGCTTGGAACGAAATTAGCAAGAGGCTTTTACTAATGCATGATGACATGAGCTTGGCATGAAGTATTCAGAGCATGCTAAATTTAGGAGGGACCCAATGCCCCTGGGGCTTATGGGGGGGCTGTAACTAATGAGAAAAGGTAAAAACATCTGTCAAATCAGTGCCCTCGCAGTGGGAATCAAACAGTGCTCTTATCCAATAGCAGGAGAGTATTCCCATACAGCACAAGGGACTGCAAGGATAACTGCCCTCTCATCCCATAGCGCCCCAACTAGGCCTTGAAGCTGTACGCTGCATATAAAGTGATTTATACTGAAACTTAGTCACGTGTCTACAGCCAGGGGTTGGGTTAAATCAATAAAATTTGTCATGTATTAGATTTTACAAACATTGAGTTGGTTGTGGAGAGAGCCTGGTTCAGTTACTGGAAGCCACCAAGCCTGCTGGAGGTTGCAAACACTCCTTAGACACTACATATGAAACCTTTAATCATCAACAAAACAAATACAGTCCTACAGGCTTAAAGGTGCAATGCAGCCCATACACCAAGACTGAAACCTTACACTGGACATTGGACATCTTATGCAGGGCTCGTCTCGGTCCAGTTTCAACCTCACCTTTGACCTCCAGGAACACCTGGTTCTCCCTGCTGCCCAGGATGTTGACAGCGATGCAGGTGTACCTGCCGCTGTGGGAGCTGTGAGCCGCTTGTATTTCTAGGGTCCCGTTCTCATATATACTGTGCTGGTCTCCCGCAGTGACGCTAACATGGCCATCCTTGAACCTGCCGGAGAACACCACTGGGTACTTAGCTACACACAGAGAAGGCCCAAGTGGCAAAGCCAGCAGAGAAATGCTCTCGGGCAGCCGTGTGAATGAGCGACTGCTGGAAATGAAGAGCAATGCAGGTGATTAGGAGAGCGGGGAGACCGCTGGTAATGCGAGCGGCTCAGGAACAGCCTGGGCAAAGCCGAGACAAGCACGAGGCCAAATGCCAGCGCGTCCTCCCCCTCTGCATCCCTGAAACTTGCCATGTGATCACGGGAATCGGGGATCCGAAAACGGCGCAGTCCAGAAGTACATGTGTGCCGGCGATGACCTGGTAGACCTTGTTTGGGGGCGTGAGCACCCTCGGCGGCTCCGCTAAAACGAGACACGAACAAAGATCATTCCGGCGACCATGGACCATGGTCAGAAGCAGAGCCACACGATCATAGCTAGCTAGCTGCTTAGCAGAACATAAATAAGGAATGCACTACTATTTAGTGTAGTGACTGTTTGTGGCCAACAGGGGGCCCCCAGCACAAATGCATGGTTTGAATGGTAGTTAACATCAGCACTGGCTAGATGAAGTCTGACACATTTTGAAGATATCCTGGGCGTAAACAAAACGCAACCAAGGATTCGGCTTTCTGCAGAGGAGTCGTGGGCTTCCTCAGCTTAAGGATCTCCATCGGTGCCATCGCTCTGCATAAGGCTGATTTCAACTTACCAAGCACGTTGACCAGTGAGTTGGCCAGCACGTAGCCATATTCATTGGAGGCGTTGCACTGGTACACTGCACTGGATCCCACCTGAATGTCCGTAAAGGTGATTCTGTCACCCTCCAGCTTCCTGCTGGGGTCCACGTGAGTATCTGACGAGATATCACATCCCACCCTCAGCTCCTCTCTGAGCGCTACACACACAGTTAATCGGGAAACTCCAAAGCATTTCAATTAGACCCATGGTGCACTCACTCTCTATGGGAATCCCATTCATTAACCAAGTGATCTCAGGCTTGGGATCGCCCCCTGCTTGGCAGCTGAGGGCACCAGTCTCTTTGGGGGATAGAATGAGGTTCTTGGGGGCTTTGATCCAGTAGGGGGCAGCTGTGAGCACATAGAGAGGTCATCCATTAATAGATTTTTAGTGGCACAGGAACTTGGTGTAAAGGTGGCTGGCAAGATGGTGTAAAATGGAGGAGAGTGATCAGCAGAGCATGGTAGACCTTTGACAGTGACGGTGATGACGTGCTCCAGAGAGCCCAGGGAGTTCTCGGCCTGGCAGCGGTAATCCCCAGCGTCGCCCTCCGTGATGTCCACAATCTTCAAGGTTTTGTGGAAGTTCTTGAAGGAGGTCCTCTTATTGTTGAAGGACCCATTGTCTCGGTGCCATGAAATCTTGGGCGTCGGCCTTTACGGGCGTGAAGAGGGACGGCTTGGCCATCAACACCACAGACAATACAGGCTGACAGAAACAAAAGCAAGAGCCCAAACCCAAACCCAACTCACAGGCCCTCAGCAATACACTCCAGCTCCAGAACTTCTCCTCTCAGCACCACCTTGCTGGTGGAGGCCCCGGGGGGTAAGAGGAAGGTTGGGGGGCGCTCTCCGGCGGGACTGTCTGAAACGGCAACAGGAGACAGTCCCAGTCATGAGGGGGCTTCCCACAGCCAGGAAGCTCTACGGAATACCCATCGCAAAAAGGCAGTGAACCAAGAATTATGCCAAATAAAGGCACTATTTCTTAAATAATATGTTGCATTTCTATTGTATTTCACCATGGAAGTGCCCTGGATTCAAAATAAATATTACACTGGCCAGGAAGGAAACGTAATTCTATCCAAAGCAGGGTCAGACAGTCTCTGGAGCAATTGGGGGGTTAGGGCCTTGCTCAAGGGCCAATGCTGACATCACCCTGCCAACTCTGGGATTTGAACCAGTGACCTTCTGATCACAGGTACAGTGTCCAAACCCACAGGGCCACACAACTAGCAGGACAGCAGGACCATCTAGAGCCTCTGTAACACTGAACGTCAGCTTGTGCACGTCAGGCCTCCAGTGAGCTGTGGCACCGCAGTGGTCAGTGCACTCAGCAGCAAGAGGAATCTGAGGACACTCATGCTTCAGCAAAGCAGGAGCGTCTGCCAGCTCCGTCCACAGTGAGGCCCCTCAGCCTCCCGTCTACGCGCAGGAATCTCTGGCCAATTACAGGCTATCTGCATGTTTACTTTACGTTACAGTGAACCATGAGACAACAAATGACAGAAGCATGAGATTTTAAAAACTGCTGACAGTTACAAAGGAGATTGGGGAATAATCACTAGGACCACTCACTGGGGATACGTGTCCTTTTATGTTTATTTTGTGCTCGTTCCACATATAAATATTCATAAAAGGACATGCAGAAACAGAGATATGACACAGTGCACCACATTAGTGAGGGGGCACTGAAACAATGAGCAATCAGTGGGTTTCATTAGCATTTAAAAATCTATGTGTTAGATGGTTAATCTACTGTTAGTTAAGAAGAGAAGATTTTTTTTCCTGCACTTATGAAATAAACATGAAGCACTGTATTGAAACCATCGGTTTCGACTGGCTGATTTTTCTTCAGTTATATCCCGACTATCAGTCAGGAAAAGTAACATTTTTACAAGAAATGGAGAATAAATCAAGATCTGCTTTAAAATATATAGTGCAAATCTCCAGTTTTATTTTTAGATACTAGACTTGAAAGAGGAAGTGCAATAATTATATGACATTAAAAGTCATTTAAGTCTATAAAAGTGCAATTACACGATTTTCATTACAATTTGTAATTTTTTATAATTCAGCTAAAGGTGACAAAGGGTTTGGTGTTAATATTACGAGGGTGATTTCTATCACTGTTAGACTGGGAGGTATTCACTAGGGGGCGCCAGCACTCACCACCAAAAAAATCAGTGTCATTGAAAAATGGTGCCATTGTCTCATTGATTGCATCCACTGCAACACAACAGAAAATGATAAGAAAATGCAACACAACAAACAGCATCAGCTGTCACTGATACTGTAAATGAAAAACAGTGTAATGAAGAAAACAGCATGAAGCTCACAAAAAAAAATATTAAATGAGTTACATCTGAATTGAAAAATACGACTGAAACTGAATATACAGTAAATCCTCCTAATGGCAAAGCAACAGAGGAGCCACTGCTGGAGAATGAGACACCAGGCCTTCATTTCTCGACGCCGAGCGAAGGGTGGAGGCGGGCCGGAGCGCACTTACTGTTCAGCACCTTCACTGTGACTGGCTGCTTCTGCTGTATGGTCTGCGTGTGGGGGAAGCGAGCGTAGCAGATGTAGTCGTTGCGCGAGTCCTGCCTCCGCACGTTGGCGAAGTACAGGTCCCCGTTCATGGCCTGGGAGACACGGCCGTCCTGGGGAAGCTTCTGGAAGTCTGGAGGGGTGGGATGGATACAGAAAGGGCTGCAGGTCTGGGGTGGAGGGAGCAGCGACTACAGGCACGTGGCCAGTGCCGGCGGCACCCCTTCGTGTTCTTTCAAAATCACAGCCGTGTGGAATTGACAGTAACTCATTGTGCATCGTGTTACGCAGAGATGTATAAGTACAGATGCACTGTAATTTATCATTACATAGCAATGCTGCGACACTGCGACCCCCACAGCTTCGTTGTCATTTACTTAAAACTTTATATACAAGCACTTAATTTTTCTAGTAAAATGAGGAAGAATGATAAAATGAACAAAGTTAAAGTCCGGTACTATCTGATCTATTTGCACATGTAACATCTGTCAGTTTCTTATTCTTACCTTTAAAAATGTATTTACTTCTGTAGGATCAGAATATTCTCTTCTCCAGCTTGTTTTTTGTGTACTGTGTGTTTACTTGTTTGCACTGGCCTGTGTACTGTGTGTTTACTTGTTTGCACTGGCCTGTGTACTGTGTGTTTACTTGTTTGCACTGGCCTGTGTACTGCCTTTGCACACGCTCTGTTTGGCACTACATGCTCGTCTGCTCATTTCGATCACACTGCTGTATGCCCCAGAATTTCCCACCGGGATCAATGAAGCCCATCTTAATCTTAATTAATCTTAAGGGAAGCGAGGCATGGGCTGATCCTGGGAGAGCCCTCAGGAGGCCAGCTGAGGCTTACTGTTGTCCATCCAGATGATGACGGGCGGAGGAAGGCCGGCAGGCGGCTGACACCGCAGGACCAGAGACACTCCCTCCTGCACTAAGATCGGCGCAATGTTCTCCTTTGACCACAAGGGGGACCCTGAGGGGAAAATAAGACAAGTGGTGGGATATGGAGTGATGAACATCGTCAACAGCAAAGCTACGGGCCCGGGCACAGCGAGGAACAGGGAGCGTGAGCCGGTAAAGCTGTCCTGAAGGTACGGAAAGAGGCCAAGGTAGCAACTTTGGCAACAGGGGCTGTTTTATTCTAGCTAAAGTCGACAACCTACCAAAGGTGTAAAAGAGAGGGATGTTGCCGTTTTAGGGAAGAGTTGGGAATGTAGGTGTATCATGCAAATTGAACCTGTATTACTTTTACCTTCCAGGTAGAGCGATCGGATGACTGAAAAGAAATCTAATTTTTCAGACAGGAGACAGAAGCAGGTTGGTATGGCAGAGAGATGAGAATGGCGGCATGTCAGAGGTGTGAATCGGAGAGATCCATGGCCCTGGCACTCTTACGGGACTGGCGGATGACGATGTTGTTGGAGATGGCGGTCCCGTGCACGTTGCGGGCCATGCACTGGTAGATGCCCTCGTAAGCCTCAGCCTTCTCCCCGCTGATGTCGATGACCAGCGTCCCCGAGCGGGGCCTCATCGTCACCTTGGGGTCCTCGTCGATGTCGAAATGTGTCCCGTTCCTGGTCCAGGAAAAGCTGCACACGCCATGTTTGTGCCAGGTTACCAGCCAAATTGGTTACTAGTTCATATAAGACCTGGCTAGCAAATCACCGCATCCATTTAAATACACATATCCCATCATGCACTGTGCTTTGTACAGTCAGACGTGGGCCAATGGCTGATCGGGAGAGCTGGAGGGGGGCGGGTGTTGAATGTGAGCATGCTCAGAGCCGCACACACCTGGGGTGAGGCTTTCCTTTAGCCTCGCACAGAAGGACGATGTTTTCCCGAGGATCTATGATGTAGTTCTTCGGAGACTGGTGCGTTATGGTGGGCGGCTGGGCCACTGGGTTCGAGGAAGAGGCACGCCACATAAACACTCACACACACACTGAAACAGTTTCATTAAAAGATTTCACTGCATTTCATTCAAAGGTTTGGAGACCATGCATATCTTAAAAATAGCTGAACCAGACAGGCGGCACTAAAAAACAGACAGAAGGGCATGCAGTGGCGGACAAGTGAACGATGAGGCGTCACCGCCTGCCAGCTTCAGTCACAGTGCAGCAGGATGACCTGATGTGCAGGAGGAGGCTGCAGCTATGGGACAGCGAGCAGGCGATGGAGCAGGCAGATACAGTAAATACCCAGAGTGCATGCAGGTACTGGGAATGAGTGGAAAACAAAGTGGCGACAAGGCAGAAACACAGACCCTCAGAAACTTACATTCTCCCAGAATTTTAGCTTTTTTCCCCAAGAATCAGCAGATAAACAGAAAAGCAGCCATTAGTATCAAGGAACCAACACACAGTAAATCTTTCCCCACGACTGCGGTCACCCCGACAAAATGACGCTGATATTTATTTCAGTTCTTCTAACCACATGCTGATTTTCACAAATGGTTTTTCCAGACACGTATTACCTAGATCATTAACGAAATGACGTGCAGAATCACGCAGACTCTGGTGTAGCATTTAGCAATAAGGCTTCTCCTCGTACAACTCGTGGGAACACCCCCATTCAGCGATGATCTGGGGGCATGGTGACGCGGCGTCGCAGAGGACGTCCCTGTCAGTGACCTGCCAATCCCCACGTGTCGCGGTGACCCAATCTACTCCTACCTCCCCCCCACCCCCGAAACCTGATAAAGAACCTTCAGCCCTGAAACCTAAGTGCTCAGCTAAATTTCCCATGAGACCTCTGGGGTTTCCCACCGAGAAGATCCCATGAAGCTAAAACCAGAGGCTACGTACTGGGCGGCGATTTGGGGGCAGTTCATTCATTCTCCCTGTCCTCCTGGGACATCTAGAACTTTTTGGACAATGCTGTCAGAACTGAACACACAATGTTCCAGAGTAAATTGACTTCACAGGGAGACCGGAGGGGATGGTATTAAATGCCACTCCCAATCAACACCCCATAAGAACCACACAAGCCAGTACCTACGTTAAACCCTACACCGGCCTTAAACAGTGTCTGTCCAGCCCCTAATCACCTCAGTCTTTGCCTCAGTCTGATAGAGTGGCTACCTATCTGGCCTAACTTTGCAGCGCTCAAAGCCAAGAACCCATCAGGAGAACCTGGGAAACAGGCCGACAGTGCTCAGCAGTGAGGCATCAGCGATGCCCTCCAGAAATTCTCAGGACTGGAAATGCACTGTCCAGTCCAGTGTGGAGGAGAAGTTCTGTTTCTAGCTGCGTGCGGAGATGACATCGTGGCATCGTACAGGGTCGATGAAGAGCTTCCCAGTGCCCATGATCTAAAGTTTCATTACGGTCAGCAAAGTCTCTATGTACCTAGAGCCTGACAGGCCCCCAAAGGCCAAACAGCATCACTGCCTCTACTCAGGCTCATGAGAGCCACGGGCAGTGGAGGAGACTGGCTCTTTGCCCTACTATCTCCTGCAGGACCTCCTGCGGGGCTCATGGCTACGGCTCTCAAGTGGCACCCTTCCCATGAAGGCACATTCCCTTTGATATGCAGACACCGAGGGGCGCTGTTCCTTCTGGGTGGTAGGAAGCGTCTACTCAGACTCTAAGGTCTACTCAGACTCTAAGGTCTACTCAGACTCTAAGACCTACAAGGGCACCCCAGGAAAGTGTTCTGAGAAAGACTACACTTCCTACATATATACAGATTCTTCAGTTATATATAATTTGTTTTCTATTTGCATACAGAATATAAAATAACCAAACTGAACTAACATCATTTACAAGCAAATGCCGATGAACAGCTGTCTAAAGTAGCAACAATAACCGGAGTACTAGAGTAGCAATTGCGTCAATGTAAATAATTTTAGTTTGTACTCACGGTCAAGAGGCACTTCCAGTGCGGTGATCATGTGACCCCAGAGCAGCACGAACAGGACCCCCCTGCACAGTTCGCGTTTCCCGGCCCCCTCCATCGCTGGCATGTCGGCGAGGGGATCCGGCAGCTTCCACAGGCTGAAGGCTATGTCCCGCTTCACTCCGCAGTCAAAAAAGGTCCTCGCTCATGCGGCCACTGACACTATAATCAGCCAGCAGGGGGCGAGATTAAAAAAGAGAGAGAGGCCCGTGACCACAATGGCACCGGAGCCTTGGGTTCAGTCCCAAAGACCCTGATTCAAAGTGCAGGAACATTCACTGTGGCAGGGCTTCTGGTAGCCTGAGTGGCAATGATCTGGGCACAGAGGGGGTGGCACTGAGCTGTCCCATGACCCAGCTGTAATGATGGCTGACTGCCTTTAGCTGGTGTATTTGCAGCGAGCCGGTGCACATGGACACGGTTGGGCACGGTTGGGCATGGTTGGGCATGGTTGGGCACACTGACGGATATACCCCAGGGCACGGTCTGCTTCCCCATCCACGTTCAGCGCCGAGAGCAGAGTCTGCACATGGCATTTCGTAGCATAGGACACAGTACAGGTTCAAGCATCATTCGGGGTCTCACCAGCAGAAAAGTCAATATACTTCAAATCCACTTCCTGTTTGAGTTCAGCATTGTGAGAGTTCATGTTATTTACTCGTTTTAGTTATAAGTTGTAAGGAGGCTTCTTTTATACTATTTTAAGGCAGTGAATCTCTGTTGTGTATGTGAGCTTGAGAAACTTCAAGTCAGCAGAATACTGTTCTACTAGAACTATTTTATTGACTGATACTATCAGTTATGGGAATTTTTAGCTCTTCAGAATCGGTAAGTTTCTGGTGACCCCCCCACATGTGGCTGAAAGCCAAGGAGGAAGAGCGGGAATCAGGCAGTATTTCCAGGCCCGTTTCAGGCCCCCCATCCTTCCGGTCCGCTTGGGCTCTCTGTTCTAGGTGCAGCAGCACTTCATTAATCTATAAGCCAGGATCTCCTGGGCGAGACAGCAGCCGCATTCCTGTAAACATTCCCTGGTTACAGTACTGAAGTCTCAGAGCTAGGTAAGGAACGGGCGGCCTGAACGCAGTTGTGTTCTCTTAACCTTGATTTGGCTTGGAGTCTTAGGTAATGCTCTTCCAATCGTGTTAAATGTTAAACACACTTTGAGTCAGGCATTGGGTTTGGTTCTCCGATTGTATTTATCAGAATTGTTTTCACACATAGCTGAGTACATCAGCGCTGCTGCGACATCATCCAAACACATCCATCCGACACAGAGATGGTGAGATTGAGGACTTTGGTGCACATTAATTAGTCTGCACTCTCAGGTCTTAAATCCATACAGATGGACTTGCATTATTTACCACAAGCATGCATCTCTTTCTGTTAAATCTTGCTGGCAGAGCAGATAGACTGTTTAAAAACATACTTAATGATCGCAGCCCTGACTGCACGATTGACCCGCCAATCAAGCATTTTGCTGACCCACAAAGCAGTTCAGTTCTCTGCCAGTGAAGCCCCAGTCGCATGGGTTGCACGTTCTGTTTCTCCAGCCATTTCAGGTACCATAAACACTCAGAAACGGTGAGGCGCGCTGTCCCCGGCCCTCGGAATGCGCCGCTGCCAATTACCTTTATTTAGACCGTCCCAGTGGGAGTAACAACAATCTGAGGAAATATTTCACCAGACTGACTAAATTCAATTCATGCAATAGGCTACATTACAGTACTGTGCAACACTTAGGCATTCATTTTCTCTGGGTAATAAGTGTAAATTTCATCAGAACTAAAGAACAGTTTAATTACAACACATGGAAATTAAAAGTAACACTATTAAAACCAAGCAAAAGGTTACTGATACCTAGTTGAACGGCTAGACGACATCTCTTCAGTTCCTAAACCTCTTCTCAGGTGAACTCCAGCCATTCCATGCATTTGTTATATTTCACCACCAGCTCTCTTAACTAGTTAATAACTTAACTAATTTTAAAAACTCAGCAAGGTATCGAGTAGCCCTACGAGGTGTGCTAGTGGTCGAGTCAAAAAATACACTGGTGTACCAGATAACTGCTGCAAATTCTGGGGTGACCTTAGGAGAGGAATTAGCTAACACACTTTAACAGATGTCATAATTTCACAGCAACACGGTGATGGACTAAGTATCTTTTTCTCTGACTGCCTACGACTTCTGCAGATTACTGCATATTAATGGGGAAATAAGATCATGCCGGCAATGACAGGAACCACAGGGTCCTTACAAACAATAAATGCCTCTCATTGAGAGCACTAGTGCTAGCAGCTGCTGCAAAAATAACTGTATCCTTCCAGTGTCAGTCTTTGCACGGCCGACAGAGGTTAATGAAGCCCAGCTAGAGCACGAGCTCCCCTGCTCCTGACAGGCAATGGGGGCAGCCCTGTCTGCTAACCAATGGGAGCAGCCCTGTCTGCTAGCCAATGGGGGCAGCCCTGTCTGATAGCCAATGGGAGCAGCCCCCGTCTGCTAGCCTCAGCCTATGGTGCCATCCCCCTGTGTGTCCTTGTCTTTTTGCTGCTGGGAACGTAAAGTCCTGGAAATGGGGGCCGTGTCTGGTGTGCTCTCAAGAGAAGCCCCGTTCCCACAGCCTGCCATCGGCCTGAAGCAACCATACACACAGTAAACCAAAGACAACATAGGAGAAAGAGGCACTGCTACCACAGAGAGAAACGATGAACCTGATTGTCACACAGCAGGACCACTGAAGGCACAGTGAAGGCAGAGCTACCAAACACTGCAGGACCACTGAAGGTGCAGCAAAGGCAGAACTACCAAACACTGCAGGACCACTGAAGGTGCAGTGAGGGTAGAGCTACCAAACACTGCCGGATCGATAAGGACTCCCCAGGCCATGGAACCCTCCCCCCGGTACAGCTGGCAGCTCTGGGGTCTGAGCTCTGCCATGGAGCACATCACCAGTTCAGCAATAGCCCACATTGCCAGTCTAGGTTCTTGCCAGACATGCCAGAATTTGACCAGCCGAGTGGGATATTTTTAACCTGCCTGTAACAAATGGCAAAGGCGGTAAGCCTCACCTCAGTGCAATCTGGACCAAGACACTGTCAACCAATAGGTGCAAATGCCAATGACATTAATCCTTGGCACAACATGATCCCGACGCCGTCGACCACCAGGACCAAATGCCTGTTACCGAAGTCACCACAATCTGTTAGATCCACCTCCATTCCAGTAAGGGAACAATCTGTGTGATCCACCATCTTTCGGGTGGAGTGAGTGGATTCCTGGAATAGCCACACAGTAAGAGAAGGAAAACTAAGAATCAGGAAAAAAACATCATCCACCTTCACTTTCTGTTAATCCCCAGATTTAAATACGGGGTTATTATTTGAACTTTTTCTTGTCACAGTGCATAACATGATCTGTGAAAAAGTACGGAAATATAATCCAGCACCAATGGAAAGCTGCTTCCAGAATAATTCGAGAAGCATGAGGTGTTGGCCGTTTCTCAGGTAGAATTACGGCTCTGAGAAAGTAAGGAGGACCAATGACC
This sequence comes from Cryptomyrus ogoouensis, assembly GCA_025773925.1. Taxonomy (NCBI): domain Eukaryota; kingdom Metazoa; phylum Chordata; class Actinopteri; order Osteoglossiformes; family Mormyridae; genus Cryptomyrus; species Cryptomyrus ogoouensis. The sequence continues at coordinate 32,967,701 of JAOYFF010000063.1, read as the reverse complement.
TGCGAAGCACGTTTAGCAGTCATCCCACTCGGGCCTTTCTGACGAAGGTCTCCCTTTATTTTTATTAACAGTAAGACTGCAGGGTACTATCCAAGACAACTAGATTACGGCACTCTTCCTTCTATCGTGTGCTTTTGTCAGATTTTTAAAGTAATGATCCTGCAGAGAGAGTCATTTGCATAAGCTCAGTTTTCTGTGGCAGACTGTGGTGACGGTGGCCTAATTATTTTGCATAAAAACCACGTCACACAGTTGCTGACTCACGCTTCTCAGATTTTACGGTATGAGGAAATACCTTCGAAAACCTCACAGACAGCCCGTTCACATTAATGCAGGGCCATGGAATCCTCTCAGTTTTCCGTCACCATTCTGGAGGATCTCAGCACGGCCTTGATCATTGTTGCTCCTTTAAATGTATGGTGGAACATACAGTAATATAAATACGACCATGTGACATAAACCTACGTTGTTTAATATAAGACGTGAATTCGGCTGCTTTATTGGTAAATGTGGGGTCCAGCCCAGAGTGGTATCTTTTCAAAAACGTAAGACACGATCTGCTAGATTTATCAGGTTGATATAAATGATACAGACCTACAAGGTGTCCAAAAATGTGCCCGTCTTTTGTTATGCTGTTCAGTCAGTTTGATTTATTGGTGCAATACGGTTTGGTAACGGTTTAATTAAAACGCGTGTAGCTGTCCTACACCTATCTCACCCAGATGATTTATTATACTTGCGTATTTTTTAATCAATAGAGACTGCATGGTTCTCGTTCCGTCTCAGGGCTCTGGGAAATGAATGAGGTCTTTTGCCCATAAGTTTTATCTCTGGACTTTTGTGAGCACCATTAGTTCTCCTTACAGACCAATAAAAGCAGATCAAATACTTCTTTGGAAATCACACTGCCGTCGCCATATGACGGCATGAAGAGTAATTTCACCCAGGATGGACACGATATGCCTCTGCAGAATTAAGCTCACTGCTATTCACCAGCCAATCGTCACAGTGACATCTGTTCCCTGTTGCCAGGATTAATATGAAAACTGCAGTCCCCTCGGCACAGTGACCTTGACTACTGAGCTGTAAACACTCTGAGCGACTGGTCGAACACAATCCTTCACTGCGTATGGAAAAATAATTCACCACATTACCCCGCCCATGGCCTCCTCCCACTCAAAAAAAAGGGAACAATGACAGACTGGTCGGGAAAACATTGCCATGAATTTTCAGAAACGAATAATTGCTGTTTTTTTTTTTATTTGGTGACACAAAAGTGACAAAGAATTAGCATTAAATTAGGAAGTGAGATGAGGACCACTGCTCATGGACACATCAACAGCAGCATCATAACGGTAAGATGGGCTGGGCCCAAGCCCACATGAGTGGGAATGTTGGCTACTAAAATTTCATAGCCAGTTTGCTCTGTGTAAATGCACTGAGCTGTCCGACTTCCACAAGCCCAGTCCAGACAATCGGCCATTGTTTCCTTTCAGATAATTGGCTTTCAATACATGCACCAGGCACTCACTGAACATTTAGACGCAGGTGCACTCATGCAAGCAGCTGATGGCCGGGTTGGCTGGGTAGGGAGGCTTTTGGAACGCGGCAGACGGCAGCCCTTGGACTCTGCTGATGTCAATATCTTGGCTCATGTGCTTCTTCCGCCATTAGTGATAAAAGTACAACGCTAAATGCAGCATAACGATAAAAGCACAACGCTAAATGCAGCTTAACGATAAAAGCACAACACTAAATGCAGCTTAGCGATAAAAGCACAACGCTAAATGCAGCTTAACGATAAAAGCACAACACTAAACGCAGCTTAGCGATAAAAGAACAACACTAAATGCAGCTTAGAATTGGGGGGCCCATCAACTCAGACCCATCAAATAATTATAAAACATAATTTACCGTAATAGTACTGAGCAGTTCAAGTAAACAACACTATTACACATGAGTCTGGCCTCCAGTGAAAACAAGTTATGGTATTACATATAGTACATAACGTCAAAAAACATCCCTTAATCTTGTCTTTGTGAAAGGATGATACCACAGTCTTAAAGAAGCTTTCATACCCTATATTTAACAAAAGGAACATAGAACAATGATAACAGGAGAAGCACACAACGTACCTAAGGAGAGAAAACATCACTCAACAACCCTAACGAAAGAATCATGCGACGTGCTTAACGAGAGACCATATCATACAACAACCTTAACGAAAGAATCATGCGACGTG
>JAOYFF010000063.1:32949133-32965359 GCA_025773925.1 Cryptomyrus ogoouensis | reverse complement strand
CAACCTTAACGAAAGAATCATGCGACGTGCTTAACGAGAGACCATATCATACAACAACCTTAACGAAAGAATCATGCTACGTGCTTAACGAGAGACCATATCATACAACAACCTTAACGAAAGAATCATGCGACGTGCTTAACGAGAGACCATATCATACAACAACCTTAACGAAAGAATCATGTAACGTGCTTAACGAGAGAACATATCATACAACAACCTTAATGAAAGAATCATGAGAGACGCTTAACGAGAGAACAGATCATACAGCAACCTTAACTAGATCATACCACAAGCCTAACAAGAGATAGGATCATTCAACCACCATAAATGTTGTTTTGCAGCATGTATGATTTCTGCTTCACACAGATTGCTTACTGGATGCCATGTGTAACTGTCAGGTCAGTCATTTTAGCAAAAGCTTCTGATCGGCCTCTTTGAGATTCAATCGATGAATGAATATCGGCAGATGATGACCGGTGGCTGATGGATCGGAGCATCTCGGATCATACACCTACATGACATCCTTCAGTATAGGATCATGCAGCGTTATAAGAGAACAGATCATACACCTACATGACATCCTTCACGAAAGGATCATGCAGCATTATAAGACAACGGATCATATATCTACATGACATCCTTCACGAAAGGATCATGCAGCGTCATAAGACAACGGATCATATATCTACATGACATCCTTCACGAAAGGATCATGCAGCGTTATAAGACAACAGATCATATATCTACATGACATCCTTTACGAAAGGATCATTTGCTCCCAGATGGTCCCAGGGACACCACCGCGTGGACCAGTTGAGCTGGGAATGGATCCAGCCCTCGATGTTTGGGGGAGAGGAAGGTGCCAGGGCTGGCCCGAAGACCCCCCCTCCCGCCCACCCTGGCCGGCTCTGGTCACACTGCGCTGGAGCTGCCAGTCTAAAGGGCCTGTTTTTACGATGGGGTAATTAGAGCACTTTCCCAAAATTGCACAGCTATGCACCTCGTTCCTGTAAATCAGGCTCGTTCTTTGCAGATATCTGTTACCCGCTTATTGCGTTTTTTTCCTTTCAGTGGTGCACTGCCAGCAGCGGGACTGAGTCGTATTGATGGGATAATAAGAAACATGTAAAGACTTTCTGTTCACTGTTCAGATGAGCCCTGTCAAGGCGGCCCGGTCCCTGCTCTGATCCACCAACAGAGTATGTGCTTTGGTCCAGCACCTGCCGCTCAATGGGGTCTTTGACTCTTCAGCTTGTTTACAACACAAGCAGCGACACCATGTCATTCATCCTTAATGTCCAAGTGGCATCAGTGCCGGTATTTCATTACATTACTGGTGTTGCAGTTACTGACGTATTCATTACGAACAGAAGGACACGTTCCCTCCAATCGTAAGTCACCCCCGCCCTGCCTGTTGGCATGTCCCTAATAGACACTCAACATGGTCGCCTTGTTTCCCACAGAACACTGGTCCGCCCCTCTCCGGGAAAACAGGAACACGGACACGTTCCCGGCCCCCAAACCCCCTCCCCCCGCATTCACAGGCAAACAAAACACCTTTTTTTTTCTCCCCCAGATTCCCACCAACAGAATGCAAATCCACAGGCCGACTTCACAGCAAGACTCTTTAGTATTCGAACGGAAGACACCCTGTGCGCCTGAGGAGCGCGACTCCACGGGGACGGGAATAATCGAGATGAATTCATTTCCATTGTGGACTTTAAGGCCAAGCTGCCTGCAGACACCCAGCTTGCACAGTGATGTTTACACTGCAGAGACAGAACATGGGGGGGCACTTCTGCTTAATCAGACCACCTATCCTGTTAAATTACTGTAGAAACCATCTAAGACGCTGGACATTGTTTGTGTGTGTGTGGGGGGGGGGAATTAAGTAGGAAAATCCAAATATGATTAAACAGAGATCATGGATGAGCTGAGCTACAAGGGGCATGGTCACCCCCCCCAGCATGATCAAGACTGAAGTAGGCGACTGCCTGTGGTGTCAATAAGGCCATTGGTGCGGTTGTCCTACATCTGCTGTGTCCGGGAACAATGGGTCCCTTTGATTCCCGTCTCGTAGTTTCCTGCAGTTGGGCTCTTACGCACATTCAGCCGGGCGTACGCAGTGGTATGGGTTGAGCACGGCGTGTTGGGTCTGGGGCGGGTGACAGGGGGGGAGGACTGCTTGGGAGAGCCCCCCCGGCACGTGCTAAACACCACACTCAGGGGCCCTGCTTCCACGCCCGTCAATCACCTGAACACAAACTCACAAGCAGACAGAACGGCACCCGGCACAGCGACCCCGGCCCGGCAGGCAGTGTATGCTTCAGTGGGTCATGACTCTGCCCGTGATTTTAAGGGCACCGGTCCAAATCCCAGGGTTGGCAGAGTGATTTCACCGTTGGGCCCCTGAGCAAGGCCCTTAACCACAATTGTTTTACTGGCCAAACCTGCTTTCTCAAACATACGTCACTTCAGATTCATTCATCTGCTAAGTAAATAAATGTAATGTATCCCCAAACACAAAGGCATAAAAAGACACACTTATGCAGAATAACAAAATACCGTCACAAAGGAAGGCCTGCTCTCTATGGAAATTTCCACTAAATTTGCACTATTACTTTCTACAGTAATATAGTAAGTTGCATGAGCAGCGACACAGAAGCACTGGCCAGAGAACAGGTCTGTTCATACAGGGATTAAAAAAACGAGAACTCACGCCAAGATCACTCATTATTCACGGAGACGCAAATCACAAAATCCATTTCAGTTAACGCCATCCAGTCCATCTGTCACCTGCCGGGGACAGGGAGTGGAGGAGCATTTTTGCTCCCTTAAACATCCACAAAGCCTGTGAGATCAGCAGAAAAAAAGTCACAGGATTTGGGGGCGCAGTGGTCCCATTTCCACCTCAAAGGAGAAGTTTATTTTACGGTCTTATATCTGCAGGGAAATGAGAATCCAGCAGTCTCAGTTAAAAAGACAGCAGTCTCAGTTAAAAAGACCGCAGTCTCAGTTAAAAACAAACAGAAAACAGGTAACAATCTTCCTGAAGTCTGTAGATAAACACAGTTATGCAACATAATAGATGTTGCATTATGGCACAATTTCACAATGAAGAGAACAGTAATGATCTCATTCTTTGCTCACAACCTGACTAAACTGTTTGTTAAACATGTTAGCAGTGATAGAATGATGCTCCAGTAACAGCATGCAGGCTAATGAACAGCTCATGGCACAGAGATTCCCAGCAGAAGTAGGGCTCAGTAACAGCATGCAGGCTAATGAACAGCCCCCTCCCGGCCCCTACAAGCAAAACATCGCCCCCCCCACTTCCACATTTCACCCAGCATGAAATGCAGATGGGCCTGTCTTCAGCTGTACTGGAAAGTGTTAGGTACCCTTCCTGTACCACAAGAGGCATCCAGGTAATAAAGTCACAAATGATATCTGCTAAAGCCCAGGAGAAATGCCTGTATCTTATCGCTCCACTGGACACTGAGGGATAAATGGAGACATATTTAAAAGGGCGCAGCGCCACGCGTGACAGCAAACCCCACACTGCTGCAGAGCGTCACTGATATTCCCAGCTTCTCAAAGGACGGCAGGCGGCTGCTGGCTGCGGAGCAGGACAGAAACTGGGCGGAAAAACAGACCCACTCAGGCGGCCGGCAGGTAAACAAACAACGGCGAGAAGGCGGAGCACGGTGGAAGGGGGAGAGGAGCGACAGTGCGTCCGCCTTCCTCTGTCACATGCAAGGTTAACAGTTAGACTAAAACCCGCAGAGAAATGCAAGGGGGTCAAACCTGCCGTAATAAAACAGTGAGGGCAAAAAAGGACATCAAAAGTAAGGAAAGTCATACTGTAAAAGATCAGAGAAAAATAAGGCCAAATAAAAGACTGGGGTGGGACAGATGGGGGCCGTCCCTGTTTCAGCTTCTTCACGTCAGCGACACAAAGGAGGCGGAGCAAACCTGGGGTGTCTGGGGGGGGGGTCACACCTGCTGCAGAAGGTGAAGCAGAAATGCGGCCCTTTGTCAGCCATTCACAAAGTCCTGTAAAGATTTTCTGTGTGAATTTACAAGGTTACAAAACAAAAAGTGTGGGATTAGATTATCACACCAAAGCGGAGACAGATAAAAATAACAGTGACTAAACAAACAGGGCATCTGAAGTAGATGTGAAATGATGCAAAACAACATAAACTGGTCCAAAAGGAACATTTTCACTAAGAATACAATGTTTAAAACAATGTGTGGGACTGCAAGATGAATGCAATTAGCTTCTCCTGACACTCCTATTCACCCACGGCAGGTGAATACAAATCGCTTCCCCCTCAGTGCCTCTCAAAAGCACCAGCAAGCCCATTTCAGCTCCCAGACAATGTGGCCGACGTGTGGAGAGATCAGGGCTGCCCGGGGAGGGGGGGAGGGGGGGTCCACTAGCTGAACAGATTTCGGTCAGCGCTGATGACGTGAAACCAGACACATTCAGGGAAAGTCGACTGACGAAGACCAGCAGGGGTTTTATGTTCAAGGTGGGGACTCGAGCTGTAAAATCATTCAAGAAAAACGGGACATGGACACGCACCCCATAAGCCGCAGTCAAGGTGGGGACTCGAGCACAGGTGCTGGTGCTTCCGGTCCTGTACTTTGCTTTATTTATTAATCTTATACTTATTTCATATATTTATACTTTCTCCTGGACACTGTGGCAGACAGGGAAGCCCATCCTGTGGTCAGTGTGGATCCCAGTGCAGTGATGGGGACACTGTGGCCAACAGGGAAGCCCATCCTGTGGTCAGTGTGAATCCCAGTGCAGGGACATTGGCCTGTAAAAATGGAGCCGTCCTTCGGATGAGACGCATAACCGAGGTCCTGACTCTCTGAGGTCATAAAAGATCCCTGGGCATCTTTCAAAAGAGTAGCAGCGGTACCCCGATGTCCTGCCTAAAACTGCCCACTGTGACCCTATGAAATCTGGCCTCCTAATCATCCCTTATATCTAACTGGTGAATTCTCTCCTGCCCCTTCACCACCTTAGCTACTGTGTGGTGAGCGTACTGGTGCAGAATGGCTGCTGTCGCATCATTCAGGTGGGGGCTACACAGCGCTGGTGGGTGAAGTGGCTCCCCATTGGTTCTGTTAGGTGCTTTGAGTATCTTGAAAAGTGCGATATTAATGTTTCATTCATTCATTTTGATGCTTTGCAGGTGCCGTTTTCTTGTTTTGTCCTGTCTGATCCTGTTACATGTTACACATTACATGTTACTGACTGGATGCTGCAAGTATGAATTCCTGTGTACTGATGTATAAACGGCACATAAAGGATCTTGAGTCTTGAAGAAAATGCCTGAATGGTCTGGAACTGAATTTGCTTAGCAGACGGGCATCCTCTGGCATGTCCTCACCTGTGTTCTCACCTATGTTCTCATCCGGAACCAGCAACAGCTCGGGTTTGACATGCAAAATTAGGCTGAAGGAGCAAGAGGCAAAACAAGTATTCAAAGTCACACGCAAAACTGACTTCTATTTGAATTTTGGAGCTGGTGCACAAGTCCAAAACCAATCCTTCATTAGAGCTCATGCTCAAGGTCTTGCTGGAAGAAGGACTGAGGTATTGCAAGGGGTTATTATGTAGGAAAATGACAAAAACCAAAGCTGGAAGGCTTCCAAACACCAGGACTGGCAAATACTTCTACCAACAAGGACCACTGAGCCACAGCTAGAAACAGAGGGCTCAGTGGCTCAAGACTGAGAGACTGGGGTATGGAGACACGGGATTTTACCAAGACACCTCCAGGTGGGGATGATCATCACTTTACTGACAGAGGACAGTGCTCCCTGCTGCTCCATAGCAGCGGGTTGGTTCCGGCCTGCACCACATGGCCGTGAAGGTCAGAAAGCATAGCATGAAAATATGTTTTGAGCTGCATCTCCATTCTTACCTACTTGACCGCATATTACGTTTGCACAAATGTAATCGTTAGTTACTGCGATCACATGAGTGAAGGAGAATCTTTGTAGGAAAGTGAAATATAAGCAGATTCGGTCGTGTTTAAGGGCAGTTTTTCTGGTGCGGAATCCTGAGCAGGAGGAATCCTGGAGACGGGGGGGCGGAGGCCCTCAGGCTGGAAGCGAGGCCGCTCCCCCCGTCCTGCGGGTGATTAACGGCTGATACGAGCTGGCCTGCTTCTTAGGCCTCAGCCATCTGCTCACCATCCAGGCCCAGCTCCACCGTGGAGGAGCCAGACTCCATGACCCAGAAAAAGCCTCTGGCGCCATGCAGACCCAGCCTGTCGGCATGTTCGGACCGCAGAGGGAGCGATGGCCACTAGAGGGGTTACTGGCAGGGATGGGAACCCTAACCCAGCAAACCCTTCATGAGATGCTACGTCCGGGATCCTTCACCCTCTCCTCATACGTCTCAAACATGTCCCTAGGTGAAGGTGGTCCCCCCTGCTCTGGCCTAATGCTACAAAACTGTTGAGCTTCATTCATTTCAAAATAAGAGCCTTGCCTCTGTCAAGGAACAACTGAGTCAAATATCAGCTGTTCCGGACAAATCAGACTGCTGCAGAGGATTTGCATGTCTCTTAGAATGTCGGCTTGCTTGTTTTCAATTCTATCAAAAATCAAGACAAGTAAACTGAAAATTTTGCATTGAATGCCCACTTAGGTATGTTTAACAACTGCCTTCAAAACTCAAACCCTCATTTGGTCAGTGCTCCCCAGGATTCCACAAAATCGTACTTACTCAACTCTCCAAAAATGTTAAAAGTGAAAACCCGAAATGTCAGTGAGTGGTTCTAAGAATATAATGCATGTCCTGTTTTCTCTAAGAGCCTTTTCAGGGTAAGGAGCAGTATCGCTCTTCTGTATTTAGATATGTCTGATTTCTCAGTCGTGTTTTGCATGTTCTCATCATTGACAGATTCATTAGGTTGACAAGAAACATGAAAGAGATGCCATATGGACTCTTCCTGGGGTCATGGGAAATCATGCAGCACATCTTATCATGCTCCACGCTTGAAAACACGCTTTGTGATGTGTAGGAGCCCGTTCAATCGAACTATTATTCGCATTTACAAGTCATTCAGAGGCGATCCAGCTCCTTCATTTCCTTAGAGATCACTTGTGCCAGTTTTATGCCAAAATATGATGCGCCTGGTTGTAATGAAGAACAGCACAAGGGATTGGTTTTATTTATATGTGGCATGAAGGATTCCACTGAAGTTAGCTCTGTATTCATGACACCTTTGGAGTGATCAGTTAGCACGAATCAGGATGGCGCAAACAGCAGGCTTCATAAGCCGATAATCTTCCACAGGCCTGCCACTCCTCCTGCTTCGCCCTCACAGAGTAAAGCAACACAACCCACCAAGGAAAAACGCACCACAAATATTACAGGACACAGCAGAAAGTGTGGGATCCAAAGGAGGAAACGGACAACTTAGCATTCATAGCTCTCAGGACAGAATGTCCGCCTGAGGATGTTTCACACTAACGATGTCTAAGCCCTGAACTTCCCCTTCTCTCAACGCGTTGAGATGCGTGAGCTGCACTGATAGCTTCTAACTCAAGTTGTCTGCTACCAGCTGATCTGGATAACAGGGGAAGCTCATTCCAGAGGCTAAAAATGGACGACAGAAATACACGTTTTACGGGGAACACATAAAGATAGAGTCTTACTGACTGTCCTCGTCCCTCAGCCCCCCACAGAGACACCAGAGGGACGGGGTTTTCCAGAACACCTTCAGGCTCATTCAAATAGAAAAGCCTGAGAAGCTGAGAAGCGCTCCAGGAAGCCCAGTGCTCTGGGGCACCTCACCTCCTGGTTCGAGTATCAGACACAAGGCTTTTCCCCAAAGGCGACGCCTTTTTAATTTACTGACTGTCTGCGCTGAATTTATTAGGAATACAAGCAGCCAGAAAAAGATTTCCTGCAATTCTCGCTCTGACCGGGCCATGTGTGCTCTGTGCCACTGGCAGAGCCACGCGGCGTTCGCTGGGGGGACTGACACGAAGGGCAAAGCCACCTTTCAGTCACACAGCCCAGCCTCATAACGAGAAGGGCGGTGGCAGCCGATCGACACCAGGGACCAGAGGCAGAGCGACGCATCCGAAGGAAAACGACTCCTCTTCTGAGAACAAACCCGTTTGCCTGTGATGCACTTTTCTGTTTGCCTACACAGTTAACTCGAGCGATATCTAGCAGACTGTAGGGAAATGCTTAGAACAGCAGGCTCCATTTATAATCCCTTTGGAAATACTGTCAGCAAATGAAATGGAAAAAATCTTCCCTGTCCACAACCACGCACACTATTATTCAAGGACAGGCAGCCTCCAGATTATGAGGTAATATGGCTGAGAGACACAGAACACTGTAGTCAGCGCAGTGTTACCTGAGCAGTTCCTCTACGTTCTCCTGTCCTTCAGAAGTGTTCAGCAGAAACGCACCTCCTGAATTCACCTCCAAACCTGAAATGTAGGAAGGTATTATTAAAAACATTGGATATCCCCATATTAACTGCTGTTTGTGCCACGCGATAGACTTTCACAGAGGGACTAGGAATGGATCGGAAAAGGTTTTTGTTTTAATCCTGTTTGGCTGCACGGCACCGTGAGCATGCAGAAATCCTGCAGGACAGGCCCAGCTTCATCGACATGGTCACACATTCATGGCAGTCATGATGCAGACGTACAGAGGCTTTAAGGTCCATGAGCTATCTCACACCTAACCCAAAACACTATCTGTCGGCTATCTACCCACATTCATGCTCACAGCAATTTTTCAAAAAGATAAATGTGACACACACCTTATTACTCTCCATGGGATGGTATATGATTTCCATCCATCCATTTTCTGTAATTGCGTTCCTATTCAGGGTTGTGGGGGGTACGGAGCCTATCCCAGAGGCTACAGGTGCAAGCGAGGGAACAACCCAGGGTGGGGCACCAACCCATCACAGAGCACACTCACGCCTACGGGCAATTTGGTGACTCCGATTAACCTCAGCATGTTTTTGGAGGAAACCAGACAACAACCGAGGGAGAACATGCAAACTCCACACTCATGGAGCCATGGTGGAGACTCAAACCCTGGTCCCAGAGGTGTGAGGCAACACCGCTAAGTACTGCACTACCGTGCCATCCGTATATGATTCCCTCTATACCTTAAATCTCAGTGGATTAAGCCTGGGTGCCTATAATCAGACGGTTGCCAGTTCTAGCCCAGCTTCGGCACATCTGGGGCTCCTTCAGCAAAGCCTTTAACCCCCAGCTCCCTGGGCGCCCCAACAGGTGGCTGCTCTTCATGGACAGCTTACTCTACAAAGAGCGAGTTGGGGGAGGCATAAGGACAATTTCCCCACGGGGATCAATAAAGTATCGATTATTATTATTATTATTAAATCTAAAGTCAGCAGAATATAAACATGTAAGAGTGGATTCATTCAAAAAATTTTGGAAAAAGATGCAGTGTTCTCCAAAATCGATTTGTCTTGATGCAACAGCGTTGAGATACCACTGAATGATTATTGCTTAGACTAGGAAATAGGAAACAATGAAAACACAATAAATCATTTGAAACTTTTGAAAGAGAAAGCAGGTAAGATGAGGTGTCAGTGACGAAAATGAAGAACAGGCATTTCCAGGTGGCAGCTTCTGCTACAGGACTGTAGTGTTCAGGGCAAGGTCTCCATTAAAGCCGCTTCTTCACACTACATGAAGCCATCAGTAACGGACACCGGCACCAGACAGCACACAGCTGTGCTGTGCCGCCCCACCTCGCAGAGCTCACCTCTGCTCCTTCCCCGTTGCTACGGCGATAAAGTGTTGTGGCTCACACTGAACAATTAGGATGGGAATTCGGGATCGGGTACAACTTAGAGTTAAACCCAGGAGACACCCGCAGTATCTCATAGGGGGGGCATCTCAAAGGGAAGTCAGGTTCCGGAAAATGCTGCATCAGATAGTGTGACACTGCATGCTGCATGCTGTCAGCAGCCGTGTGTGACGGATACATTTACTCCACGGCAGACTGCTGCACGGAAAGCATCGGCAGAAAGATAACACCACGCGCTGGCTGACTGTCTCCACTGCGCATTTACATTGCATTGCAGCGTTGTGAAAAGCAGAATATCGCCGTTTAATAACAAAACCTTACTTGGGGAAAGCTGAGATGTACTTTCACGATGAATGTGACGAATCACACGGTTTGTGTCTCCTTCTTTACGCCCCCTAGAGTCAGATGAGCCTAAAGGCGTGACAGGTATGAGATGAGAGCAGGCCAGACCAGGAATAATCACAGGGAGGAAGACCGCTCTTCCTCACTCACTTTACCTATCAAACAGAAACAAGGTGTTGCAATCTTTTGCGAACACAGAAAGCGTGTGTTAAATGAGCAAGATGCTACTCAAGGCCGCCAGGTCCAGGCGAGGGGGCGGCTTACCTGTGACCTCAAAACTGCCTCGATGCTGACAGGTGATCAAAAAGTGATCTTCAGACCAGTGACACCAAGGGCTCCAGAGCATCTGTCCAGCAGAAAGAGTGAAGACGCACGTGGTCAGGCTGTCGGATCAGCACGGCGTGGTGTGACGGCGAGGGCAAGTGAACACACAGCGTCTCTGTGTGTGTCGGAGTGTGCAAAGACTGCCGGGTGTTGCACTGAGAGCCACACACTCACACGCGCACTCAAACGGGCACTCACACGAGCACTCCCAGGCAGCTAACAGCCAATCCTACCCTCACAGCAGGATGAAAGCAACCCTTTGTCACCATACAATAGGGGTTAAACATTTCCTGGAGTCGCTCACACAGGCCAGTCCCACAAGGACGTAAAAAATGGTAAAAAAAAATTACAAACATTTACACTTAGATTTCTACAAACATTATCTAACTAATTTTGTTTGCATTGCTATATAAAAAGAGATAATGCCTTAAGTACACAGTTATGGAGAAGAATGGGAAATAAAGGCGACGCACTCGACACACACAGCGGCTCGGCAAAACATTCTGCTGAACCAAGCTTTGGCACAGGAAACATCAACTGGGGAGCATGAGGAGAAAACCAACCAGCAGGGCACTGGGAGAAAACTGACTGGGGGGCACTGGGAGAAAACTGACCGGGGGGCACTGGGAGAAAACTGACTGGGGGGCACTGGGAGAAAACTGACTGGGGGGCACTGGGAGATAGCTGACCAGCAGGGCACTGGGAGAAAACTGACTGGAGGGCACTGGGAGAAAACTGACTGGGGGGCACCGGGAGAAAACTGACTGGGGGGCACTGAGAGATAACAACATCTACATTTTAGAAATAAGAAACCCCCAGCAATGGGAAATGAAGAAGCCCTCCATAATCATACGCCCCCCCACTCCGCCCCCACACCTACCCATCTGTCCGTCCCCATCCAGCATCAGGAAACATTCCCCTGCATCGAGCAGGTGCTCAGTGCAACCCGACCCCACAGAATCTCCCGTGCAGAGAGTTCTTGCTCCACACTCCTCAGGGGCATCGCCGGCACATCTGAAGCCCCCCCGACCCCCCCGAGGTCCGTTAGCCGCAACCGTGGCCGGTGACAATAGCGGCCTCTGAGCCTTTCAAAGCCCCCCAATTCCATCCCTTATACTGGCTCCCCACAAAAGAGCAGCCAAGTAACAAATCCTCCGCTGCCATTGTCCCGCGGGGAAGACAAAGTCTCGAGGTCGGAAAGCACCACCCTGCAGGCAATGTTCCGGATGATATTCCTGTGGAAGATTCCACGTCTGTTACTGACTGACCATAAAGCAGGGGGGGATGGGTTGTTTGGGGCAGAAAGTCCCCTTGGCAGGCTGTGACGACGATCACATCACCGGCCCTCTTCGTGAAAGACGTGACGGTCTGTTTACGGTGTCATCACGGTATCACCTTTCATTGCAGTCCAACGAGGCTGGGCTCCACTTACCGTCCGCCCTCCATCCCTCAAAGTCTCCAAAGGACAGGCTAGTACTCTGGGGTGTCCTGATCACTTCAAATGACTTTAATTGCCTCCCATCGGCCATTCCTCCGGAGTAAGCTAAATGATAAACAGATACAGGCTATTGTTCTCTGCGATGTAGAGTATGACCACATGTGTGCGCTCATTTTCAACGCAGTGTGCCTGACAAACTACGTTATTTCTGCACGCTGCACCTCTACAGCGATGGGTAGGTTGGAGGAGCTTCCAGAAGCTTCCTGACGTTCGGCCGGGCCTTCAAACTCACGCTTGGCTTTCCTCACAACCAACGGAGCACCCCCCTCACTGCTCATTATGGGGGACTACAATGGAGAGGCCGGTATTTCAATGGCGTTCAGCCTGGAATCAGCGTCCCTATTCTGTGGGAATGGTGCTTTAAGAGCTTGGGAAAGGAACAGGGCGAGCCAGCAGAGGCCTCCTGGCGGCTCCCCACACACGGGATCAATAGGGACGCGACGCCATTGGCTGCGCTGCTGAATGGGAGGTCGGCTTCCTTAAGGTTTATTGGGGCTGAGGTCAGAGGAAAGGGTGAGCGGCGTGAGGGGGAAGTTACAAAACGCTTCGTTAGTGAATGTTAACGGGCGTCTTTGTCTCTAATCGTGATTGGGGTACTGCGGATGCTTGTAATCAGTGTCATCTGGAGAGTGAGATAACCCCCCCACACTGGCAGCCCTGCTCCACCAACAAGAGTAGTTCCCCTATTCCATTGCACCTCATGCAATGACAATTAAGGCATTAATTCATGCATTCATTCATGCATTCATTCATGCATTCACTCCTGTTTGGTGTCCGATGGCTCATTCAAAGGCTGACGCAGATTTCACTCACAAACCAAAGGACAAAAATGAATCGTTTCATGCAACAAATTGTCACACGCAGGGATGATGCTTCAGGCCTTGAGGGCCTCTGAGCCTCCCCCAGAAGCAGCACTGGCTCTTGCAGGACAAGTTTCCTTCCGGAACATTTCACACAGTGTGACCAAGCCTCCCGGCTCAAACCCGACACGTACGGGAGTCTGAGGGCGTTCCTCACTTGCTCTTGCGTGTCGCACATAAATTCCCAGCGTACACAGAAACGCGCTGCCTTGATTCTATGCTGTATCTTGCACTTGTTTTGCAGGATATTCAGCACATTCACATGCTCTGAGAAGGGAAGCTGGTGACGGCTATAAAAGCTGGAGAAATCACACGCTAATAAAAAAAAAAAAACACATTCAAGAAGAACATGAAAATCAATGGAAATACTGCTCCATCAGTATTTATTTATTCCAGTCAATAAACTGAAACAGTATTTTTTCCCTGGGGGGTGGGGTTATGTTTCAAGTGTGTGCCCATCCCCCCCCCCACCCCAAACAGCCTGCTTCACATGGGCTCGGCTGGTTTCCATGGCTCTGAGAGGTTTTATTTCCACATTCGGGGTGTTAACTTGCCCTGGCAGACCTACAGAGATCCACCACAAAGGGACATGGCACCTTTTAATCAGAAAGATTTACTGACAACATGTCTTACAGCAGCTAAAGCCAGGCAGCGTCCACAGCAGCTTTGTGTTCCTTTAAGAATAAAGCAAACTAGACACGATTCATCATTCAGGCCTGGATGTGCTCCAAGGGGCCTTCACAGAAGCAGGGGCAGCCATTGAAATGCTGTGAGAGAGGCTGGCACATCCCACGCCGTGGCTGAAGAGCACGCCGCGATTGGACCAAGCCGCGTGGATGCTAACGAAATGAGACAGCTATTGTGTACCTGAAAGCTTGCCCCTGGCCAGCAAACTTGGTAATGTGAGTGACTGGTGTGTTTCTTTGGCATTATGAAGATACATCTGGATCAGTGTCATTAAATATGTCATTAAGTTAAATAATGTCTGTCACATTACAGTGATACATATGCATCTATGCCATTAAAAATTTCTCTGTGCAGTACCTTTATGGCATTATAGTAAAACATGTAGATCTATGACTTTTGTTTCTAGAACAGCCAGAAATAATGCTGTGATGACACTTTTCCCAAAACAGAAACAAC
Organism: Cryptomyrus ogoouensis; assembly: GCA_025773925.1. Lineage (NCBI taxonomy): Eukaryota > Metazoa > Chordata > Actinopteri > Osteoglossiformes > Mormyridae > Cryptomyrus > Cryptomyrus ogoouensis. The sequence continues at coordinate 32,951,342 of JAOYFF010000063.1, read as the reverse complement.
ACTCACTTTCCTGAGAAAAACTCGGAAAAGGGAAAGTTAGACAAACAGTGAATAGAACCTGGCACTTTACTGCACGCATCATTACCCTGGAATAAAGGAAGACGCCAGGGGAGCGTCAGCGGGGGGCGCCACTGAAAGGCCTGGACTTGTGGCCAAGAGGTCACTGGTTCAGCTCTCAGGAGGAGTCAGGAAAAGTGTCCAGACTGAATGGCTTCACTAAGAACGGCCATCTGTTTGAACGGAGGCAGTCTGTGCAGGTCTCTTAAAAGCCTATTTGTCGGACTCTGTGATCTGCATCGGGACGCTTTCCCCAATAACACGATCAGGAAACTGCATACACAGAAAACCGCATACAAACAAAAAGCAGATGTACAAAACTGCATACGCGCAGAATGGGCATGTTCAAAACTAGGTGTATGCAAACATGAAAAGCCATGTACACGAAGAATAAGCATGTGCAAAACCGCAAACATGGAGAACATGTACCTCTATAATGCACTGGTACCCGGTACCTTTATAACGCACTGATACCCGGTACCTCTATAATGCACTGGTACCCGGTACCTCTATGACGCACTGATACCTAGGACCTCAATAATGCACTGATACCCGGTACCTCTATAATGCACTGGTACCCGGTACCTCTATGACGCACTGATACCTGGGACCTCTATAACGCACTGATACCCAGTACCTCTATGACACACTGATACCTGGAACCTCTATAACGCACTGATACCCGGTACCTCTATAATGCACTGGTACCCGGTACCTCTATGACGCACTGATACCCGGGACCTCTATGACGCACTGATACCCGGGACCTCTATAACGCACTGATACACAGCAGCTGTCCTGAGCAGCACACACTCCCAGGCCTCCCCATCACTATGGGAACTCGGACACTGATGTCAAAAACCTTTTGATCCCGCAGTGCAGATGACTTCACACATCCAGTGGGTTCCTGGAGACCGAATCTCATCCCCCACACAGGCTCGAACCCTAACCCTCTAATCAAAGGGGATCTAAACAAGTGGAATCCTATAAACAAAAGGAGTCTGACCTAAAGAAAGCCTACAAACAAAATGGATCTGGCCTAGAATAAGTCCATGAACAAAAGGGCTGTTACCGAAACCACGTCTATAATCTGCGACCTAAGAGCCCCGCGTGTTGCTCTGGGATCCTGCTGAAGAGCCTCCATCGGCCGCCATGTCGGCAGATGCACCCCCCCGCTGCAAAGCATGCTCAGCTGAGCGCCAACCTCCCTCCTCTCATGCTTAAGGCGATCGTTCACGCCCAGGCACACACGCCGCAGCTCCAGCACACGCTGACACTCGTGCCACCGCGGAGGTCAGCTCACCGTCACACAAAGGCAGCGTGGAGCCCTGTCTCACCTGAGGGCTGGCGGGACGGGGCTGGGCACGGCGGGGGCTGGCTGAGGTTTAGCAATGCTGCTGGGTGGGTGACAGAGGAACAGTCAGGGTGATAATGACATTAACCACATGGGGGGTGGGGGGTTTCTGGGGGTGTCCACCTGTCAAACTGAAATGCTGCCATTCAAACACTCTTTCTCACTCACACGCACACACACACACACACACACAAACTGTATATACACATAATACTGTATACACTCCCAAATTCTGCAGCATTGCTTTCACCCAGAAACACCTAATACTTGGGGAATATGAAGCTGATTCCTTTACAAAAGTACTAAGATCTGTGGGCATTTATTTTCATTAAGGACAGCAGGACATGTGAAGGCCCGCTGGCCACTTTCAGCAACCGGTGAAATGGCTCCCCTAGTGGCAGCGGAAGCTGAAAGCCTGCAGGGGTCCTCACCGCATGGAGCCTCGGGCAGGGGAGGGGTGAGATATGCCTATGACAGCCTGTGACCCTGCTGGGGAGGGGGGTTAGCCATGGGGCTACAAGGAAACAGGACGATAAATGATGCAGTAGTGTTAGCGTGAGGACCAGCCAGTGAACCAAGCCTCCACGCTGCAGGTGACGGGCCAGAAAGAGAGCCATGACATCACAGAGGGACATGGCCAGAGAGAGAGAGCCACGACATCACAGAGGGACATGGCCAGAGAGAGAGAGAGCCACGACATCACAGAGGGACATGGCCAGAGAGAGAGAGAGCCACGACATCACAGAGGGACATGGCCAGAGAGAGAGCCACGACATCACAGAGGGACATGGCCAGAGA
>JAOYFF010000063.1:32888654-32922854 GCA_025773925.1 Cryptomyrus ogoouensis | reverse complement strand
GGGGGGGGACTCATCCTCCATTTGTATCTGCCCAAGCCACACGTTCTCACTCACAATGATGACCACCCCCACAAAGCCGGTCTGATTACTCATCTGTAACTATGGGTTTAGTCATCGACGGTCATGAGGGCCCAGAAAAAGCCCTGATGATGATGACGATGATGAAGATGACAATCGAATGACTCACGGTCTGGATGCTCGACACGAAGGTGCTTTAACAAATCAGAGAGCAGCAGGTGCCCAAGTCTGGGACACGGGAGGCTCGTTATCCCTCACAGGAGATCAGTCAAAGCATGAAAAACACGGCAGCGACAAGAGAAATCAAGTCCCATCAGCAAAGAGGCAGAACAAGCAGAAGCGCAGAGAAGGGCCATAGTGGGCGGGGAGGGGCATTCCAGCGGGCCAGAGCCGAGGAACTGCGAATCGGGAGAAATCCACGTCACTGCAGCCAGCGACACGCAGCGGAGGCTCTTCTCGGAAAAGGGACAATGATGCCAAAGAGTGGCTCAGGAACCCACGGCCAGGCGCAGCCCCCACCTCCCCGAGGAAAAGGACGCTGCCTCCCTGTATTTTCCATCTTATTATGCATCAGAGCTTCAGGCGTCTGCAGGAATGGACCGGCGAGTGGAAAACAGCTGAGTCCCCACCCCCAACGCAGAGCAGTACCAAGGGGGAGACACGTAGACGCATGACTCGCGTCTGAATAAAGCACTTCAGAGAATTTCACAACAGCCTGCTCCTTTTGAATTACGAGAATCCAGGATGGTACAAATAACCAGCTCTTTTTAAGGCCGTTCAAAGCTGGAAGTTCAAAAAGGATGCATCACTACCGGGCAATGGTGAAAGGCTGTGACACCGGCTTTGAATCTGTGTCTTTGGCAAATAAAGCATGGCCCACTTCTTCTGAGCTGGAGGTTCCTTGGACCACTGTTCCCCCACATCCAAGATGGCCGGCTGCCTAAGCTCAACTGAATGCGTACTGTCAGGAAATGTGTGAGGGAACAGAGTGAGCCGTGGTACGGCCACCTGGAGAGGGTGCCGCACCTGGCTCTACCGATAGGGGGGCGCGAGAAGATGCTGCAGACCCAAGCTATATCCTTAATAGCCCGAGTGTCTCGTGTCAGACACTGGAGAGTGTTTGTGCTGCGTCGCTCTACCACAGTGAATTATTCAGGGCTCATTACAAACTCCAGCTGCAGTAAACTAACAAGCCCGTCCACACAGGACCAAGATCTGCGCCCGCTAACGTCCTGGCGCACTTCTAAGGCCAATTCTTGCCACCCTGCCAGAGAGGGATTCAAATCTGGCAACCTTCTGCATTCAGATTTTTCGGTATTTGTTTGTCCCGGGAGGAAGACGTCTTGGGCTACGGCCAATTCTACCAACAAGGGCGTCACGCCGGGGATGAACTCGGACTGGCATCGAGCCGTAAATGATGAAGTGCCAGGATCACAAAGGCCCTGCAGAGGCCGTCCGTCACACTGCCAGAACGGCGACAGCCACTTCCACTCTGCAGGATGCTTTGCCAAAGGCCTGCTTGCCCTGGAGCCTTGCCGGAATCAGCAGAAAGTCCTCGGTGAAGCGGGGGAACCGATAAGCTCTGCGACTGTCAGCGTGACACAAAGGCACAGGCGGGACACAGGGCAGACCCCCGCTTGGCAGACCCCCGTTTTGCAGACTCCCGTTTTGCAGACCCCCGCTTGGCAGACCCCCGTTTTGCAGACTCCCGTTTTGCAGACCCCCGCTTGGCAGGGCACATGCCCCGCTCGGCGCCAGGCTTTGTTCATGCCTCATGCCCCCAGGGCTGCAGCTCAAATCACCACGCAAGCGTCTGCCCCCCCCCTGTGGTGAGTACTTCACCTGACTAATTACCCCTCATCCGCGCTTCAGGGGCAGCCACAGGGGTAGAAATAGATTATCTCCCCCCTTCACCTTTTCCGTGAGAGGCAGGCACTGTCAGGTTACAGTTATGAGCAGTGCCTGGGGGCATCGAGGGTCAACTGCCGAGCAGGAGGGACGTGCGGACGCAAACCGAACTCCCCCTTGAATCGGGGAGCGTGGCAGACATAAACGAGTCCTATGCTACATGGCTGAGGACACAGCTGCTCCTCAGCATCACCAAAGGAGCCCCTCCAAGCTAAACTGCCCCCCACCCACCACAAACAGACAGAGTGGCTTTTGATAGTGTAGAGAAAGCCACAAGGAGTGATCGCAACACAAAGCACAGATGCCAGCTGAGGGACACCCTGGCTCATAGACCACCGGGTTTTTTCGGGGGGAGTAACAGCAGTTAGTGGAGCATTCCGGGGCCAGGTGGGGGGGGGGCTACCTCGGAATGGGACCTTCGAATTTCCGTGTTTTAAAACATGGCTCGTCACGAAGATTCATTTCACAAAGGCAACACAATTACATGTGATGGAACACTCACACAGTGATCAGGTTACCATCTATATTCATTTAATGTCATTTTAATTGCCTGGCAAATCTGCTTAATAGACAGTTTCTGTAATAGACAATTAGCATCTCAATTCTTTGTGCTCGAACGACCAAATGTTAGGGCAGGGAGGGGGGCTGGCGCACTGAGAAAAGCCCGGTCTGACATTCTGCATACCACCATTTAATTACAACAATCTACTTTGGACCCTTCCAAGTCAAACAAGGGAACAAAGAATTAAACTGACGCACAATCAACATTAAATTATTGGTACTTGGCCTCTTTTCTCAGAAAGCGAAACTCCCTTCTTGTCTCTTTGGGGCAGAAATACCTCTTGTACACTGTCCCTCATTGTGTTTCAAAGACGGGTCCCGTCCAAGGTCTCCCTGCCAAATTACATAACGGTGCTGGTCCGCCCCCTCTGGCTGACCTCTCATCTTGAGGCCAGAAGGTCTCCATGAGGTTCAAGTTGCCCTCTTAAATTGAGAAGGGGGGGGGCAGAGAGCACTCAGAGGCCCCATCTGTGCCTGGGAATATGGCAGGCAGCCCCAGCCACCCCAGAATCACCCCGAGGCAGGACCAGGCGCCGTGTAACGGCAGCTCGGCACACGCCAGCAGAGTGCGCTGTAGAGACTGCTTTGGGAGCACTTTGCCTGTGGAAAGGGGCATGATCTCAGCCAAGAACAAGCAGAATATTCAATGGGGCTCAGCAGAGCCCAGCATGTCCCACTCCATCGAGTCAGGCTGTGGAACACATGTCCCACTCAGATTCTGGCAAATCATGGGTCTCCAAACGGCAGCATGCACAACCAAAATTATAAGAATGCAAAGCCAGCAACATCTAACCTAAATCATAGTTTGGGAGTGGCAGGACAAAACGCTCCCTAAACAGTAGGGGGTGATCTGGCAGATATTTGGTCCATCAATTCTTTGGCCCTTTCCCCTCCTATCTTGTCCTCTCATGTCACTGTCCCAGCCTCCTCTGTACAACAGATCAGTAGGCAGCAAACCATAACCCCCCCCCCTCCCCCCGGATTCACGATGACAATCAAAAATAAGCCTCTTTATTCAGCACGACATCAGAAGCAAGTGGAAAAATAAGAGGTGGAGAATCAGAGCTGCCTCCAAGCCAATCGGCTCCACCGGCATTTACATGAGGTGATGCGGCACGACTGTGGGGGCATTTCTCACACCAGCGGCACACGGCCATCGCAAAAAGCCGCAGTCAGCCCCCCCCCCCCACCCCCCAGCAGAGACGCAGCCAGCAAAAGCCAGAAGGCTCCTGCAGGGACTCGCTGTTCCCAGGGAGTCTGAGGAACATGACAGCATGAAATGTTCCTTTAAAAGCTCAGCCGAACATATTACCGGGATTACCGTCAGGCGGGAACATAACCAGGTCACCGGCAGTAGTGACGAGCAGCGGCAGGGTGGTTAAACCTTAGCTGGGTGCCCATCTTCAGGCAGCCAGGCAGTCGTGTAAAATTACCAAAAACATTTCAGTGCAGTTATTAAAAACGATATGGCTGAAAGAGAGACACCAGGTTTGAGAGAAGAGTCTCCATTGTTAACATGGGGCAGCGACGTCAGCTGCGAGGAGTCAGAGAGCAGGACAGACACTCTGCTCCTCCAGGAGTCCGGACTTCATTTGCAGCTCAGTCTGTGGCTTCAGTAAAACATTAATAAATGAAGCGGCTCTCTGCTGACCGCATTCCACTCTGGCCTACATCCGTCTGCGCATCCGGGGCTGCGGGTGTGGTCGCAATAGCAGTGTTACTGGCTTAATAACAGCGTCCGCGGCTTAATGACGGCTCCCTGGAGCCGCTCACCCAGCGGCTCTGCATAATCCAGGGCCAGTGACCTACTCAGTGGGCTGAAAATTAGTTCTGGGGTTTAGCTGATGGGCCAATTACTATATAAAGGGTAAAGTCACATGACTGTCACTGGCCATGGCGACACAGGGCCGTTTCTTTAACCAAGTTCACCCTCTGGCCAAATCGAGGGCTGGTTCGGGGGGGAGCAGGTCCGTCTCGCTTTGGAGATGCCATGGCAACCGCTGTCTGCCTGCACTTATGGAGTCGGTGAGGAGTCCAAAGATGGCCTTACTCTGAACAATAATAAACTGAATCACTCCACATTTGGCTGAGGGACCCGCTCCCACTAAGCCCAGATGAGGAAGATAAGGAGAGAGACGCAGTTTACACAGCGTAGATCAGCAGAAGGATAAGGGTGGTCCTCCTAATCGAGGGTCAAAGGGGAAAAAGCAGGTCTTTATTTTTCCTCACTGGAATTAAATCTGCTTTTTACCAAGAATCCACTGCAGCATCTGGATAGTCTGTGAGCCAACGAGTTGGGGGGTGGGGGGGGGGTGAAGTGAGACGAGGTAGCAGCAAAGACATAAACAAACAAGGAGAAGAGGCAGAAGGAGCTGAGGCCCGTTTGAGGCGAAGCCGGGCCCAGAAACCGAGCAGAAACGCTCCACCAATCAGCCAATCAGACTACGGGTGTGGGGGGTCGTCCATCACACTGCTAGCACGGCGACAGCCACTTCCACTCTGCAGTGGAGGGAGGGGCGAGCCCCTCTGCACGCCGCCGCTTAGGCACTGTGTCCATACCGTCTGTGGCACACAAGGGAGAAGGCGAGCAGCAAACTACGAGGAGCGTAGCCAATGAGCGAAGAGCTGACAGACAATTCCTGCACCATCCGTCTCCATACCACTTATCTAACAGCTTATCTACAGAGTGGTGGAGGAGGGGCCTGGAGCCCATCCCAGGCAGCAGGGGGCACAGGGCTGGGGGGCCCGGCATGGGCTCCATCAAGGAACATGCACTCACATACTATGGACCAATCAGACACCAATTAGCTGAACTGCTTCGGACCGGAGGAGCAAAACGGGAAGGACCCTGCACAGCGCTGGAAGAGCAGGCAGGCTGCAGACACACCGAGCGGGGGAGGGATTCCAGCCCCCAATCCTGAGGCATGCCACCCAAAGAAAGAACAGGCGATTTTGTCAGATATCAGACATGGGCCACCGACATCTTCCAGACTGTTAGCCACCTTGATAAGAGGCGAAGCCCACATAAGAGAGACAGACGGCCTCTGGGTCCAAACAGGGCCACAAGGGGTACCTGGTGAAGGTCGTTCCCTAGGAGGAATTCCTGGAAGTAGCCGGGGGCAGCAGAAGAAGCCCGGATAGCCTGCCACAGCTTGTGATCACAGCCCCCCAGGTAGTGGGAGCGCACCCCTGAGGGCAGGTTGTAGTTCCTGAAGACATAGGCCTTCAGTGGGGTCCCTCTGTTCACGATGGTGCTCACTGCTGCCACCTAGTGGGGGAGATCGTGGCCCGAATTAAAATCCACATCAAAGCTGCCCTTTCAAATGGCCAGAATGATACAGCCTGCCCTGCCTGGCCAAGGAAGTAAAGAATGGAGGCTGGAGACACGGCTGTGGTCTTCCACAGAACATGTAGCCAAAATGCTCATTCTGAAATAAGGAAGTTCCACACAGCTTGAATTAAATGTGTGCAGTTCTACAGGCAGTCACACTGATTAAACATTACAGACAGACAGTGACATCGGCAGGCTACGCTAGCACAGGACATAATCCTGTGACATTGCAGCACATGTTCCGTAAGCCATAATCACAGCGGCGTAGTGTTTAAAGGGCCATCGACGGGTGTATTACACAGCCTCCCCAGCAGGGCGGCTCACCTTCGGGCACCCCTGCTTCCTCGCCGTCTTGATCATGAGTTCAGAGCCCATTCTCTCTCTGCCATCATTAAAAAAGGAGGAGAGCGTGTCACCCGCCGTACACAAAATATCAGCCTTGCGTCCATCTACGTGTCACACCCAGACGCCACCCCGATCCTTGTGGTGCTCCCTGGTGGCCCCCTGCCATGCCCTACCTGAGGATGGACTCCCAGACCTCGCTGTCGTAGAAAGCGTGGCTCCAGCTCATCTTCACCGTGCCCACGATGACGTTCTGCTTGAAGACGTCGGAGCCCAGGCGCCGGTACATCTCCTCACACTCATCCAGGGGGATCTGGAAAACACCCAGCATGAAGGCCAAGATGGCCCCTGTGGTGGGACAGGCAAGGGGACAGATAAAATCAGGCATTCAGCAGCCCATAAGAAACAGTCCCTCCTTCCCGGAACGCCACGCGGACCCGCTGCCACACTGTCTGAAGCCTTACAGGGTCCCACCTCCCCGGAACGCCACGCGGACCCGCTCCCACACTGTCTGAAGCCTTACAGGGTCCCACCTCCCCGGGAACGCCACGCGGACCCGCTCCCACACTGTCTGAAGCCTACAGGGTCCCACCTCCCCGGAACGCCACGTGGACCCTCTCCCGCACTGTCTGAAGCCTTACAGGGTCCCACCTCCCCGGGAACGCCACGCGGACCCTATCCCGCACTGTCTGAAGCCTTACAGGGTCCGACCTCCCCGGGAACGCCACGCGGACCCTATCCCGCACTGTCTGAAGCCTACAGGGTCCCACCTTCCCGGAACGCCACGCGGACCAACTCTTGTACTGCCAGGCCCCCTACCTGTGCTCACTCCACAGATGTAGTCGAACAGCTGGTGGATGCGCTTCCCCGTCAGGCTTTCCAGCTTGTGCAGCGTCTGGAGGGCAACTAACCCCCTGAAAATACCATGTTACCAAGGATGAAGTGCTGCAGGTCAGAGGTCAAAAGGTCAGAGTGCACAAAGCCCCAGGTGATGCCGGGCAGGCCTTTGTACCTGGTTCCTCCGCCATCGATGGACAGTAAGCGTATGCCGCGGCCCTTCACTGGGTCTGTGTATCCCACGAGGGCCAGAGCCTGTCTCACAGCAGCCTGCAGAATGGGGTCCCCGGCCTGGCGGAGACGCAGAAGGCATGGGACTGCCCTCTCCTGGTCAGGAGGATGAACAATCATGAACACTCACCTGCTCAGGCAACATGAACTGAGAACATGGTAAAACACCAGCAAATGGTATTTACAGGAAGTGCAATAAACTCTATCCCGTAAAAAAACTTCCAAATATTACATTTGGATCAGAAACACGTCTGGCTGTGCAAAGAGGAACCAAAACAAAGACATTTTCACAGGCAGACAGAGTACAAAAGCAGGGCTGTCACACAGCACACTGGATGGTGGGGCTGCAGAGCGGGCGGCCTCAGACCCACCTTGACGGCCACGCCCTTGGTCTCCGGGAACTCCAGCAGGTGACAGCTGAGCTCCTCCACCCTGCGGATGTAGAGCTTGACATCCGACGCTCTTTGCAGGGCCTGTACCAAGGCCCTGGTTCGGTTGTCCACATTCACCCTGGCTATGATCTAGGGCCGGCCAGACAACAACAAATGCATGAAACGCCACATCTGTAATGGACGACAGAACAAGCCATGAGACACGCAGAAATCCTGGATGTTGTAACGTGTGGGTCAGAATTGCTGTCCTTGTAAGTGCTGCATTACCAAGACAGCCATCACACCCTCTAAACGGCTACCTCCACAGCACAGACAGTCCACCCTATATATCTGTTTAGTGGCACAGGGAAAACGAGACGTAGAGTCCTGTAGGGACGACGGAAACACAGCATGCAGCTGCCCTCGCCTGCCACACTGACATATCTGCTTGTCACATAGGGGGAATGAGCTCTGCTCAGCTTGCTAGCATATACCTCAACAGCATGGCTATCCTTCCACCATATATATAGAAACCAACCTCACAGATCCAGAAGCCAACCTCACAGATCGAGCCAGGGGGCGCTGTTGAGCAAACTACGGCGTGGATGCGAGCAGCTGAGCTTCATGCAACAAAACATTAATACAACCAATACGACCTTTTTATGGGGCACATGGTTTTAGCGGATTGCGTTTTCTTTATTTTGAATGCAAAATTTGGCCAAAAATTCGGAGCACCACTCAAACAGCAGTGAGGCCTAGTAAACATGGGCCAAAGCCAGAGTCAAGTGACGCTGGCCTGGCAGAAAAGGGGATCACACCCTCTGTTACCGCTGAGTTAACCTCAGACCTCTTTAGAGAAGAATTACTAGCCTTGCTGGGAAATTCTGGAAGATATTAGGGCAGGAGGAATGGAGCCACCAGGGGGTCTGTACAATGAAGAAGGGTTACTGGCTTATCGGGGTAACTTGTCGGATTTAAGGTAGTCTGGGCAAAATGTAAGTGAACGAACATGAAGTCCATTTAAACTGTGGTACCTTAAATCCGACAAGTTACCCCGATAAGCCAGTAACCCCGCTTCGTAGTACAGGCCATCGGAGTTAACATTAAAAGGGACGGCGTGCGATATGGAGCAGAGCCATCATCAGGTACGGATGGTGCTGTTGCTCTTCAGCGGGAAGCACGGCAGTTTGCCGCTCCATCAGAATGACTGGGCAGAAACAACATGAGGATAAGAGGAGCAGCAGGGGGGCCAGCAGGAGTTCCAGCAGGAGGTCCAGCCAGCTGCTGTACCGGCGCCCTCCCAGAGCTGCAGGGCAGAGAGACACACGCCGCCTCTCAGAGGTCAGCACAGGTGCTTCGATCTATTACTGCTTTACAAAGGCCCAGTGTATCATGCAAACTAGATATGTTGTTTTATGGGCTTGGGAAGGTCGGTTGAAGGTTTGCTTGGCACTAACCTCTATACTCTAAGAATGGATTTAGCCTTAAGTTCATAAAGGCTTACAGTTAAGGGCAGGTGAGCGAGGAGACTGAGGCCTTTGCTTTAGGATGAATTTATTAGCTTTGCTTTAAGTTTTTGCTTTTAGTTTTTTGTGGTACAGTTCAGTGATCATTTATTGTCTTCCATGTACTTTATCAAAGATGAATCACAGTTAGTGATTAATCTTTACGCTGCATCCGTTTGATAAACTGGAGTTTTAAAGGGATACAGCATCCAGCCAAACCGGGCTTTTTACACATCCGCAAGCACTGAGGGCAGATATATTTCTTCAAAAGACACACCTTTGCGAAATTAATACAATAAATTAAAAAGGTTGGGTTGATCAGATAGATCATTCTATTTATGGAGATCGGAGGTGATTTCAGCTGCATATTGGATCCCACTTTGGGTAAATCTAACCCCAAACATGGCAGCAAGGGGTGAAGCTCTGGAGGAACAGGACTTACAGAGCTCACGGCCCCTGGAGACATTCTAACCCCATTTACAACAACAGACGTGCTCCGTTTTCCATTTGCACATGTACAGGTACATTGGAATGCTTCACTTCGCCGACCCCATCTGGCTCTCCATAGCTTGGGGGTGTCACAGCACAGGGTCAGCCAACATGTGGCGCCCAAGGAGTGGGAGGTTAAGGACCTTGCCCAAGGGGCCACGGACATGTGGCTGTTCTGCGGAGACCGGGGTAGAAACCAGGCTGAGCCCCTCTTCATGTGCCATTAAATCATTTACAGTCATCTACTTAATCGCCTGCTCATCACTCATATTCTAGGACTGATTTTTATATAATCAACCATAAAGCAATTTCTTATGTTACCAACTGCCAACAGCACACTAAAAATAACTTCTGACCACTGTCCTGTGCAGTTAGACAGGACATTCCCAAGCAGCACTCAATCACAACGGATTTGGCTGCCTGCACCTGTTATTAACTCATGAATCATTTATTAAACAGATATCAAGATCAAACAGATACCTGCTTAGCAATCAATAGTATCCCTGGAAAGTCATATACCACTATATGGGAGTCACTCAAGCCGTATCTCAGAGGGCAGCTTATTTCCTTGGCTACCCCGCACTGCATCCGCCCTCCCTCACCTTCTCCCTCTGCAGCAGCAGCTGCTTGGCCTTATCGTCAGCTGCCTTCTGCCCCTCGTCCTCGGTGACTTCCTGCTGCTCTGAGGCAGCATCCTCAGCTGCGGGTGGCTTGTCCTTCTCCCCCATCATCACTTTGGGCTCTGAGCGGAGTCTGGGGACCAGCGCTGCAAAGTAGCTCCCCAGAAGAGCCTGCACGCTGGGCACAGGGTATGAAAGGTACTGCCCTATGCCCCGCCTGAGTGATGCACTGGACTCCAGCGTCAGCAGGGGTGCAGCAGGAAGAGGTGAAGAAGAAGTGGGGGCCAACTTCGAAGTGCGACTGTCAGACACAGGCACAAGAGCAGGAATGGGGCACACGTTGGTCACATGTGACCTGTTGGGGTCAGAGTTACCCCGGCCAGCCTGTCCGTCCTCCACTGCAGCACCACTCCCAAAATATGCGGTGACGTGGCTGGCTAGAGTGTCGTACGTCTCATCCAGGTTGGCGCTGAAGCAGTTTGCTTGCGATGGCTGTACGCCCTGCTGGGCTGCCCGGTCCGAGTCAGTCTGATCTTTTGCACCCTTCCGGGTGTCGCTTTTGCTCTCCGGCTGCTTGTGTATGGCCTCCGGTTTTAATGGGACTCCCTTCCCGGCCAAGGCGATCCCGGGTTTGAGGCGGCCTATCTTCGAGAGGAGGTTGGCGGGTGTCCCAGTCACAGCTTTGGATACAGAGCCCAGGGCACTTCGGACACGCGACATGCGCTGCCGCAGGCTGGTCAAGCCACGTGCTGCCGACGAAGTCAATCTAGAGATGGGGCCCCTGAGGCAGAGCCTGAGGCCGGGCAGCCTACTGCTGGAGGGCCATCCATGGATGCCCTCAGCTCTACGACTCGGAGACGGTGGCCAGCGGCAGTGAGTAGATTTACCACTGAAGGGCCTCTTTCCGCGGGGCCTCACCGAGATGCTGTGGAGAGCAGGAAACTGCACTGACACTGGGCCTGCATTAGCGGCCCTGCTCACGGCAAACACAGACACAGACACAAGCCATCGGACAGTCATTCCTTTGGGTCGCAAAGCTGGCTCTTACGTGGTCAATATCCCCTGCAGGAGGAACCCAGTTTTCAGGTCTCCTAGAAGGTCATCTGAGAGGAAGAGAACATGGAATAACAGAGGGTAACACACATATTAAAATGCATTTAAATTAACCATCTGACAATAGAAATACCTAATAACAGAAATATGAGATGCCATTTCTACCTTAAGCAAAACTAGCAGATAATTCCTACACTATAAAAATGTTTACATCGTTTTCCCAATCTGATCACATTCCCATTTCCAGCAGGCTATTCTAAATCAGGTCTGTATTGTACCTAAGTGCCCTAAAGTAAACTAATATCAGTCAAATCCACATTGAAACTAAATTTGTCACCGGCAGGTATTTAAAGAAAGCAGATGCATCCTGACGTACCACAGCTGGTAGTGGGGACCTCGTCTTCATATTAAAATGAAAGGCAGACAACGTGGACGTTCAATAAACGTGTCAATACAGTAAGAACAGTCAACAGATTAAAAAGCGTGTAATATCGAAAAAACATTTAAGATTTACATTCGTTTTCTGATTGTGGCATTTCTTTATCGTGAACACATCTTTATTATAAGAGCACGAACACTCACTTTATTCAGAAATCGTCTTTCATGCCAGCAGTAGTTAGGAGATCGTAGTTAGTAGTAGTTAGGAGACTTTGCTTTAAAGTGCTGAGTTAGCCTGTAATAAACAGAAACGCGCCCCGTCCCCCCAGAAGGAGTATCTCGGCTCCCGTAGGACCCCTGCTGGGCCTGTGATGTGGTGTACACCAATTTGTGCGCCGGGCTCATTCGCGTTTGACAAGATAAACAAATCAGCTAGCACTTTGGCTAACCGTGCTACAATCACCGTGTGAAAGAGAATAAAATTTAGCAGGTATTCGAAGTCTCCACGATATGACAGCTAGCTAAGGCTCTAGCAGGAATCCAAATACAGCTCTAATTTCATCCAAAATGTTAAATAAAATCTTGTTTAACTTTGTAGCAGGGGTGGACGCTATGGCTAGCCTATTAGCCATCACACCAGCACAGGCGAAGTTTCCATTAGCTGGCTAAAGATCTACTAGCGAGCTAGACTACTGCCTTTGTTTTTCTCCAGGCACTCGGATAACGATATGATGGATAGAGAAATGGAACATACCTTTACCAGAATTATTCCTCCGGCCTCATATACATTCTAGTTACTATTGCGCTTCCCCAGTGAGAAGAATCCTTAACTTCTCGTCTGGAAGCTTTGACTTGGCTGCTGGGTCTGGAGGGAGGGGGAATACCCGGTAATGTTATTTAATACAGCTCAATGATTGGTTGACTTCTACGCGCCGCTCAAGATGCCAACAGGCGATTGGATGAAAAGGACATACAACCGCTGTGTACCAGAATAAGAACAGGGTGTGGTGTTCGCAGAAAATAAAAGTTTGACAGATGTCAACAAACAGCTCTTCGGTAACAATCAAATATCAAATTCATTATCATTCAGTCACTCACACCATCCAACCAAACAAACACTATAACATGCTGGCAAAACATCAGAGATTGTAAAATTTACATTTCAGACTTGTTAGACTTTTTTTCAAGAACACTATAGTTTTAAAGCTGTTCAAGAAATACAATTGTAATATATCTCCTTCCGGATCATAACTAGAATAAAATATTATGATCTTTAAAATTAAATGTTTAATTGCTTAAAGCAAATTGATTGCTAAGTAAAGTTTACATGACATGAAAAGAAGTAGGCCCATATAATAGTTAGAAAACATAGGTGCTTATACAACCGCAATACCTAATAAAATATACTAAATTCTAATATGCAAAAATATACGAAATTCTGGGTCCATGACAAAATATCCACCTTGGGCCACCTCGGTTCATTCTGCTGAATATCCCGATTAAAAAGAAATATGTAATGGTTTCCAACACTAGATGGCAACATACACTTTGAACACAAAAAGATTTATTACAATTGCAATATAAATCGGAAATTTTGAGGTTACGTCTTCACTATAATCAGTGCCCGCTACTTACATCCTCTTCCTTCATTTTAGTTTGTCACGATACCAAAATTTCAAACCTCTATACGATACCAAGAGAAGCATTGAAATTTTATATAATTTTCGATACTCAACACAGTACAGTGACTCATTTAAAATGAAACCTCAAATGCAACTTCATTGCAGTAAAAATTTTACAACCTTTTGGTTATAAACCATCGCATTTCATAATCAGTCAAAGCATAATAATACCTAACACACTGTAACTATGTTGCTGGTGCTGCTGTGCATCCCATTTTTATTTACTATGCTTGTCCATTAATGTGTCAGTGCATGTTCTGACCCCCCTTGTTCTCTGTTTTCCTTCTCACATGTCCGGATGGTGCCTGGGGTGGGCACCATCTGAGGCGGAATGCTGGTTTAGTCCCATGGAGGGGTGACATCGTGGATGTGACTCACGAACTGAAGCACTGTGACTGTAGACTTCAATCTGCTACCCTACACAGGCCGGCATGGGGAACTCATTGATGGACTTTGGCTTGACCTTAATCACAGCTTACACCTTGTTTTTAGCAAGCAAGTCCACTCTTTCTGGGGGGTTGGGCAGCCAGTTGACCTTGGACCCCCAGAGGTTTTGTTTCTTTGTTTTGTTCAGGATTCCTCTTCTCCATTGTCATCTAGTTTTCTTTCAGTCTGTCATTTCTTTGTCTTTTCTTTTCCTTATTGTGTACAAATGATGTAGGAATGCATTACACCCATGTAAAGTGCCTTGGGGCGACTGTGTTGAGAAAGGCTCTATATAAAAATAAATTGAATTGAATTGAATAATATGATGGTAACTATTGAGCTACCTTCCCTCGAAGCCACCAGCCAAGGTACACCATACCGACAGCTGCAGTCACCAGCCCAGTTACGCAGAGCAAATGGATAGTTTTTACATTCTCAGGAAAGTTCATGATCACCATAATATTTATATTTCAATTTTACCATAAACTGGCACAGATTTTTCCACAATTTCAACACATTTTTCATTCAGATGGGTGGGCTCATGTTTTCTGAAATTCTGAAAAAAAATCACAAAACAACTGATAGAATGAAATTTTTGGTGGTAGTTACATGTATTACATGTTTATTACATGTAATACAAAATGTGTAGCTACTCGATTCCATTTTAAAACAGGTGATAGTTATAATCTTACATGAATCCTTATACAACAGTCTTTCTTAAGCCTGGCCAGTGCAGTCAGAGTGTTGGTTTTTCCTCCGGTCCACTTCCAATTTAATCTGCCTTGTCTGCCTTGTCTCCTTGACAAATGTGAGCCATTTAAACCACCTTGTTCTTCGTCCATCTGCCTTCAAAAAAGCCTTCTTAATTTAAATATAAAATATATCATTTTACTGGTATTTTAATGATTTGTTTTTATTTGTTTTTAGAACAAACACACCCCAAAAATACTCAAAGCTAATTTAAATGACAGTTAATTAAAATAATTGTTCCTCCATTTTCTCCCTCAAAATTCAATTTGACAAGAACATGTAACAATTAGACATTAACTCTAAGGTGAATTAAAGCAAACATTTCAATCGGCAGCTCCGCTGAAGTTATTTCATTATGTGCAGAAAGCATGGTCTCCGGGAAACAGCAGAAGGCGATGATATGTGTGGATAATATGCAACCACAAGCTTCAGAACAGAGTTTGACAGAAAGAACTGGATTATTTGAGTAAATATGCAAAACAAATATGCTCTATCCTACTAAGACTTATGATTAAAAAACTTAAGTGTACTAGTATCATATGGCCTATGATTGTGTTGATTAAAAACACTTATGAAAACATACCTTTTCCCAAAATAATTTCACGAACTTCAGAAAATGTAAGGGCAATATTATGATATTATCCTGCTATTCCATACCCCAGAATAATTCTATAGTGTTACAAGTTACTTTATAAGTACTACTTCAGTCAGCTGTGAAATGTTTCAACATGCCTCTGTATGTTACAACATGGTTTGTAACATACGGAGGGTTACCATATGACTGCTTTCTACACTCAGCCCTGACCCCCCACCCCCCTTAAAAAAATCATGGCACTTCCACTATATTGGTAATGAGATGTTTCTGCCATCAGTAAAAACATTCCCATAATTGGTGTAAAGATCTGCAGTGACACGTTCGGGCACTTTCTTTACAAGCGTAAAGGCACGGAAGGAAGCGGATTTGCTTGTTTGATTGTTAAATGTTCATGATACAGCATAAAAAATTCACAATAAAAAACCTGTCTGTCTAAATGACATGGATTTAAATTTGAAATTTCAAATGGTTTCAAATTAATATGTTCTAGTGTGATGTATTCAAACTGATAATTTGAACACACTCATACACTTCCTCATAAATGTAACACATTATATCCTTGTGGAATCCTGATCCTGATCCTGATACTCCCACCAGCTCCTGGATTTTTTATTTTTTTTGGGGGGGGGGGGGGTATTTTCTCCTGGTTTCTTAATCTGTCAGCTCCCTGTGGACAAAAACAAAGTTGAGCATGTAGATGACGCTGAATGCACAGTGTGCCCATTTAGGATGCACCACATGACCCTTGACTCCCTGCCCAGGTTCCATCATGTCCTGGACCTGCCCCGATGGAGCTCAGATCCTTCCACCCAGCGTTCACAGCACGCCATACAGTATGATAAAATGACTGTGTCTGTTGGGTATGTGTGTGCGTGGTTAGATGAGTCTGAGAAAATGTGCTGCTGATAAGTTTGTCCTTTTCTATGTTCATTTGGTCTTAGTAATGCCACCGGTCATCTAAAAAGTGATAAAAGAGCATCTACTTGAGTCTGTAGTGTGATTTTGCCCCCAAGTGAATTATGGGACTGGCCCACCTGATTTTATACCAGTACACCCGCACTCTGATTCCTGGTTTTGCTCATAGTCTGCTGTAAATGTTATTTTTTAACCAGTGTAAATGCGGGTACATTCTTAGGTTGTGATACTTGAGCACCACCTGAAAACCAGTTTCCTGTCAGCACTGCACAACCCGGCATCTGCACTGCAGTGACACGGCACTAGTGCAAAAGAGGTATGAGCTGTCAGCAGCAAACAGACCAGATAGTCACCTGCAGCCGGAATCCTCCTCCGTGACGATTCTGATTATGAAGTCTCCCAGCTGCCCAGGGGAAAACGTTGTGGGAATGACGACATAGCTCCCCTTGCGGAAGGTTTCACGCATGAAAACAGAGCGAGAAAGGATGTACTCAGACGTAGCCACGATCGACTCTGTCTTCAGGGTGTTGACTCGACTCTCCCTGAGATTTTCAACCTGAAAGAAAAGAAATTTTCAATTCACTTTTTGACAAAGTGTTTGTAAGTATAGCTTTTCCCAAATGTGTTTGTACTACTTGATTCACTTAATAAATACTGTGACGTGTCAGATTTCAAGAGGATGTGACTTGGGACACTGAATATGAATCTCATTATTTTTACCAAGATGGGCTTTGCTGCTTTGTCATTTCATCCTGGGAAAATCCCTCATAAAGTTTCTGAGTACTCAGTGCTATTAAACAGATATTATCTGCTCTCAAGCTTATTTTAAGTTCAGTATCCTGTGTCTTCAGTTCAGAATCTTCTGTGTCACTTAGGAGGACTTTAGCCTGCAGGCAGGTGCAGCTCATTCTCCTGCCATCTTGCTACCATCATGACTCTGAAGCCAATCGCCAGGTTCTTCTACTGCCACCCTACCTTCATGACTCTGAAGCCAATCGGCAGGTTGTCCTCCTGCTGCCCTACCATCATGACGCTGAAGCCAATCACCAGGTTCTCCTCCTGCTGCCCTACCATCATGACGCTGAAGCCAGTCGCCAGGTTCTCCTCCTGCTGCCCTACCATCATGACGCTGAAGTGAATCGCCAGGTTCTCCTCCTGCCGCCCTACCTTCATGACGCTGAAGCCAATCGCCAAGTTCTCCTCTTGCCCGAACACTTTCTGCATTCTCATGTCTCGCTGAATCAGGTCAATCAGAACTTCTTCCTCCTCTCTCACTACATCAAAGAGGTACTGCCAAGAAAATGGGATTTTGTCACACATTGGCACATGTTTCCCAACCCCCCCCCCCACCTGTGCCATTTTCGTGACCCCCATTGGGTTCTGATTGAAAATACACTACAGGAGAGCAGAGACACTTGGAGGTGGGTGCGTACCTGCGGGTTCTGTAAGAAGGTCTTCTCGTTGTTTAAGTTTCCCCCGCTGCGATTCAGCTTGGCCCTCCTGTCCTTGGTCCACTTCCCTGTGTGCATGGTCTTCCCCATGGCCTCTGGTGCGGTGCTGATCACATGGCACACGTCTGCATCCATGAAATACCTGCACCAGTCGCTAAACGCCATCCTTCAGGAAAATGGGGGCACCATGAGCAAATGCATAAAAACCCCCACATGTGTGGGGAACTTCCACCTGATACTGCATTATGAAGAATGGCATGAAGCATCTGAGCAGATCTCCCTGTCATCCATCCATCCATCCATCCATACAAATGTCTCACCAGAACTCCCCGTCGTCCTTCACAGTGAGGTTCATCATCTTCCTCTCCTTGCTTCCCACTCTCTGCCATTCTTGGGAGCTGGGTGCAGTGGAGAGGGGGTGAGAGTTAAAGGGGGTGAAGGAAGAGAGCTGAAAAGAACCACATGGACAATGGCAGTGGAAGGGATGTTAAATTGCCCTCTCAGCTGGGCTGCTATTGGGTAAGAGAGGCCCCGCCTCCGGACTCCTCAGCAGACACCGTCGTCACGGTTACCCGTCAGACCAGGCGCCCGTCCACTCCGTATTCCCCCAGGGGTTCCGCAGGCGGACCATGAGGAACTTCTGCTTTCCCAGCTGTGTCCTCCTTAACCCCGTCAGCCCGTAGGCGTGACCTTTGACCAGGCCACAGTTCATGCGGGCCTCTCTCTCCGACTGGGATGCCTGGACGGGGTGCAAGACAGTGAGGCCATATCTCATGATGGAGGTCAGGGCTCCGCTACACAGATCTCACTTCGGTTTGGGATTGTGGGAATACAGTAAATCGTTTTATTTCAAAATGGATCATGCAAAAAACAAACACTGGAAAAAACACTCAGTCACAATATTTAATAAAAATTATTGTAATGTTAATGAAAAAGGATTAAAAGTGAATTAAATCCTGGGCACTGAAAAGAGAGAACCTGTAGAGAAGAGAGCTGTGTGTGACTTTGTGGGTTTGGACTCAAATCCTAGAGTCTCTGGTCTCACCACTGGGCCCCTGAGGGTGTTGCCTAATTCCCCCTCCCCACTGAAACATGACGGAGCTGAAGCACCCTGATAGAGGAACTGATGATTCCGTCCCTGTTGTGCACTTTGCTCAGGTACTGGAAGAGCGTGTCTTGGGCCACGTCAGAGCGGTACTTCCTGGCCTTCAGGTCGATGAATTCGGACATGGCGCCGCAGAAGTCCATCACCGCATCAGCTGCCAGCCCGCCGTCCAGGTTCTCGTAGCACAGGAAGAGCCTGCGGAGAAAACACAGCACGCGTGACAGGGTCCTGCTTCTCAGAGGCTGCCGTTCGGGTGCATCGGCAGGAGGGCGGCGTACTTGGCATAAGCTTTCTCCAACAGGGCGCTCCAGAACTCATTCTTGCTGGTGGAGTGACAGTACACAAGCTTTCCATCGATGGTGGGCAGCCGGTCATCTATCACCACGTCCAGCCACTCGCCGAAGATCCAGAACTGGAAGTGGAAGATGCCAGCGTAGTTCTGGGGAAGCTTCGGGTTCCACTCCTGCCCTTTCCAATCAGGAATCACCTGCAGTGACAAGGAACTGGATGAAATCACACCCAATCCAGTGACAGGGCACTGGATAAAACAACACCCAAGCCAGTTATAGGGAACGGGGCAAAATCACACCCAAGTCAGTGATGGGGAACGGGGCAAAATCACACCCAAGCCAGTTATGGGGAACGGGGCAAAATCACACCCAAGCCAGTGATGGGGAACGGGGCAAAATCACACCCAAGCCAGTGATGGGGAACGGGGCAAAATCACACCCAAGTCAGTGATGGGGAACGGGGCAAAATCACACCCAAGCCAGTGATGGGGAACGGGGCAAAATCACACCCAAGCCAGTGATGGCACTGCCCTACTCTAGATAGTGTACTGTAAATATGTACTTCTTTCATAGCTGTCGTTCTTATTTTTATGGTGCTTTTTATTGAACCCACCTTCTTCCACAGATGTGGTTTGATTGCCAGGCAGGAACATGCAGCAACAAACCAGCAGTTACCCAGCATGCCCTGGTTCAGGTCGTGGGAGCTGATTCCTTCTACAAAGAGTTGAGGCTTCTCACAGATTTCCTGGGTAGGGACGATGCACAAACAGAGGCTAAACATTTCCTTTCAGTGTAAATATCTGAGGCCCATTAAATCACTTCTGCTGGAAGTGCCGTCTGTAGCTTAATAAAAAGGAAACGGGACACAGGGATCCAGCAGCATCTCCTGACGCATCCCTGACACTTGATTATCAGTATTTTGCTTCTTTGTTTCTTACATCACAGAGTCATAGTGTTAGGCTCATTTGGAGCCGCCTTCCCGCTGTGTCGTCAGGCAGAATGACTCACCCCCGGCCGCTTCCACACCACGACTCCTGGCGGTGATCCTTTGCAGAAGAGGGATTTTTTTGAAGCTGGGAATTCTGGATCCTCAAAGCACTTCCGATCTTTTATGCAAGCCTGCTTCAGCTCAGAGTACTTCTGGCCTCTGAACGGAATGGCTGATGAGGACATTTTGTCTGAGGTTTGATCGGCTGCAGAGGAGAATTGGCGTGGGAAGTTCTGGTATCTTCTGCTTTGTAATTGCACGTGTGTATTATGGCCACTGTGACAAAGAAGAGGTGGTCTGATGACCATCAGAAACACAGATTACCTTCCTTGGAAATCCAGCGTGTTTGTTTTTAAGCATTACAGCACCATAGCCCGAAGCTCTCTACTACTTGGCAAGTTCCAGAAACACATAATGCAAATGCAGACTTTCATGGGATAAAATTATACGTATGTACAGACGCTCCTCTACTTATGAACGAGTTACGTTCCAAATGGCCATTCGTAACTTGAAATGTTCGTAAGTCGTTATTCACCATCATTTTACAGGCACTCAAATCTACACACATAAGTATAAAGCCAAAACATGTTTTCTTATCCTAAAACATGTTACTAATGATACATAAAACAAAAATAATTTGTATTAATTAGTTCCTTTAGCGTCCTTTTTTGGCTGCCTTTTTGTCTGCAAGTTTGCACGTTTCTTAAAGCGATGAAACCACCCATGACTGGCAGCAAAAGTTTTATCTGCAGCACAATTTCCAGCCTTAGCCTTTAGGTCCTGGAAGATGGGCTCAGCCTTTAGGTCCTGGAAGATGGGCTCAGCCTTTCCCTGAATCAGCATGAGACTAAGCGCTAATCTCCTTTGTCTCTGGGTTTCCAGCCACATTGGGAGAAGTTTTTCCATCTCCTCAATTAGCTTCCCTCTTCTCTTGCTAATTATGGTCGATTACATAGGCACGGCACTTTTCACGTTCCATAATTCCGTCTTTTGTACATTGTTCTGATTGTAGAATGACTCATATTGTAAGAGCGTGTTACGTTCACCATCGAGTCTTTTTATTATCGCCGCCCTCGTTTCCATCTAGATGGTTTGCTGTTTTTTTACCATCTACCACTATCATCACTAGACCTACGCGTTTCCCCAAACATGATGGATAATGGATGCACAGAATATTTCGCAATCAAGTTAACTTTGATCTCAAGAGAGCATGTCTTACCGATATACACGTACAATTAACTAGGATGCTGGGAGTCCGCACGCTACGCTGCTGCGCTGCAGGAGTAGGTGCCAGAAGTCGTACTAGGCGGATTTGGCGCGCAGAACAAATTTTGATGTTGCGGACAGGAAACGGGAGCCCAACGAACACAATTTGGACTTACAGTCCTCTTCGTTCGTATGTCTGAAAGTTACTAAGTTGAAAGTTCTTAAGTAGAGGAGCATCTGTTATCTTTGCTCGTGTATTATTTTGGGATGCTCTGTGTGCTATTATTTTAAAGACGTTACACCCACCTATAACCCACACACACACACATACACATACATATACACACACACACACACACACAGGTTTGTAATTATATCTTTGTGGGGACTCTCCATATATTTCTATGGTGAAAACTCTAATCCCAACATGACGACCTTAACCCCCACCCAGCCCTAACCTTAACCATAAGTAATCAAACGAAATATGAGACTTTTGGGATTTTTATTTTTTTGAGTGCATTCACAGATCTTTGTGGTGCCTTGAAAAATGGTCCCCACAACAGCAAAATAACAGGTTTTTATTACGTTGTGGGAAATATTTGGTCCCCACAATGTAATATGAAGCTAATCCACAATAACGCACACATGAAATGCAATGTCTTATTCCTAAAAACAATAATGAAAACTTCAGTTTTAACAGTATCACAGATAAGTGTTTGATAAAACGAATTTAAGCAAACGTATATTGCATTATATACCAAACCTTCACAATGTTTATTTGTTTACCAGAAAAAATAATTGAGCAATTTCCTATAATTAACGAGTCCCCACCTTGTACTGTAAACTGGGTGTAAATAAGTCAGTAAATGCCTACGGACTGGCACACTCTTACCTCCCGGGAAGCGGGCTGAAGTTTTGCCCGCTCTGCCGCAGTCCACTCCGCCGTCTTGCCTTCAAACCTTGCCCCGCTCAGCCAGTGCAGGGAGACTTATCTCTGCTTTTGCATCTGGGCCCGCCCTGGCGTGCTCCTGCGCAGATGGCCCGCGCAGACGGCCTGCGTTGCTTCAGGGGGCGATAACATCAGGTGTGGCAGGCACTGCCTCCCCCCCCTGGGGGGAAGCTGCAGCCAGGAATGCGCCCCGCGAGGCGAGCCCTGGCACGCTATGCCTGATCGGCAGCCGCTGACGGAGGCATGGCGGACAGGATGCCTCCCACTAACAGGATAGGCTCCCCCAGACATGGGAAACAGTTACTCTCAGGGCGAGCGGGAATAAGGATACACTGGGGTAGCAGGGGACACCAGGCAAACCAGACGCTGCTTCAGTGACTGGATGGAGACGAGGAGAGCTGACAATGACTCTGGTGTAGAGGGGTTCTCTGAGCCACACATAGCTCAGGAATCCCCCACAGCAGAGGCTGGATGTGCAACTGAAATCCCACCTCTGCAGACAAGTTAGTCTCTGTTCTGTGAAAAAGAAGAGTGTTAATGGACTTCCCAACCACTGACTAACTTTGGGGTGTTGAGGAGCTCAAACAGCTGCCTGACAAAGACAAAGTTATTCCTGCGCCCTGGGCTCCAAAACGAATTTGCCAGTGTGTTTGCAGAAGCATATTCATTTGCCAGAGACCACTGTTATCAAGTTGCCGCAGTGCTGCTGGTACGAGTAAGCAGCCTGGGGGGGGCTTCCAGGTGTTACCTACAGCTCTTAGGATGCTGTTGTGGGGAAATACAAGTAGCAGGCAAGTTATGCTTATGTTGTGTGGGGCCTATTATTACACCCGTACACCCAGATAGTCACTGGGGGGTTGACTACATGCCCTTGTGTGAAGTGTGTGGTTATTAGGTGCCGTAAAGTTGCTCCAGAACATTCTGCCTCCTCCCCAGGTCCTCAGAGTCATGGCCCTGTGCAGACTCTGCGTAGGTTGTGTAGGGTCTATGTAGACTCTGTGTGAGCTTTGTGTAGGTTCTGTTAAGGGTCCATGTAGGATGTGTGTGAGCTTTGTGTAGGCTCTGTTAAGGGTCCATGTCGGATCTGTTGTGAGCTTTGTGTAGGCTCTGTGTAGGGTCTATGTAGGAGCTTTGTGTAGACTTTTAACAAATACACCTGTGTTGTCTTACAGCCAGTGTGGTTCAGTAGGTAAGGGACCTTCCAGAAGAAGCAGCTGTTTCAGCACTGAGCAAAATGCACACAGGCCCTGATTAAAATACCCAAAACGTAAATGCATTACATAAAACAGCTGCTTCAGTTTCAGGCTGCGCTGTTTGTTTGTTTAATAGGTGCTGATGAAGTCTAGGCAGTGAGAACCATGAATGTAATTAACTGGCTGCATGGAGGTAATGGTGATGAATCACAGCTCACGGACTTTCCGTTTAATCCCCTTCTGTTCCTCAGCTGGAAGGAGTGTGTAGAAGTGAGCTGGCAGAGTGACCTGAGACAGACCTGAGATTGAGGTTTCAGCACGAGTATGCATCATTTATTAAGACTGCTAATTACCAGGAGCTACAGGCAGTATTAGGAAAAGGAGAATGACTCACATACACATAACATTCGGCAAGATTTGTACATCAACATGTGCGGCATGAAAATCAGCACTAATGGATGCTGAGAAGATCTGTCCAACACACCACTGAAATACTCCCTTAGATTAGCTACTTAAATTGAATTGAAATTCCATATTTTTGCCACAATTGAATAAAAAATCTTTCCTTTTCCAATCAATGTTGTCTTCACTGCTGTCTCTCGCAGAATCCCGCCTGCACTGTGCTGAGGAACACGCCCTACTGCTGCTGGCATCTCCCATGCTACCCTGCTCCTCCTTCTGTGTGGCCGCCGGCCGTGCCAGAGAGAAAAGACTCCAGAAACTGTAGCCGGCCAGAGCCGGCGGGTCCCTCCATCCCACCGGAGATGGCGCCAGCCGGCTAGCGGCGAGTTCCTTTAAGGTTGCTGGTTTGAATCCCTCTGTGATGTCACCATTGGGCTCCTGGGAAGGCCATTAGCCCCCAGGGGCTGTCTGACACTGCTTTGGATGGATGTGTCCTCTGAATAAGCGGAAAGCCGTTAAAGGGGTGCGGTCCGCAGGAAGCTCTGCAGTGAAAATAGCTGCACTCAGAATCACATTCACACCACCGGCCCTTTAATATTCCTTCCTTCACCGCCGCCTTATCTGGCCAGTGCAGCTGCTGCCATTGTTCCAAGCAAAGGGCTTGTGGGCCAGTGTGGGAAAAACCCCCCCCCCCCCCCCATCACAAACTACACAATTTCACACATGCAGGGACTTTGCCCCAAGAAGCGGTTCATTTAAATCAGATACAAACCAGACAAAGTGCATAAATTCTGACCAATGCCATAAAATGCATGAAAACAGCATTTGATTGAAAGTTACTAGTGTGACGAATCAATATTTATCCTTGAAGCCAAAAATTTCAGATAGAGCACACAGTGTTGTGTGGTTCCACATGGAAAACCAGCATTTTAAGGGAAATTCTAATGAACAAAGTAGATTTAGGCAACAGGTCTATTGGACAATTAACATAGTGTATATATGTTTCAGATGTTACATACGTAGTTTAATATTCAATCATAGTCGTATTAGGATTTAATGAATATACATAAATGCGGGAATTGAATACTCTTTTTACTCATATACACGGACCTGAGAAAGTGTATTGAGGGAGACTGAGGGATGCGCACTGGCGTTCTGATGTCACGCGGCTGGGCTTGTCCTCGCGCGCCTGCGCCTCTGTAAAGCCCGCGGCGGACTTAAGCCACATGCATCTAAAAGTCATGCAGAGAAGTCCGGGGCTAAACAAGGTGTTCAGCCCAAACCGAACTGATCAAATACGTGCCTGTATAACCTTTAAATAGGCTATACAAAAGTCAGCTAAATACTACTTAGCTCGTTCTTTATCGTCTTTTATCTCATAAAATATATAGTAACAATATAATAAAATAATAACCATCATCATTATTATATTTATATAAATTATTATTCTTTTATTGTATTAATATTCACTATTATTACTATCGTTATTCTTCTTCTTCTTATTATTATTATTATTAAAATTGTATAATATAATTATTTAAACCCGAGCTTGTCGCACTTTTACTTACGCGTTCAGCTGAGTAGGTGTTGCTCTAACACCACATCTAAAAGATGATCATTACGGGGTTTGATTATGGATGTAAGGACGTAGTCTCTTAGACTCAGCCTCCTTACCTGCTGTAGGTCTGTCACATAATGTATATGCGGTAGTTTTGGCACGGCTGGGCTCCTGGCTCCATTACCCGCTTGACTGAATGCATCCTGGCGATGTAGCGCTCGTTTCACAGCCATTTATCTGGCTCAGTAACAGCTGTGCACCAAGTTAAATTACAAGTTAAAGTGATGCGGGAAGAGCTTGGTGCTGAAGCGAACTGCAGCAACAGGAGCGCCGGGGGAGAGCCGTGCCACGGATCCGAGAGGCGCTTCCCCTTCCTCCAAGTAGCACTTTTGGGGTCTGTTTTCGTCGTGGCCGCCCTCGGCAATCTGCTTTTCTTACACGCACTTTGGAAGAAGCGCAAGAGAAACAGCAGGACGCAGCTGTTCCTGCTGCACCTGTGCATCGCCGATCTGCTTCTGGCTTTCTTCCAGGTCCTCCCCCAGCTCTTTATGGGAATAACCCCGCACTTCAGGGGCTCCGATGTCGCCTGCAGGGCTGTGAAGTACCTGCAGGTGGTGGGCATGTCTGCCTCGGCGTACCTAATCGCCGCGATGACGGTGGAGCGCTACAATGCGGTCTGCAGACCCAGCGTATCCTTCTTCAGAGGCTCCTTCAGGAGGTATGTCGCGATCGGAGCAGCCTGGGCGACAGCGCTGGCTTTCAGCTCTCCACAACTGTTCATCTTCTCACTGCGAGAAACGCAGGAACACGTGTACGACTGCCAGGCCACCTTTATTGATCCTTGGGGAAGTGAGATATACATCACCTGGGTTACCTTGTCGGTCTTCATATGCCCTGCCGTAATTTTACTTTTCTGCCAGATACAGATATGCACAGGGATTTACTTAAATATGAAGAGGAAATCGCTGCAGTCGGCTGCAAAGGAGGGTCGATCGGCTTCCAAAGGGGTGTCAAAGACCATGCTAAAGACGGTCAAAATGACATTTGTCCTCATTGTCGTTCATATGCTGTGCTGGAGTCCGTTTTTCCTGCTCCAGCTGTGGTCGACCTGGAACTCCCAGAGCGCGCCAACACAAGGTAAAATCTCACCGTGTCTAGGGCCAGGGCGCACCGTTCGGGAAAGATCAATAAACATTTAGTAGATATAAATGTCACTCGTATATTTTGTCCCTTAATGCTTTGTATATGTATTCGGCTGTCAATGATGACAGTGACGTCAAAAGTCGGACGAGGCCAGCAGAGTATCCCGTTTCGTTACTTGTATGAGTATGAATGTACATAAATTCATATTTTCTTCCCCCAGCTCCGGCATTTATCGTAATGCTGCTTGCCAGTTTGAGCTGCTGCACCAACCCCTGGATCTACCTGTATTACAGCTAGCGGCTTGAGGACCTGTTACCGCGCTTAAAGACTGAGTTTTACACGCAGAGAGCAGTGTTACTTCGCAGAGAGAACGTTAAGGGGCGCTACGAGTAGGAAGCTTTGATTAAAAGCAGAACCGTTCCTTTGTGGTTGACTCAGTAAATCATAATTTAGATTATCGCGAAATTATGAGAATATTTTGTGAAAGTGACATACCATATATCTCTGTGTATGGCTGAGAAGGACTGGATTCAACTGGATTCAACACTTGTATGTATTCATATACGGTATGACATCTATTACGATACAAAATTAAAACACATTGTAATTTGACTCAGTACATTTGTCTGTCTTTCCATCCATCCATCCATCCATCCATCTTCCAACTGGTCAGGGTTGCTAAGGGGTCTGGATCCTTTCCCAGGCAGCACAGGACAGAAGGCTGGGCTGGGATGCCAATCCATCACAGAAGAGTAATTACCTAATAAATCCCCTGAAATTGATGCTGTAGTTGTAGCTGAAATAATAAAAATGGGCCTGGCACAGTGCTTCACTGTGGTCCTGCACCTTCACAGACGTGGGCTTGATTCTCTGTGAATCTGCACCTTGTCTGTGAATCTGCACGTTCTCCCCACGTCCACACAGCTACCTCCAGGGACTCCGCTTCCCCTCTCCATCTGGACACACGTGGTTGTGGAGAATCGGCACTTTGAGCTGCGTGCGCCACGTCACAGGCTGGCGTTCCATCAGGGTGACGCCCGGCCGCGTCCCTGTGCTTCCTGAGAGACACCAGGCTCCCAGAGATCATGCAGATACACACGATGCATGGATGGATGGTACTAATGTTGTCATGTATCACAACACACCCATGTAAAGCACCTTAGAGCGACTCTGTTGTGAAAGGCGCTATATAGAAATTAGCTGAATTTAATTTTTCTTAATTACTATTAATTCATTGAATTTATAGATTTTTTATAATAAAGTTAGGGAATCTTTTCTTTAGTGCTAGTGAACTGCTTAACCTTGTCTGGTTATTGTAACCTATCAGTGCCTGTTTGTCTTGGCTGGAGTTTTGGCAGCTGTGTTACTGAAGTGTTTAGGGCGTATAAATATTCTAGATAACATCATTAATAAAATGCATGCATGTTGTGGACACCTTTCACTGTTGTTTTTAATAATGAAATGTAAACACTTGTAGTAATAATCAAAGTATGACTGGAGAGTATTTAAATACACATTACATATTTATTCAGTTTGACACCTAATGGTTTGATTGTAATAATGATTCAACAATGTTGGTGCACATTTCTGTGCATGAACAAATTAACAAATACCTCAATGAAATTACAATGAGGGTTTTGCCTTCAAATGTGTTGTGTAAATATGGTTGGAAATTTGTGCTCAATAAGACATTTATATATTCAAGATGATTATACCAATTAACACCTTATGAAACACTACACGGGTGTAATTAACAAAATTTAAAGGAGAGGAAGGGATAAAGAGAGAGGGAGGGAGGGAGAGGGAACAGGAGAAGCTGTGAAAGATGGAGAAGAAAGGCAAGGAAATGAAGGGGAGAGAATGAGGGAGAAAGAGGAAAGACTAAATGCGAGTTTCTCAGTTCTGTTAAACTCCTCAGTGGATCCTTAAGTTTGACATTTAAGAAGATGAATTCACAGCCTTGTGCACCCGCTCAGCCTTTGTGCCTTATGATATTCTTACTGCCTGATGAAAGCTTTCTTCTCCCCAAACACAGAGACGACCCAGAGCTAAGTATAATTAAACACTCTACATTTTCATGCTGGTCTTAAATCATAACCTGAGACAGTCTGTCGCTAATAATCACTGTCACGGGAAGAGGGAGGAAGGGCATACATTTTACAAAGGTCTGGAAATTACTTTTTTTTGATGAATTTTAAATGAACAGTCTAATGGTCTGGCATTATAAATGGTGATGTCTGAAATGGGGCAAAAGCTTCCTCAGACTAATGTGATTGCTGAGCAAATGTTTACTGGGAAAAGGTTTATGGAAAACGTGAGACGTCTCTGGAATAATTCAAAGAAATGGGCCTGAGCTTCTGACAAAGTAACACACAGAGTAGGTTACAAACAGTGTCCAATGGAAGGGTTTCGTGAGAGTCATGTGACCATTGCGGTCGACGCTGCTTATTCCCTACACATGTAATCACAAGCGATATTTCTTACCACGTATATGTGAGTAATCAGTTATGAATGAAAACGCTTCTGCAGAGTCTGCCTATGAATGTAATTCATGCAGGTATGCTGCATGAATGCACTACAGCGGGTGAACACTAACCATTAAAACTCGCTGTCACAATGACTAATTATCTCATTAGGAGCTATCTATAGACTCGCTGTTTCCAGTTGCAGAGAGGAATGAGGCAAAGCATTTTTCTATGTCAGCCGCAGATTCTTCATGTGCTTCTCTGGTACTCATTCTGATAATTAGGCCCGCAGGCCGTTAATTGCCCTGATACGGCTTTTGCACACATGCGTTCCTCCACACTTCATACATTCACATGGAGCCGGCGATAAAAGGGATCGGATTCTATTCTGCAGTGCATCGACAGGACACGGTTTCCCGGCAACGCTGGTTTCCGTGGCATCCAGCAGAGGCTCGGTAAGGTACCTTCAGGTACAGTAACCTGGGCCAGCATGACTGATGCAATGGAAGGAAAAGGGGCTCCGGTCTGGTCTGACAAAGCTGAGGGTGAGAGCGCTGATGGACATGTACCCAGGGTTCTAATGTCAGAAACGCCAAGATGGCGGTAACTCCCCTGCACCGCATCCTCCACCATCAGCATATGTGTTACCAGTGGGGCTGCCACTGGTCCAGGATCTGCCAGGACCACCCAGGATTTTGGTCGTCTGTCCTGGAAAAAAAACAATTTCACTCCGGGACACAGTATGTCCTGGAATCTGAGCCTTCTGTTCATGTGTGTTATTAACGCTCTCAAATTCAGTCAGATGATTAATAGAAAGAGACTCCACTGTGTCTCACTGGCAATGTAATATGCTCAAAGAATGCACTGTATCTTTGGCCAATCAAACAATGTCATGACTCTACATGCGCTGCAGGGTTTGTGACGAGTGCAACGTCGAACACTGCTGCCATGTTCAAAGATCAAGTATGTAAAAAAAAAAATGAAGTTACAGTACATTGAGATGGGTGGTGAAACAGATGAGGAGCCAGAAGAATGAAACGTCTTACATCATACAAAAATGAATGGGAACAGTGTGAAAACAATGACTGATGGAAATCGTATTAGTAAAAGTATTACTGCAGACTAGAATTGGTGCAGTTTTGGCTTAAGCATACAAGAATACGCCATGTGTTACATTTTAACGCTATTATTTTATGTAAAAACTGAAGGAGTAAGGTATGTGGTGACTTATATAACATGTAACAACTAATAAATACTAATAATAATAATGACAATTGATGGATGGATGCAGGAAAGTCCCTTTTCGCCGCCATCTTGCTCTCTTTGACACACATGCAGGTGACAGTGAGCTTTGCAGTGAAGGGCAGCCACTTGAGCTGGGAGTTAAGGGTTGTGTTCAAGGGCCCGCAGATGTGGCTATTCTGCCGAGGTGGGGGCTCGAACAGGCGACCTTCCAGTGACAGGCACAGAGGCTTAGCCCGCTATTACATTATACAGTTAATAATCAATTATCAGTGCATGTTTGAGGTCACACTGCCATGTAGGATTATAATTTCCCTATCAAACAGATATAAACAAACTTTTGGAACGGTGTCACTATGTTCAGTATTTTTGCTCGATGACTGTGTGTCTAGGAATTATATAGGCGTAAGGAGGTAACCCTAGTTAGCGGTCACCCTCCCGGATTCCTGTCTCCCTGCGGCACCCCTGCAGTGCTGAGGCCTGACAGCACCAAGAAATCGGGGCAGCAGCAGAGCTGCCATTTCACTTCAAACGCTTCTGTCGTTCTGCTGACCATGACTCACGTCTAGACACGCCCTTCAGGCCTCCTGGGCTCATCTGTCATATTAAAGGTCAGAGAGCAGTTTAAAAGATGGATCCCGTTATTAGGGTCAATATAATGACAGGAATCGCCAAAATATAAAAAAAAATAAAAATACAATGCATTGCTTACTCGACGACTACACAAAGATATTAGAGCATTGATTAATTCCCTGCCGTACAATGATTGAACCAATCAATAAATGTTTTGTCATAATGGGTGAGTGCGATGAACTAAAAGATGTGGTGTAGTTTACCATGGTTATGCGGCAGTCACCACAAGGAGACAGGCACATGTGTCTCAGATGTGAATGTCAACAGGAGCTGGCGTAGCGTCTACCATCCATGGCCAAGAAGCCAGAATCGACACTTGTAACCTGATCCCTGAAGCCAGGACGACTGAACCCTGCCAGGGGGAAACTGCCGTCTCCTGCGAGTCTGCTGGAGGAGACACGACCAGCCTGAAGAAATGATGAATCATCAAAATGATTACGTCACTGAAACGGCCGCGGGTAAACATACGCTTATGCCTGTTCGCTGCATGAAGAGGCTCCCACCACGAGGCGGAAAGCGGTACTGCAGGCAGTGACTAAAGCAGAGACACACCTCCCTACTGTAGATAACTGTTAGCCTCAGAAGCTAAAACGAGATTATTCTCATCAGCAGCTTGCAGACTCAGCATCACACAGTGACACAGTCCAGAACAGGAGCATCTTCATGCACTTACTGGGGAGGTCGGAGGGCATTTTTCAGAAAGGAAGGAATTTACCATCCATTATCGCTGCTTACCCTCAGAGAAAATGATGTTAGGTTAGGAAAACTGAGGGTGAGAAATGATCCAAATATTTTTTCTTATACTAAATGTATAACTGAAAAATCGTACTGAGAATGAACATTTTAAAATTGAGATTATATTTTTTGTTCAGTAGGGTTAAAATTTACATATATGTAATATCAGAAAATTTAAATTTGAAATTGTGGAAACCCAAAGCGAGTGTCGCTGAGTGGAAGCGCAGGATCCGGCATCACGCGAAAACAGAATTGATCACAGTCCCACCGGCCACGACTGGCTGCCCCCTCGTGTTAATATTGTGCTTAACATCACTTGGCCAAAAACGGCAAATGACACATCAGATTTATCCGAAACTGAAAAATTTAATCACATTTGAAGAAAGAAAAACACACTGCAGAAAGAAAAACAAAACACAATTCATTATTTTGGCAGCAGGACCACAGAAACAAACAAGCAAGGGACAGGTGACAAACAGGTAAGAGGGACAGGTAAACCCATTCCGCAGGGGTGACCCAACCCTGCTGTCTGGTAGAGCCTAAACTATGAGGTGCCCAACAGAACCTGCTCCCCCCACAGAAAGGAACTCACCCCTAGCATTCCTTACCTCATACACCAAAGTCTATGTTAAGCTATTCTGCATGAGGCTGCCCTTTGGGGCCAAGCTTACGGTCACCTACAGGAGGAGGGAGGCGAGAAGAGAATTTCCCCACGGGGATCGATAAAGTGTCGTTATTATTAATTATTATTATTATTATTATTGTAGCCGAGCTCCCCGGCAAACATCTGGGCCCCATCTTGCCTTGGGGAAAATGGAAAGGGTAGTTAAATTAGCAACACCTGAGTGTCCATGATGATGTCAGCCTAGGGCCCCCGCATGTGCTATACTGCCCCCCGTAGGTAATAAAAAACACTAACATTCCTGTCATCTGTGTTGGACACAGGCAGTCCTTCCTGAAATGTAACCTGGCAAATTACTGCAGTCAGATCTTCAGAAGAAGGTCCTTTGGAAGCTCACAGAAGTGGCGGCTAAATAAACACAAATGGTGCGTCATCTTTCACCTTCCTGCACTGCTCTCGCGTGACAGTGAGGGCTGAGCTGGTCTCTCAGACTGGCCTCACAGGAAAACCTGTCAGCAGCTCTGGAGAAGCCGTCAGCTCTAAGCCCACAGATCTCTGCAGCCCAGCTCGTTGCAAAGCAGGCTTTCTCCTTCTGCCTTCAGAAGATGGTCCTGCTTCTGCTCCCAGCTGCTGTCTCCATGCTCCGAACCGTGGCCAAAGCATCTCCTGGATCAGCTCGGCCTCCAGCCTTGGAAAGATGATCCAAAACGGAGAACCTGCCCTCCATCGTCGTATGTAAAATGGCAACATGTAATAGAAACCCCGGAAGGGATCCCACTGGAGGGCAAAGACGGCAGACGCTTTTGGGTGGGGTGTCCTTATTCACATGGGTGTGGCCCTGATATCTGCGTGCCCATTCGCCAGACGACATCTGTGTCAGAGCATCACATTCTAGCCCTCTTCAGTGCAGGGAGGGCGAAATGACAGCAGATTCAGTCTAACAGGAGTCATCGGCCGGATCGATGTCTGTGATGAATATCTGAGGTAGTTAATGAGCCACTAAACCATGAACCCCACTTCACTGCAAGCCTTCCAGGAGCCAGACCCCAGCTGTGATGTTGTGCCATGACCACACGGTGGTGCCACCTTTCTGTGAACGGTCCTCGCACAGCAGACCAGTAACCCTGCGGGGTGTGACCCCCAGACACAGGCTCCCCCAGCCCGTCTGCGGAGCCCTACCCCGACGCCCGTGTCAGACTCAAAGCTCAGCCTTCTGGCCTGTTTTCTGCTGTAAGGAAAGTCGACAGACATTGCAGAGAGCCCAAAAAAAATAATACATGAGGTCCAAATACACTATAGAGACAACTGCTACACTCCCACTTTCCATTGAAAGGACATGCCTCTTCTTTCCTTTGAAAGAATATATACTTCCTTTTGTCTGTAGTATTTTAAGCAGGTGTGGATTTAATAAACCACAGACAAATGAACCCCCCCCCAGCCTGATCTAAAGTGCTCAGGCTGGAGCAGAGAATTTGCCCCTTTCCTCAGCGGGGCCCTTCACTCTGCAGGGCCCTTCCCTCACATCCGTTATGTTACTGAATCCTTGTTAATAAAACTCTATTAAATATTCTGGGTATATCTGATTGCAGTCAAAGATCACAAAAATCTTTGGGTTTGCGATGTCGTCCACGCAGCTGTCGTAGAAGTTTGTGACCCGTGTGTCCTTGGAGGGCGGTCGGCAAAACTTCGACTGTCCAACTGTGTAGTCCCCAACGAGCACCCGGGCCAGGAACATCGATTTATACGGTGGGTCGCTCTGGAAAATGGCCGGCGCCAGACCATGTTTTTGAAGAACGACGTTGTGGTTTGCTGTAGTGTGGCAGAATTTACTTGAGTATTTGGCATCTCTTGCAAAATAACTCCCTAAACAAAAGAAAAGAAGTGCGTTACTGATCAGTGACCAGCCGTCTCTGGTGTGTCTGTTTACCCACACACGTCAAAAGGAGCGCGTTACTGATCAGTGACCAGCCGTCTCTGGTGTGTCTGTTTACCCACACACATGACAAAAGGAGCGCGTTACTGATCAGTGACCAGCCGTCTCTAGTGTGTCTGTTTACCCACACACATGTCAAAGGGAGCGCGTTACTGATCAGTGACCAGCCGTCTCTGGTGTATCTGTTTACCCACACACGTCGAAAGGAGCGCGTTACTGATCAGTGACCAGCCGTCTCTGGTGTGTCTGTTACCCACACACATGTCGAAAGGA
>JAOYFF010000063.1:32870013-32888554 GCA_025773925.1 Cryptomyrus ogoouensis | reverse complement strand
CCCACACACATGTCGAAAGGAGCGCGTTACTGATCAGTGACCAGCCGTCTCTGGTGTGTCTGTTACCCACACACATGTCGAAAGGAGCGCGTTACTGATCAGTGACCAGCCGTCTCTGGTGTGTCTGTTACCCACACACATGTCGAAAGGAGCGCGTTACTGATCAGTGACCAGCCGTCTCTGGTGTGTCTGTTACCCACACACATGCAAAAGATCATGTACCTTTGCCATAGATGTCACCATGGCTTCCAGTTAATCTCCAGTCAAAATTATATGTGCATATAGCCTGCACATTGCTGTAGCCTGTGCCGTGAAATAGCATCTTCTCCTCAATGTCCGCAGCCCGTTTTATCTTTCTCAGCTGTGCTTTTTTCCTTCAGAAGACCAAGGAGTGGAAAAAGAAAGACAATTCTGTTTTCCAGCAGCTAAAATACGCACAGAATTACCATTGTCCCAACTTAAGTCACGCCACAATCGTACTGAGAAAGAGACACTATTTACCGGCAAAAAAACTCCCAAAGGTCTAAGTTCTGGATCCTCTGGATTGATCTGATGGGTGCATCCATAGTTCTCTCAAAAAGTCTCATGACCTCCTTATACTCAAAAGTGTCCTTGCTCAGAGTGATGAGCTGGCAGGGAAAAATGACAAAAAGGACTCGTTTAATCAGTTTCATCTTAGGTTACCTTGAAGAACATTCCAGCTCTTTGTACCTGATAGGGCTCTTCTGTGTTAATCCTCTCCCAGTGTACAGGAACGGGAAGGGCAAGATTATCACAGATGAACCTGTCAAGAAAAGCAGACGCATAATTACTACGGGAAAACACTCATCTGAAGTACCACATGATATCAGCGCAAAAGGGAACACAGGTATTAAGTAGCTTGGGTTGGAGGCAAAAATACTACAGATTCTGTGGGAAAATGCTGATGTGACGATAGAAAATAAAACTGCAAAAAAAAAATCACATATTCCACAGTAAGGCAGGAGTATTTAAATTACTCAGGACTTGGACACTCTCAAACCATCACAGCAGCTGTGATGCTGTTTTACTGAAAACAAAACCCAGCGCGCAAGTAGGAAGCTGCCAGCCGCCAAGTTTCGCTTTCGCTTCGTGCGCAGTTCTGACCTGAAACTTGTCTCGGAACGCAGCGCGCGCTGTATAGGACGCTGCTTGCCAGTTGTCAAGTTGGTCTGCTTCATCACTGAACAGAGAGAAATCACAGTCGTGGTCTCACATTAATGCGACTTCCAAAACACTGCATCCCCAAGGCAAACAGGAGGCAAAAACCACCGAACATCATTTGCAACACTGATTTACCATAAAATAAAAATCATGATGGGGATGAAGCGAGTCTTACCAGGATTTAGTACCTGAAAAATCTAATCTGTAAGTATACTTCGCTGTGCAGAACTCCATGACACCCAGTTGATTTCTGCTGTAGTTCTGTTCAATTTGCTCACTGGTCACAGAACAGGCAGCACTTTGATTAATCTGCAACAAATACCAATTATCAAAATTAACCAGTTAGGTGTGTGGTGCTTAGTGCGGCACACAGCTATATCGCACAGTTACGATAATGTACGATACGTTTACCTCAAACATATGCCAGACGCCACATTCAGCGAGATAAAACCAGCTCCAGTGAGCCTCCGAGGTGTCCATGTCCTCCACCTCGCCGGACACATGTCTGACGGCCCTTGAGCAATGCATGATCTGATCTCGATTAAAACAAACATTCATCACACATTAGTACATGTGAAATCATACCAAGAGCGCCCAGAAACAGAAAAAAATGATCTAAATCGCGTCATTCATAGCGAAGACACCTTAATCCCTGCCACAAACTGTCATATTACAGCGTTCAGATTTATCCCTGCTATACAGGAAGCAGACACTCAGACTCAGCTTCACCGGATCTATAACCCCCCTTACGCCAGTGTAAGGACCACGCCGGGGTCCGAGCGTCCTTTTCGGGGATGACCTAACAGCGCCGGCCGCCTTTCACAGGAGCGCCAGATTCTCCCGTTTATTTTGCCGAGCCGCACATTGTGTTTGTTTGCTTCCGTTAACGTCATCGCGTCCGGCTACGTCATCGACGCTTTCCTCTTCCTTGGATACGGTTGCCAAGTTAGAAGAAACAATCGCTTCTATTCAGAAACGCCTTAACTCAATTCACTGAAATGACATAAGCACACTTGAGTCGCTTGAGTGCTTTTGATAAAAAAGGCGAAATGAGTGAGTGGAGTTACTGCCCGGCCCGGATAAAATGACTATGATCGAGGTGACGCTTTTCAAGAGCTGCCGCTAGATGGCGGCCGCATACAGAAAAAACGCCTTATACAATGATGGAATGCTTGTCGTTTTGAAACGCGATTAGATAGATAGATAGATAGATAGACTTTATTGTCATTGTGCAGAAGTCCAACAACATTTTTTTCTATGCCAAGCCTGAATTTAAAAGTAATATACACACATACATACCTACACACATAATAAATACATAAAACCAACATCTAAAACAATAATGAGAATAAAAGAGTCTCCTAAATCTTATTGCACGAATTGTCCCATTATTGCATATTTACTGTAGCTGAACGTAACACAGTGGGGGCAGTGTTTAGATTTATTCAGTTATGACCCTTGGGAAAAAAACTGACCTTAAATCTAGAGGTGCGGACTTTGAGAGCTCTGTAGCGCCTCCCAGAAGGTAAGAGAGTAAACAGATGATGACAGGGGTGGGTTGTATCTTTTGCGATGTTAATAGCGTCCTCTAGAGAGGGCAGGGTGAGTCCAATGATCCTTTCCGAGGTACTTTTAACCCGCTGGAGACTTTTCCGAGCTGATTCTGTGCAGTTTGGATACCATGATGTCAGGCAGTATGTTAACACACTCTCGATGGAGCAGTAATAAAAGGCTCTGAGCAGCTCTGCAGACAGATTGTTCTTTTTCAGTGTCTGTAAAAAATACAACCGCTGCTGAGCCACT
The DNA here is from genome assembly GCA_025773925.1 of Cryptomyrus ogoouensis. NCBI lineage: Eukaryota > Metazoa > Chordata > Actinopteri > Osteoglossiformes > Mormyridae > Cryptomyrus > Cryptomyrus ogoouensis. The sequence continues at coordinate 32,885,569 of JAOYFF010000063.1, read as the reverse complement.
TTTACCAGAGCAGATGCGTTGATTGACCATGTGAGGTCCTCACTGATGTCAGTCCCCAGGAGCTTGAAGCTGGTGACCCTCTCCACTTCCTCACCCTTGACCATGTGAGGTCCTCGCTGATGTCAATCCCCAGGAGCTTGAAGCTGGTGACCCTCTCCACTTCCTCACCCTTGACCATGTGAGGTCCTCACTGATGTAAATCCCCAGGTGCTTGAAGCTGGTAACCCTCTGCACTTCCTCACCACTAACAATTAGGGAAGTGTGGTCCTCACGTTGTATCCTAAAATCGACAATGATTTCTTTGGTCTTTGTGATATTTAATGTGAGGTTCTCATCCTCACACCAGTCTATCAACCTATCTATTTCCTCTCTATATTGCGTTTCGTTATTGTCTGAAATCTGTCCAACTACTGTTGTATCGTCTGCAAATTTAATTATTGTGTTTATATGGTGTACAGGAGTACAATCAGCTGTGTATATTGAATACAGCATTGGGCTCAGAACGCAACCTTGTGGCGCCCCAATGCTGAGAGTCAGACTAGGACATACTAGGAGAGCCTGACTGTCTGTGGACGTTTGGAGAGAATTTTAATCCAAATACTTGCTACTGAAGCCCAGGCCACGCATTTTGTTAACCAGCCTACTGGGGACAATATCATTGAATGCCAAGCTGTAATCAATAAAAAGTATTCTCACATACGCCCCCTGCTGGTCCAAGTGTGCAAGAGCTGTGTGCAGGGCAGTAGCAATAGCATCTTCAGTGGATCGATGAGCTCTATAGGCAAACTGATGTTGATCAAAGTTAATGGGGAGGCTGGATTTGATATGTTGTAAAGCCAGTTTCTCGAAGCATTTTGTAATAATGGGGGTGAGTGCTACCGGTCTGTAGTCATTCAAGCAAGTGACTTTATTTTTTTTAGGGACTAGTATGATTATGGCGGTTTTAAGGCAAGCGGGTACAACAGCCTGAGACAGAGATCGATTAAGAATGTCTGTAAATACCTCAGCCAGCTGGTCAGCACAGTCCCTGATCACTCTCCCTGGAATACCATCCGCCCCTCCAGCTTTCTTGACGTTCACAGAGCTAAAGATCCTTTGCACCTCATGGATCTGAAGGGTCAGAGGGGGTCCGCAACAGCGTCAAGTGGAGTCGCTATACCATTATCAGTCCCTGTGGTTCCAAAATGTGCAAAAAAATTATGAAGCTCTCCTTCCAGGCGGATGTTATCGTCTGGAATTGGTTGCTGATTCCCTCTGTAATTTGTAATATGCTGGATGCCTTGCCATACACGTGCTGGGTTCCCTATTATAAAAGTGATCCTCAATCTTATCTCTATAGACAGCTTTAGCCTGCTTGATGCCCTTCTTCAAGTTGTATCTGGCTATACTGTACTGGTGTCTGTCCCCTGATCTGAATGCTGCATTTCGCTCCCTCAGTAGTGCCTGGACCTCCCTCGACATCCAAGGTTTCCTGTTAGGGGAAATTCTGATGCGTTTGTTGGTGGTAATATTTTCAATACAGGTCCTGATATAGCAGAGAACAGTGGTGCTGTGCTTATCTATATCAGGGTCTGAAAAAAGGTTCTAATTGGTCCTTTCAATCAAGCTTCAATCAAGCTTATAGCACTATAAACCATAACATTAAAACCACCTACCTAATATTGTGTATGTCCCCCTTGTGCCACGAAACAGCTCTGACCTCTCAAGGTATGGACTCCACAAGACCTCTGAAGGTGTCCTCTGGTATATCAAGTAGGCTGGGCTTCAATGAAATATTCTGCTAGGACCCTGCTGTTTGTTACAGGTCTCCATGTATAACCAAATTATTCTGTCATGCCTTAATTGCAGTGACTATGGGATGTTTTACAACTTGTTGAGGTGGAATATTTATTCCATATTTTATTTTATTTTGTTTTATACGACTGGACAATAAATCATATGCTCTTCTAAGAGGGCCTGTTGCTAAAACACAGTTCTCTGAAATGTGTGATACCTGTACCTGAATGATGTTTGCGTTTCAGTATATTTCCCATGTTTTGTCCATGACCTGAAGTATCCTAACTTAACATTCATGGGTATCGATATGTATTCATTCAGATGCAATTCTCCTTATCATCTCATGAAATATCTCAGCAGCCAGTTTTCCTCATATGAAAACACTGCACATAATCCAGTGGCAGTGACTGTCTGATTGACACCTCAGCATTGGCGCCTTCATATTACTCACTCCAGCTGCCAGTGGTGTTGATGTCATGGCTGGTTGGTGTATCTTTGTTATTTTCAAATGCACAGTTTGCAGTGCCAAAAAGAAAACTGACTGAAAACTATCGGGGTTAGATTGCAAAATCATCAGCTCAGTGGGGGTCAAATGTTTTGTGCACTGAAAAAGCATGAAATCCAGCCAACAATATCAAAGTACTGAAGATCTGTCCTCTGAACACCCCTGTTTTGGTGACACCCCAATCCTGGGAACATCCCTGTTTTGGTGACACCCCCACTTCTGTCCTGCCTCAGTTGGCATCTTTCACACCCAAAAGGCTCAAAGTGTTGTACTTTGCCTTTTCACTTGAATAGTCCTCTTACTGTGATTTATTTGAAATGCATTCTGTTCTTGCTCCGATGTTACGCTTGTTACTGGCCGTACACTGGAAGCTCAGCATAGCCGCTCTTGTACCGACGTAATTTCCTTACACGCTCCTGTTGTACTATCTGCCTTACTGGTATATGCATGTAAAATTGCATTCACTTTAGCAGATGGAAACATTTCGTCTGAATATACAATAAGCATGCTATTAACTGTTATTTTACAGTTTAAAAATGGAATCGTTTTAACACATTTGAAATACCGGAATGCCCTGCTGGGCAATAGCATAAATCTAAGCTACTGGAACGTACAGCTTAACTTTACAGTGTAAGTTGTATATGATCCGCGGTCCTTCAAAAAATAGCTTTTAAAAGTTTTTTTTTGTCACACCAAGACATAATAGTGGGAGAGTGTGGCAATGTACCGATGGTTAAATAAGGTGATTTTGCCTGCATAACGCGCTGGTAGGCAGCACGCTTTATGGAGATCCAGCCCCCGCGGCAAAATCCAGCCCGCAACGCCCCCCACCCGCAAACGACTAGGAGTCGTGATCCGGACAAGCTCCGCTCCAAGATTCCAACGGGAGACTTTATGGTAAGGGACCCACTACCATGTTGCTGTTTTTGTATCTTTCGGAACTTTCGCTTATACTGTAGGCGAACATCTTTTTTCATTTCTCTAAACAAATTTGCAAGTTTATTAACGGCTGCGAAAACAAGCAAAATGATCCCACACGTTAAAGAATATGAGGCTGTTTTTTTTTTTTTTGCTGGAACGACATAGTTTTGGAAAAATGGAAAAACAAGCTAGTCTGCTGCAAAAACCAAATTTCGAAATATTTGAAGAGCATAGCATACGGCACGTGTTTATTCTGTCATTTTAATAATATTACAATGAATATGAGAAGCCTTGTGTGTTTAATACTTTTTTTAATTCAGCTCTATATTCATTACAAGAGTGCAAGTAAATAAGTTTAAAGAAAAAAACTATTTCAAAATTGCACGACAGTGTTCTTAATTTTATGTTCTTATTTTTAAATCCTTCCAAGGTGGAGCTGAATTGACATTTTTGTTTAAATAGACCGAAAATCAAAGCAAATGTGACATATTTACTATGACCTATGGAGTGTGGAGCTGCTGTCGCCTGGGTCTTTCAGCTGAGCGCGCCGCGGGGACGCAGAGGCAGACTATGGATAACCCCACAGGGAGAGACCGCGTCAGCAGCTCCGGCGGCGCCGAGGACCAGACAGAGCGGCGGCCCGGGCTCCAGCAGAGGGAAAAGTGGGCTAACAAGAGGGAGTTCCTGCTCTCCATGGCCGGCGAGATCATTGGCTTGGGCAACGTGTGGCGCTTCCCCTACCTATGCTACAAGAACGGCGGAGGTGAGCGAGTGAGGCAGGGCAAACTCTTACTTAATCATGTTTCTGTATGCCAGGATAACTACTGTATGCATGGAATGCATTTCCTATAAAGCACGAATCTCCATTGAAACTTTGTCTAGACTTGAAGGAGCGTTGTATGGAATTGTTATTTTTCAGTGTAGGATTTTTTTTAACTTAATGGTTTTCAAAGCAGATAAAATCATTGTGAATAAGCGGATCAGGGTTTAACTGTATGTCATAATGGCGCAGATGATCTGAGCCCCGGGGCGTAGCTCTTCATGAAAGCTGACTGTAGGGTCCTTTTGTGTGTCTCCAGCTGCTGCTCCCCGGAAAATGGCTTATCCCTAAAGTCTGCCTCCGGAGATCTGGTGCCCAACAATGAATGTTCTTCAGGAGCTTGATGCTGTCTCTTTCTTTTTCAGGTGTGTTTTTCATCCCATACTTTGTGTTCCTCTTCTTCTGCGGCATCCCGGTGTTCTTCCTGGAGACGGCTTTGGGCCAGTACACCAGCGAGGGCGGGGTCACAGCTTGGAGGAAGATTTGCCCCATGTTTGAGGGTAAAATATGCCTTGCGCTGATGTTAGAATTTGACTCTAAATGAAAACCTTCCACCATAGTTTAGGTTATCATTTACTGACCACGAATGTCACTGTCCTGAGCCTTGTCTGTGCTGGTGTCATTTTGGCAGGAATCGGAATAGCGTCGCAGGTGATCGTGATGTACCTGAATGTGTACTACATCGTGGTTTTGGCCTGGGCTCTCTTCTACTTGTTCAGCTCTTTCAGGAGCCCTCTGCCGTGGTCCACATGCAGCAACACCTGGAACACAGGTATGCTTTCATTTTTTTGTGGATAAATGTTTATGTAGAGACCTTAATAATAGAATGTTGGAAAAAATAGAGAAGAAAAAGACTTTAACGGCATGTTGGGTAAGTTAGACCTAAGTCTCTCCGGTCATCCTGTCTCTAATGATGTGGCTTCTCTCGTTTTCCTCATACACTCTCCCGAACCCCACGGTCATCAAACACATGGCATACAGGGACATATACGGAGGCGGGACCACAGGGGCACTGGCCCTAGCTGAAAGCTGATTGGTCCCTGGAGTCCCCCCTCCCCATCACTCACTGATTGAAAACATATCATTGGCTAATGATCAAGTTGGCCCCTCTTTGTGAATTGTGGCTCCTCATATGCCCCCAACTTAAAAAAAATCCTAGAATCGCCCTGGCTGCGCAATTGATCGGCAGCTACTCGGGGAAGGGATGTATCACCAGAACATTGTCAGGAGTGAAAACACGGTCATAGCAGTGAGAAGTTAGAGATGATAGAATCGTATTAAGACCAGCCTGTAAGGATCCTTCCACCCCCGTAAGCTTGTGTCCTGCTGGGTTCTGATGCAGTGTATCTGACACTGCATTTCACTTCATGTGAAGAACCAAGAACCAAAGCACCAAACCCACATGACAAAGACCCCCCCCCCACCCCCGTTATGTTACCATAAGCATGCTGAAATGCCCCCCTTCCAGTTTGACCAGTTGGCTGGCTGTGTTGCTGGTCCTGATTTTGTGATTGGATACCCCTTGAGTCCTACCATCCTGTGTCTTCTGCAGAGAGCTGTCACAACCAGAGCAGCGCTCATGGAAACTGGACCTTTGTGAAGAATATTAGCGTACAGTATGAGTACAGGTATCCTTTCTTTGCTGATGTCATACGATGGTCTCTGAAGGAGGCTCTTTATTGAGCGATTAGCTGAAACGCGAGAACATTAAGGGACTAAATTAACCTCACAGTGACGCTAAATAATCTCACAGATGTGCTTGTGATACAGTTGCACAATCTTTTTCTTTTTTTTTTTTGCAGTGATTTCAACAACGTTTCCTTCCTTAAAACCCCAGAAGAGGAATTTTGGAAGTGAGTTACATGGCAGTGTGTCTGTGGAATACAGAGCAGCAGTCGTACTGCATCATCTGTGCACTCATTAATACTTGCTGCTTTTCATCTGATGAGAGCACCTGGCTGTTAAGCCACGCGGCGCCGCTTCTGAGGTCGTGCAGGGCTATAGGCGCAGATGACAAAGCGCAGGCCGTGGATGGCTTTGCACGACACGGGTCAGAATGAGCACCACGAGCGAAACATCTCATTGTGCTCTTCTCCTCTAGCCAGTGGCTCCGTGTTAATTGACCCAAATGGACCCTGCAGCAGAGTGGATTTTGCCCAGAGGGTGCGGCACCAAGTCCTGTTTGGGTTCTGGGGGAACCTCGCCGGCCTCCTGGCCTCTCCTGACTCCTCTCCGGCAGTTCTTAAGCGAGCTGTCCACTGTGGAGGGCTGACGCCTTCCTTTGATTCCCGGGGGTGGGTGGGAACACACTGCCTCCATTGATCATGAGGAGAGGGTCTCCTGCTCTGACCTCAGCAGAATTCCATCGCCGTCCTCAACCAGTGAGCTAGAACGTCTGGTTTTTAGAGAGCCTGAGAAGACGCCGTATTGGTTTGTGTGTGTCCCAGTAACAGGGTGCTGGGGCGGACAGCAGACCTGGCCCAGCCGCTGGGCAGCGTGCGCTGGGACCTAGCGCTCTGTCTCCTGCTGGCCTGGGTGATCTGCTATTTCTGCATCTGGAAAGGAGTCAAGACCACAGGCAAGGTGAGTCCCGCCTGGCTTTGCTATAGAAGAGATGCCCGTGAAGGTCAAGACGTTCTACATGTAGCACCATAGCCTGTGTTCATGCTCCCTGTTTGGTGCCATTCCTGCTGAAGAAGTATTTCATTCTCATTGGAGTTTTGGAAGCAATAAAAAAGATCCAAATAAGGTACTTTATGGAGAAAGTATGGATGGAATCACCCAAAGTCTCTTTAGGAATTTAAATGGTGCAACGCAGCAGTAAGTCAGGACCTGTGTCTCTCTGCTCAGAGCCCATGTCTCTGTCCTCAGGACCTGTGTCTCTCTGCTCAGAGCCCATGTCTCTGTCCTCAGGACCTGTGTCTCTTTGCTCAGAGCCCATGTCTCTGTCCTCAGGACCTGTGTCTCTCTGCTCAGAACCCATGTCTCTGTCCTCAGGACCTGTGTCTCTCTGCTCAGAGCCCATGTCTCTGTCCTCAGGACCTGTGTCTCTCTGCTCAGAGCTCATGTCTCTGTACTCAGGACCTGTGTCTCTCTGCTCAGAGCCCATGTCTCTGTCCTCAGGACCTGTGTCTCTCTGCTCAAAGCCCATGTCTCTGTCCTCAGGACCTGTGTCTCTCTGCTCAGAGCCCATGTCTCTGTCCTCCAGGTGGTCTACTTCACAGCCACGTTCCCCTACCTCATGCTTCTCATCCTATTCATCCGAGGCCTGTCGCTTCCTGGAGCCTGGGAAGGAATCAAGTATTACCTCCTGCCAGACATAACCAAGGTTACCAGCCCCGAGGTAAGATTGTGCAGATTCTTTGATTTACAAAATGATTAATTAAGAAATTCTGTTCTTCTTGGGGCGGGGATCAACATCATGGCAGATTCTGACGGACATTTTGATCAGCAATTTTTGCCTCGGACATGGCACTTCAAAAATGTAGCCAGCATGCTTTTTGCTGGTCTTGCTTGTTTGTTCGCGTACAGACAGGTTGGCCATCCCTGCCCCGAGGTCTTGATAAGCTACTGATTAGGTTAAAGATCCCTTTCAGTAACCAAGCACCAACAATGCCTTAAAAGCACTTTCATAGCTGTGGAGGTGAATGTGTCGAGGTGACCCTGTTGAGGTGACCGTGTTGAGGTGATCGTGTCGAGGTGACCGTGTCGATGTGATCGTGTTGAGGTGACTGTGTCGAGGTGACCATGTTTAGGTGACCGTGTCAAGGTGACCATGTTGAGGTGACCCTGTTGAGAAGACCGTGTTGAGGTGACTGTGTCGAGGTGATCGTGTTGAGGTGACCGTGTTGAGGTGATTGTGTTGAGGTGACCATAATGAGGTGACCCTGTTGAGGTGACCCTGTTGAGGTGACCGTGTCGAGGTGATCGTGTTAAGGTGACTGTGTTAAGGTGACCGTGTCATGTTCTGCCCTGTTCAGGTGTGGCGTGATGCCGGGACACAGGTGTTCTTCTCATACGCCGTGTGCCAAGGAGTTCTCACGGCCCTGGGCAGCTACAACAGATACAACAACAACTGCTTCAAGTCAGTAGGGGGCGCTCTTCCCGGTGCTGGGGGGGCTGGCATGTATGGTCACATAAAGTAACTTATATTATATAAGGCTGTGGTTTATGGGATTTAATGGAGGTATCTGCCTGGGCTTCTCAAGAATACAATGTCTTTATTGTCATTGTACCAAAATGTGCACCAATGCTATGTGTTATATAGTATATCAAATAAATACATATATATATATAGTGTGTGTGTGTCTGTGTGAATGAATAGTGAATGGCAGTGCAGTGGTGCAGTAGGGGAAGGTCACAGTGTCTGACCCCAAAAGGCTGCTTGGTGACCCCCCCTGTACCTCCCCAGGGACTGCCTGGCTCTCTGCTTGTTGAACAGCGGCACCAGCATATTCGCAGGCTTCGCTGTGTTCTCTGTGCTGGGCTTCATGGCCAATGAGCTTCACATCTCCATGGAGCACATAGTCCAGTCTGGTAAGGCCCGAACCGCCTGCTTTGGAACAGAGTGACCAGCCGGCATTGCATGGCAAGCGACCACAAGGGGGAGCCTCAGACCTTCTAATGGAAGTATTGCAGCGACTGCAGACACAATGAGGCTCGGAATAAGGGCGCACCCAAAACCGAATGCTTGTTTGCTATGTAGGAGCCAAAATGTAGCAGTATGTGAAGAGAGCAGTACGTCTTTTGAGGCGCCAGCTCAGTGCAAATTTAAGTAGAAAACAAAATCCAGTTGCAGAAGTTGTGAAATATGTATTTTTTTCGCTGATAGTTTTTAACGCTTTATAAATTTTGTGGGCAACAGCAACAGAAATTCAGTGTGGACTGTGCAGGTATATGCACCCTGAGTCTCATAGGAGGTGCTATTTTGGGAATTCTCACATGCTTTGACTGTAACTGACGTACTGACTCTATCTGACTGTAACTAACGTACTGACTCTATCTGACTGTAACTGACGTACTGACTCTATCTGACTGTAACTGACGTACTGACTCTATCTGAGTGACGGCCTTTTCTCTGCAGGGCCTGGCTTGGCATTCATAGCCTACCCCAAAGCACTGGCACTGTTACCGTGGGCACCGCTGTGGTCCGTGCTCTTCTTCCTCATGGTGGTCTTCCTCGGTCTGGATAGCCAGGTGCGGCACTTCACTAACCCTGTCGAAAGTCGGCCCCTCCTTCCATCTGTAACCCCCTCCTCCACAAATCGAGCTTTCACGACCACACTCGAACATCTGGGAGCCACCGACCTCCCAGAATGCCTTGTGCTGTTGATTTTTGGTGCAAAATCGTAACCTAGCAACGGACATGTCTGTCCCGCAGTTTGTGTGTGTGGAGAGCCTGGCTACGGCGCTCACGGACATGTTTCCGCGCGTGCTGCGGCGGGCGGGCCGGCGGGAGCTGCTGACGCTCGTCATCGCAGTAGTCTGTTTCCTGCTGGGGCTGCCGCTCGTCTCCGAGGTCAGAGGTCACGTTGCCGTCAGCTTTACAAAGTGCATGTGAGACAATACCACCCTCCTGTGGTATTACACAGAGCTCATGCCGTGGCCTCTCACTTTAATCCAGGGCGGAGTCCACCTCTTCCAGCTGATCGACACCTACGGACCCAGTGGCACCAGTCTGCTCTTCATCGCCTGCTTTGAGACCATCAGCATCGCATGGATCTATGGTGAGTGGCATGCTGCTGACCCGTGTTTGTAGGTCACACCAGTACATCCAGTACAGACGGGTACCTGATCCCAGTGTCGGCCTGATCTCAAAGCTCGTGCCCATATGCATTCTCTCCTTTTTATTCTTTATTTTCTGCCACCGTAAAACGATGCATTAATGGGAAAACGCTGACGTTTCAGGCGCGGACCGTTTCTATGACAACATCGAGGACATGATCGGCTACCGGCCGCCGCGTGTCATGAAGTACTGCTGGCTGTTAGTGACCCCCCTCATCTGTGCGGTGAGTGCCCCCCAGCCGCCGTCGCCGTGACGCTCAGCCGTGTCGTGATGACAGGATTACCGTGGTATAAGCCAGGCTTGGCTTAAACGCAGCAGTCGTGATGTTCGGCTCCGGCCTTTCTGATGTAGATGGTGATGTTGGCTGACCTCCTGGGGCTCTCCTTGCTTTCTGCGCCGTCTCTGCTGTGTCCTCTCTGCCTGCCCACCTGCCTCATTAACGCCCGGCTCCCTTAGTCGTGTCCCGGCTTGCACACTGGCTTCGTGGCTCTTGCTTGTAGATTGGCCAGACTGACCCCGGTCTCCTCACGGGGCATGAGTGCCCCCCTGGTGTCGGAGGTTAGTAATGCTGCTGTTCGCAGCTTGCCCTTCTGCTCACCTCTCTCCTTCTCCTTCAGTCCACCCTGCTATATGACTTGGCTGTCAGCCCGCCCATGGGGAAGTCAGCGTCGCCCTGGGGGACCGTCCTGGCCGGCCTGCTGATGCTCACGCCCATCCTCTGCATCCCCATCTTCATCCTGGTGAAACTTCTCAAAGTGGGTCCCACTTCGAGCGGCTTGCTGGTTACAGCGCCCTCTACAGGACGGTCATGTGCCACCCGGCTTCTGTTGTTTATTTCTGAGCATATGGTGCTATGGCGGGCAAAGCCTGGGTCGCAATGCTGCGCTATTGGGGGGCAGTGTTTGTCTCAGTGGGTCAGGATCCTGTGCTTGTGATCGGAAGGTCGCTGGGCGAGGCCCTTAACCCTCAATGCTCTAGGGAATGTCTGACCCTGCGTTGACATAAATGTCCTTCACTGTGGATAAATGAACATAATGACTTGTACGGATTCTCCGCCTGCTTTGGCCAGTGCTGTTTCCGGGATCGCCGTCTCTCACATGTTGGTGTTTCAGACAAACAAAGCACTGACGTTCCAAAGAGCTCCTGGGGTCCCGGAGCAGCACTGCTGACAGCCCGGTGTGCTCCGCAGGGTTCCGGCGGGATGACGGTGCCCTCTGCTGACCTGCAGCAGCGCTGGCCGCAGAAGCCCAGGCTGACGCTGTGCAGCCGCGTCGTCACCAGCGGGCAGAGAGTGGCGGGCGGAGGAGCAGGAGAGGAGAAGCTGCCCATGCAGGCCCAGGGAGCAGGAGGAGCGCAGTGACCCGGGACACCAGCCCAGTGCTGCCTAAGAACTGGTGCATCCACACTGTTAAAACATCAGTAACTATGGCAACACCCAGGCCTGGCTCCTCAAGTCCAGCCCCCCTGTCATAACCCCCCCCCAAGATTTCACAGCTGGATCCAGGCCTGCTAAGATTTTTTAAATTCACCTTATTTCTCATTTCTCTTATTGTGCATGTGATGCTCAGTCTGGATACTTGGGAGTTTCTTCACCGCTCTGTTTTGTAAATGAATGACTGGTATTAGCACCTCCTGCCTGCTGAACACAGCTGCGCAGGTGGCTGCTTTGTCTGCCTGCGCACTGTACAGCCAGGCACAGCCCAGCTGCCCCCACCCCCCACTACCTGGCTGCATTTTCATTTCTTTCTGCTTTTTTGCATCCTGGCATTTTGCGATGCTATCCACCACTTACATTCTCCATGTTCAATTATCGCATCGTGCCTGAACACGGCTCATAGGTTCATGCTCATTCACCCAACACACATAACTGACAGCCCTGACAATGACAATGGATATATCACACCCTGACCACTTGGGGGCGCTGGAGGATTGCAGTACCCTGTGCACTCCTGCTGTGCTCAGGCCACCCGGAGGCATGACGTTAGCCTTCGACTGACTCCCTCAGAGAGTCTGTTCTGGGAAGGTAATACATCCAGTGACATGGTTAATGTGTGGCTCATGTGTGTTCAGAAGGTTGTTGGTTTGAATCACAGAGTCAGCAAAGTGATGTTACCATTGTAACCTTGAATAAGACCATCCATCCCCAATTGCTCCACCCCACTTTCTCAATTGTGTATCTTTTTGGATAAAAGTGGGAAATAAAATGTGAAAGTAAAACCTGCTGAGCAGGAGAGCAGCCAGTGCATCTTGGCTGTCATACGCTGGCCAGACATGGGCCACATAAATTCAGCACCGACCACATCCAGCTCCACTGGACCCTCATTTCTGGGATCCACCTTTTTCAGAAATAAGCTCAACGTACGTTTGAACATGCTGTGCATGCCGTTCAAGCAGATCCTGGTTTCTGAGCCAGTAGGTAAGACACCTCAGGGAGATTACACTGGATTGGTTAAAGCTGGCTACTCTGTCACGCTCATCCTAATGTTGACAGGCAGGGGGCGCTGTTGGTGAAGAATGGGAGAATACATTATGCAAGTCTGGAGCTGAAATCTGTGCACGTGTGGCAACCCGCCAGGGAATGATTTATTTGCCGGTCTTTTATACTGTATTATTCTTATGGGTGATGGGGCACTGCAGCAGTCCTGTGAGCCATCTCTGCACAGGTTCTGTTTCCCACTTCCTGAAGTGCTGAGTGGAGCCTCTGACGAGTCCAGGAGCTGGGGAGTTCTGCCACACTGGTGGCCCAGATGCCTGCGTCACTCCAGAAGTACAAAAGCCCCCAACACCCAGGCTGCCCAGCGTTCCATGAAGCCAGTCCGAGCAGTCGGCTGTTTCCTCACCTCATTTCAGCTGTTTGCTTAACTGCGTGAGGTTTTAATATCTGTGTGCTGTGGGGTCACACCTAGGGATTCTACGACATCCAGTGTTTATGCACTTTCTGTGTGACTTAGCGTGTTTAGGTGCTGAGTCTGTTATCAGAAGGTCACTGGTTGAAATCCCAGGGTCGGCAGAGTGATGTCACCACCCTGAGCCGGGCCCTTAACTCCAAATACTCCAGAGATTGTCTGACTAGGGCTGGTTCTAGGGTTGGGGGGGGGGGGGGGGGGGGGGCTTAGCTCACAATCCTATAAGATTTCCTTATAAGATTTAAAAGTATAAATTTCTGATCAGTTCAGCTTTCACTGCTTCTCTTAATATGCATCCAGCACTAACAACAGCTATCTGCTCTCTGCTCTCTGTAATGTGATAAAGTTTATTTTGGAAAATCCATCTAATATTCATCGAGCCACAACCAGAGAGCGGGTTGAGGTGATGGACTCGTCTTTGGTCAGTCCATCCTCATTTGGGTCCGTCTCTTCCATTCAAAATACATGAATATGGTCTTTCATGACAACAAATCACATTTATTCATTAAACATAATGAAGAAAAGATGACTGAAATGGATTCTGGGCTTTGCTAAAAGCATCCAGGCCTCAAACTGGCCCAAACTCAGCGCCTCCACTGTGTCTGACACTGCTGTCTGAAAACAAAGAGCACGTCGCTTTGGTTTAACGCATCTGCTAAATAAATAAAATGTAGATGTACTCAGACAGAGGTGCCAGATGCTGCTCTTTTTTGTCCCCTTGGTTCTCCATGGACATGAGATGCTTCTGAAAATGAACATTTCGGGTGAATTTTCCGGTCCTTGTGTCATGGCTGGTACTCTTGCCTGACCAGTGACCGCAACCCAGGATGGAGCGTTTGTTAAAAATGACAAACCACGCGCAGCTTCACCTGCCGTAACTTAAATTGCCGTAGATTCCGATTTCATCTGTGTCCCATGTGATGGCAGCCATGGAGCACAGTGATCATGCTGACTCATTTAAATTTTAATTATTCTTCATTACTGTGAAGAATAAACTCACAAAACAAACAGGCCATCAGTTAAAGACGTTTTTGTTCTACATTCAAAAGGATTAAAACTGTTGGCACAAAGACATATTAATGATATAATTATACCAAATCATTCGCACAGTTCACAATCCCAAATTATTTGGATCATTAATTGTGGCCTGATGAGATTATTGACAGATGGCCATGGGTGAGGGCCAGGAAACCCACCGCCTCATAGTAATTAAAGCTCTGGTCACACAGTGTGTCCTGATTAGTGCCAGTGTAAATGTAGACATGGACGATGATAGAGTTAAGAAACCTTCAAGCTCAGTTTATTGAGCTCTTTATGGATTATAGCTTGAATGGTTCTTATCGACTGGCGTCTCGGCCAACAACAGTCAAGCAAACACACCAGAGGGGTGTGAGATTGCTTTGGAAATGGACACGTCCCCGAAGACTGAGCGGCCAAGCGACCTGGATCTCTGCACTGCAGCCCATTCAGACCAACCGGGGGCCGGAGATGGAAGCTATTCCAGAGGAGGACAGATGGGGACACGGACCCCCCGGCACGGCCGCTTGGGGTGCCGTCTTCTGAGGGGTGCCCACTTAGCCAGCCACTGGCACCATCTTCCCCCCCTCCCTGGGAAGTTTCGCCGCCCGGCCTCGAAGGAGGGGGGCAGGGGGCACATGAAGCTTGCCTACAGCTCCATGCGGGCTCCCACCCACGGTGCCTGGGTTGGACCCACTTCTGAGGGAAAGCAGTAGCCGAGGTGTCCAGGGGGTCGGGTGGGTTCTGTATGCGAATCGGACCCAAAATCAGCCCTAGACAGATGCCATCGGCCCGGAGAATCATGACGTACCCCCCCGTGGTCTTGATGGACAGAGAGCATCAGGGGGGTCATGCAGTCGCCTTATTTGCACCAGTTAGCACATCGATTATCCAGCAGCGTAAACAGGCTCACAGCAATCAAAGTGGACATTTGGGATGGACAGCCTATCGCTCGACGCCAGCGGCGTGGGGTCGATTTCCAATGGACGGCGCCGCCCCTGTGGCCAGTAGGGTGGGGTTGTGTTGATCTCATTTGGGCTCCATTTAAAAAAAGGCTTATGATCTGTGAAGTATGAAGTAAAGATATTTCAGGACGACCAAACTCAATGAAGTCTGAAACATTACTGGAAATCTATGCATATTTTATGACGAATGGATGCTGCAGGGTATTATATCCTAACACGGCATGGCTCTGTATGTAGGGAGCAGGCGGCTGATGATGATGAAGGGGTCCTGCTCTGACCTCAGCGACTCGCCGCCAGCTAGACGAGAGGCTCTGAGCCTCAGGGAGGTCAGAGGGCTGGCAGGTTGACGTAAGCGCAGCCACAAATGGGCGCTCCTGGGTCGAGGTGGGCAGGGGCAAGGGGGGCTGTGTGTTGGGCTGACATTTCCGGTGCCCCCCCAAGAGATGTAACACACTCCTGTTGTTCACCGGCCACTGTTCTTCTCACTTGAAGACTAACTTTGTGTACGGGCCTCTTAAGCAAAGTGTTACTCGAAATCCAGCGAGGCTTTTCATACGGCAGATTAAGCCGTTCTCCATGAGGGTATCCCATGGCAACCGGACCCAGGGTCCTCCGAATCGATGAATGTATCATTGTGCCCCGAGGGTCTTGGCACCGAGCGCCGTGACACAGGCACAGAGCAGCATTCTTCAAAGTCGTTTTTGTTTCTGTTTCCATGCCCATTGGAGACTGGGGGCACCCAGCTAAGCTCAACGGGTTTCCGATAAAGAGGTATGTTCGTTTCCACCCCCCCCTGCCCCCCCCCCCCCCCCCCCCCCCCCCCCCCCGCCCCCCCCCCCCACTTGCTCCCCCCCCCTTTTT
>JAOYFF010000063.1:32853846-32864905 GCA_025773925.1 Cryptomyrus ogoouensis | reverse complement strand
ATCCTCACCACCAGTACAGTGCAGCACCCATTCCATCCTCACCACCAGTACAGTGCAGCACCCATTCCATCCTCACCACAAGTACAGTGCGGCACCCATTCCATCCTCACCGCCAGTACAGTGCGGCACCCATTCCATCCTCACCGCCAGTACAGTGCGGCACCCATTCCATCCTCACCACCGATGCGGGGACACTTACGCACATTTCAGAAATGATCTTTTCTGAATGATCTGGTATCTCTGCAGCTTTTTCATAAATGAGCCCCGCTCTCTCTCCTGCAGGTAGTATACTTCTCTGCCACCTACCCCTACTTCATGCTGGCTATCCTGTTTGTCCGTGGCATCACCCTGCCTGGGGCCAGTGATGGGATCCTCTTCTACATCACGCCTGACTTTCATAAGCTGACCAAATCGGAGGTAAATGACTCCACTAAACGCCCTTGGGGAAATTGTTTCTTTGCCTACCCCATCTTGCTCTCCATGAGACACACTTACAGGTGAGAGCAGACTTGGGGGGGTCACAGTGCAGGCTTGGTCAGTGCCGGCTTGTTATGGTCTGTGTCTCCCCACAGGTCTGGTTAGATGCTGCCACTCAGATCTTCTTCTCCTATGGCCTGGGCCTTGGATCACTGATAGCCCTGGGGAGTTACAATCATTTCCACAACAATGTCTACAGGTAGGCCAGTTTGGAGGCTTCGGCCTGGCACAGGGCCCCCTGAGACCCCAGAGGTCCAGCGAGGCCCCCAGTGCACAGCCTCTCACCCCTACTGTGCCTCAGGGACTCCATCATCGTGTGCTGCATCAACTCATGCACCAGCATGTTTGCGGGCTTCGTCATCTTCTCCATCGTGGGCTTCATGTCCTACATCACCAAGAGGCCCATCCAGGAGCTGGCGGCCTCAGGTCAGCATCTGGTCGAACTAGGCACGCTGGGTATAGAGCAGGTCAAAGCCATTGACTGGAAATCACACATGTTCTTACCTGGGATTTACACCTTAATTTCTTTGGTGCATGATTTCTTGCAGAGCAGTTAATAGGTCAACGCAAAAAATGGTGAGGGGAGGGCACCAGCATAGCCACATAAGGGGTGATTCTAGGATTTTTAAGGTGGGGGCATAAGACAGGCCATAATTCATTGAGAGGAACTGACTGCACCATTAGGAAATGATATGTTGAGAAATTGTGGGTGACAAGGGAGGGTTAGGGTTAGGGTTAGGAGCCAATCAGCTTCCAGCTGGAGTGAGTGTCACTGGGGCCCCACCCATGTATACACCCAGACTTAATGCTGCATGGTGTTGCTACTGACTAAGTCTAGAAACGAATGACAATTGCACCCCCAACACACAACACAACGCATAAATAAAGTATGTCTTTAATGGGCAGCACTACCAGACAGACATCCTGTTCTCTGCCTGGAGCAGATTGTGAGAAAGCCCACAGACTGATTCCTCCTCGAGAAGGAGATGCCCGCTTGAAAGGATATGCGTTCAGAGCCCATATGATCCCAAAGTACCCTCAACACACTCCACTGTTTTTTACTTCTCCAGTCTAAAAACTTCAAACAGAAAGTTGTAAACGGATCTAGCAGAGCAGCATTTTCCTCAGAAGCCATCACCATTCGGGGCAGAGTAGTCAGGTCCAAATGCTGACTTGGAATCATTACTGTATGGTGCATTAGCTCACCTGTTCCCCCTGCTGGGAGCAGTAATAATAATGACTGTGTGACAGAGTAATGAATGACCCCCGCAGGACCGGGGCTGGCGTTCCTGGCGTACCCACAGGCCGTCACACAGCTTCCCATGACGTCCCTCTGGGCCGTCCTCTTCTTCTCCATGCTGGTAATGCTAGGACTCGACAGCCAGGTATTGGAGGGGGGGGGGGCACCAGTCGCCCACTGTCCTCTTCTGTCTGCGAGCTCATGGAAATAATTGTTTGCAGAAATACCAAGAATATGAGCCTCTGCTGGTCATTAACACACAATGGAGTCTGTACAGGGCCCTTAAGTGCCAAAGGCCCTGTTGTGCACAGACCACAGGGCGTCTAGCAGCTTCTTCTCTGTCGACTAGTTCTGCACTGTTGAGGGCTTCATCACGGCCCTGGTGGATGAGTACCCCTTGGTGCTGAGGAAGTGGAAGAAGCTCTTCATCCTGATTGTGTGTCTGGTGTCCTACTTCGTCGGCTTCTCGAACATCACGCAGGTGACACTCGCTGGCCTCTGTAAACATGTAGTTTCTTGTATGCTACACTTCACCGTTGACTTTGTCGACTGTGACTGTGTTGATCACCTGCATAAAATGTTTCTAGCACTCAAATCATTCCTAGTGTAATGTGTATATTTGTGCCTAATAGATTAGTATCTAAATGTGTGAACCCCTGTTTCCACAGGGCGGTCTGTATGTTTTCAAGCTGTTTGACTACTACTCTGCCAGTGGGATGTGTCTCCTCTTCCTTGTCTTCTTCGAGACCATCTCGATATCCTGGTTTTATGGTATATACCGCTAAACAGTGATTCACTGCTGATTCCATTCCAGAGATTATGCTGCTCTTTGACACAGACTGACTGTAGAGATAAATGTTGTATCATTTTTTTAGTAAATTCCGGGTCATCTTGACTATTGCAGATGCTCACACTCATCTCATGTAAAAACTGTTTTCATCGGTGTCTTCCAGGGGCAGATAAGTTCTATGGTAACATTGAGGAGATGATTGGCTACAGGCCCTGTGGCTGGTGGAAACTCTGCTGGAAGTTCTTCTCTCCCCTTATCTGTCTGGTAAGACTCACCTCTGACGTCTCATTGGACCATGTCTGTCTGGTAAGACTCTGCCCTAAGCTCTCATTGGATCATGTCATTGTGAAAAGACTCAACCGTAAGCTTTCATTGGATCATGTCTGTGTGGTTAGACTCCAGTCTAAGTTCTCATTGGATCACGTCTGTCTTCTAAGACTCTGCCAGCATCTTCACCTTTGTCACACGCAGAAAATGCCGTTTTAGGGCCTTCTCCAATGACTCTGTGAAACTGCAGAACCTCATCTGATTCTCGCCTTCTGTCTAATGCCAGGGGGTGTTCACGTTCAGCGCCATTGAGATGACCCCCCTTACCCTGGGAAAATACGTATACCCAGCCTGGGGGCAGGGCATAGGCTGGCTCATGTCCCTCTCCTCCATGGTCTTGGTGCCAGGGTATATTGCCTACATGTTCTTCACCACCCAAGGCAGCCTCTGGCAGGCAAGTGCTTCCCCGTCTCTGGTGGGACCTCGTAACCCACAGTCACTCATAGGTCTTTGAATGACTTCCAGGCCTGTTATCTGCTTTTCAGTGGAAATCAGCCCTAATTTTTCAGGCCAGTTTTATTCATTATGATGTGCTGTAGGCACCAGGAAATCCCAGGGCAGAAAGCAATAATCCTGTGTTGTTTGACAAACACAGAAACAGGGGAAAATATATAGTATAATATACACAAATATCCATTTAAAAACTATGAGGATTTCTTGACCCCAGATAATATATCATACTCACCTCATTTACCTGTCTTAATGCATTATATAATTAGTCCTCATTACAGGCTATTGATTTTGCTAAATATTTACGTGAGTTTGCATCTCCTACAGCGCTGGTACAAGATGGTCAGTCCAGCAGAAGACATTAAGGCTCAGGAGAGTAATGAACTCGCCAGCGAAACTTCATTCACCAGCAGTTTCATGGATGGCACTGTGTGAATTTAACTGGAGTTCAGTTATGTCCAGACTGACTCTCGATGGTGGGGGGTGGGGGGGCATTCAAAACGAAACAAGGCCATGCTGTACTATAAGGTGGTCCCATGGAAAGCCAGAAAGACCAGCTAGAAGTTCCTTCTCCTCCTCCCTTTCCTCAGCGCCTCAGTTTCGAGTTAAGCGAGCAGGTGTGATCAGACATTCCCACCAAGCAGAAAGACCAACGGCCCCATCAAGGTTCTCAAGCTTTTTAAACGGTTTCCTGTGCATTTTCCTGTCGGCCCACACCTGTGACCAGGGTTCGAGTCTGCCACAGCTCCATGTGTGGAGTTTGCATGTTCTCCCCGTGTATTTGTGCAGAGGCTGAGGATAATTGGAGTCACCAAATTGCCCATAAGTGTGAATGGTGTGTGAGTGTGCCCTGTAATGGGTTGGCACCCCTTCCTGGGTTGTTCCCTGCCTTGTGCCTGTAGCCTCCAGGATAGGCTCCAGACCCCCTGCAACCCTGAATAGGACAAGTGGGCACAGAAAATGGATGGATGGATGGAGGAGAAGTTCCCATGGCTTCCGGCGGCTGAGCTGAATACCTTTGCCGAGGCCAGCAGGATGTGCCCAAGCCTCCTGGATCACAGCCTGTTACTGTTAACAGGACGCGGCACCCCCCACCCCAAACCAGCCCATGTGACCAGCTCCCCTGCTTTTATTAAACAGATTGCACCTCTCTCCTTTATGCTGCGTTACATGCTCTGAATTCCCGATCCTAATCTTAATCCCATTGTCTGATTCATTGCTGCCTTGTAAGACTTGTGCTTGTCTTACACTCCAAAGAATATTACATCACTATTGTAAATGATCAAGGCCGGAATCTTAGATGTAAATATAATATAAAAATTATTATTGTAGGCAATGTAATAATTTGTGGCCCTTTACTGTTTGGATGTTTAGTCTTCAGTGAGGCTTGTGAAGCCGGGACTTGTCAGATGTAGATGTTCCGGGTTCTGCTGTACATATTCTTGATGGGTTTAGATATGTTTTTATAATTCGCTTTCATTAGTGCATTAACACGTCAGTTACGCACAGAGGGATCGCATTTGAGAATACTAGCCTGATTTAACGTGATCTCGGCATGCGTTAAATACCACTGCGATTTCTGCTGCTTCAAAAGTCAATAAAAATAATTCAAAACATTTGGAACACATGAGCGTTATAGTCTGCTATGCAGTGAACCCAGCACTGACAGGAATTCTTTGCTATTCTAGTTTATTTATATCATTGAACTTGCTGCTGAACTGAATGAACTTTATGCAACGTTAAGAAATTGTCCAGCAAAGTGTTTTGAAACCGTGAAATGATTATGACTTTTTCTGGGACAAAGCAGCGTAAGTGAAGAGCTTGCAAGTTTGGAATGTGTCCACAAGGTGGAAGTGTCATCTGGGGTCTGCTTATATCGATTACTTAAATGCTGGATCGTTTAAAGATTTAAAAGTACATGAAGTTCAGTGTGTCAGTTAAGTAGCTAAAGGTCTCCTTCAGAAATACGGAGCCCCAGGGAGACCATCTCAGCAAATGAGCTGCATAAAACAGAGCTGCTTCTGGCCGCTCTTGTCACACGGGCGGTGAGCGCTGTGCTGCTCTGCTGAACATGTGTAATCTGACATATTACAGAACATTCCAGAGAGGCCAAGGAACTGGATGTGTTTCACCCTTCGCTTCTTGGCAAACAAGGGATAGAACGGCCAGCTTTGATACACAACTGCAACTGACTACACTGGGGGGAAAATCTGGACAAAAAAGTTTGGAAAAATGTGGCTCTGAGGAGAGGAGCACATGATGCAGGAACTGGGTGGGGTTTCAGGCAGATACTGGACCAGCACAGCACAGAGAGCCAGCAGGAAAAACAAGAGTGTTTTTTTCCAACCGGGAAAAGACAAAACAGTGCACCACTGCTGAAAGAAAATCAGAAACTTTGCTACCTACACTGGACCCATGTCAAGATTGTGGTTCCAATTACAGGAACCAAAACAAAATCAAGCACACTGATTTATATGTTTTGGAGGGAAGAGTGGAGAGGTGGAACACATCTACACAGATCCTGGTCCCGGCTGGCCGACCTTCACTCGCGAGATGGCTGGAGGCCACAAACACGCCTCCACGCATGATGTCTGTATTTATAGTGCAAGGTCACCCTGAAAAAATGAACGGGACAGCCAGTGTCCACCCTGCTGGTCAGAATAGGTTATTACATCCAGAGTGATGTGATTGTGTCATTTTCAAAGGTCCAATCAGCAAAGTCTGCAGTGATTCCAGTGAACGGATAGTAAAACTATTCATCGATTGGTGAGTGGTATCATTTAGAGGCTTTTATTTTTGACCATGACTCAGCAAAGACTCTGCATTTACATGTTCACTCATGGCAGTCATTTATTTTGCAATCTATTAAATATAAACTATATGAAATACAAAATATAATACAATAGCAAATTTAATTTTCCATAATGCATATTTGATCTTGTCTTTCATATACAGAGGCAAATGTCCTAGTTTTACTGGACTGGTATAAATTAGCAGTTCTCAGTGAGCATGACTACATTTTAAAGTGAAATGCACATATCGAAATGAACAGCAAGTCCTCAAATTGTGTGTATGTAATAGAATGAATGGCACATACTGCAATTATGTACATCCTAAAATGAAGGGCATGTACTGAAATGATGTGCATTCCAGAAATGAAGGGCATGTACTGAAATTAATGTGCATGTCCAGAAATGAAGGGCTTATACTGAAATGAAGGGCATGTACTGAAATTAATGTGCATATCCTGAAATGAAGGGCATGTACTGAAATGATGTCCATGTCCAACTATGGTATTCTATGGATGGGATCCTGTTTGTATGTCACAGAGACCACCCTTGCTTAGCCAAAGATGGTGTGTTTACATTTGTCCCCCAAAGAACCTCAAAATAACTGCCTGCTTCAAGGTCTGCAGTGGACAAAACAGAGTAAAAGCAGGAAGGACCCCAAGCCCCATGTCATGGTGGGCCGAGGTGCACTTTCATTTGGGTTCATCTTCTGTACTTACTAAAAATATATACTGTATTCTATTAGTGCTTCTGCTAAGTACAGGTCATTCATCTCCAGGACTTTTCAAGATCATCTAAACATATCTAAAGCCATCTTTGTCTTCTGTTTGGAGACCTTTGCCCCACAGCATTTTTTAAAAACTGGAATTATGTCTTTAGAGAGTTACAATTTGAAACTTATACACCGAAAATCCCAGTGAATTCTGCTGTTTGTACTAACTGAAGCTTCTCTAAACTATTACAAAATTAGCTACAGCTGACACACAAATTTTAATGGACATGGAAAAAGAAAATATTGAATGAACGATTGAGTAGTGATTTGTATTTGATAATCAGCATGAAACATATTCTCAATTCAATGCTAGTTATTGAATTATGAGTATTGCAGAGTAATAAAAGAGAACAATAGGCAAGTAACGTTTTATTGGTGTCATTCTAGGAAAGTATGATGATAGATATTCTGTAACCAGAATGTTCAAATATCACTGCATCAGATACACAACCAAATGGCTAGTAAAAAAAACTGTTCACCTTGCATCTTCCATAAGATTAACAGATTACCACCTTTTAGCTTAGCAATAGATAAACTCATAACGCGGAGGGACTGAGGCCCATGACAGAGGTGGTGCTTATAGGAAGTGAGGCCAAGACCATCTGCAGATTCACCAGCATATTCTTTCCACTGTTTCTGAAAGACAAGCTTCTTACAAGCAATCCCTGGATTTCAGATAGCTGTTAGATTACAATCCATGCTCAGTTAATGGGGAAATGATTAAAAAAGTATAGCAGACTGAAAAATCTGCCGGAACATCATATTAATAATTCTGCTTTTAAAATGTATAGTCCTGTATCGCTGTTGGACACTTATTGCAATAAAACATATGTACACTGTCCAAAACAATAACTACCCCTCACATAAGAGCCAGAGCCCAGTGTAATGGATTTGAAGTGATTAAATATTCTTCTTGGACCTGGAGATTTGGCACATATCTTTGTCTACAAAATCCAGCAAAAAAAAAAAAAATAGCTCAAAAATATATGTTAAGGTAATCCCAAGGCGTGTTCAGACCTGCAGCTGAATAAACAGTGTTTTCATCGCTTTCGGAAGCGTAAACAAAGATGCATCAGCGGTAAAGCAGGTAGACAGGCTGGAAGTGTAATCATGAGCAAATATCGCCATGAGCCCGGAAAAGAAGGTGCAAAGCGCGGTACGCAGCCAGCAAAATGCGCCCAAATGCTGCGCTTAAACACAGGCCATTCAGGTTACATGGCTTGGCGTTTGCCCCGTACCGCACAAAACGGCCTCAGTCCAACACGAGCTTATGGTTTTTCCAGAAGTATGATCCTCCTCTACTTTTATCGGAATTAAAAGATTAGGCATATTCTCTTATTTACTATTTTTATGCACTTATAAAATATGGTCGGCAATCTGTTTTCTGTGACGTAGACTAACCAACCTATCAAACTTAGACACAGGAGATATCTTCGGTAAATAACAGTACATTAGAAACCTCTGCGGAGATACACAGATAATCCCCATTCTGTAAAACTGTGCTGCTACTTGGAAACAAACAAACACAGACAAGTAATTGCTCTGAATCTTTAACTGGCAAATTCTCCATAAGTGTGTGTTTTTTTGCAATTGACACACTGAAGTATTTTTCATAATTTCAGAGCTTGTACGTGAACAATTTCAATGTAGACAGACCACATTTTAAATGAGAATCTAACATATCATATGATGCTGATGACATGATGTTTACATAATTTTGAGATGCTTCCGGTTGGGCAGTGAGTTCATATCAATGCTTCCAGTTTCCAGAGACTCTTCCAAAGTTTGTGAAATGAGCACAAATCAAAGAGAGCAACTGTTGCTTTTTTATAAACAGTTCAGTGCTGTTGGTTCTCACTCTATAGTGCTTGTAACCATGGCACTAACACAAATGGAGGCCATTGATTTACAGGGTTGTGGATCTGACCTTATTTTGGTGCTTTGCTGAGGAACAAATGGACAAACGCTTAGAGGTGTGATGGTACCAAACCATGTGCATTTCCAGCTATTCCCAGAGGAGGAGAATGGAGGGTTTCCAGTTATTCAAGAAACCCTCAGGACATCTGTCCGAAAAAAACCAACCCACATTCTCACATCGATCTCTGAAAAAAGTTAACAAAAAATGCCAAATAAGTCATTCAATTTTTTTTGAGCAAACAGGCAAAATAGTATAGAATTTTATTAAAACTATTCTTTGTTTTTCAAAACGCATGATTTACGCACACGCGTGATTTCCCGTGCTTTCCCATGTTTCCGACGGCGCCCTCAGTTCCCCCTGTGTGTTTACATATCGGTTGTACGTGACACACAGATTATTCACATGAGGCTACTGTAGCCCTCTGAGTATCTCCGCTGGTTCAGCTGGGGCTCGGGGGGGCAGTACTGGTGGGGGTGGTTGTAGGGAGGGGGCGGTGGGGGCAGAGGAGGCTGCGAGGCATTTTTGGAGGGTGTGGTCCTGTTTCCCACCTCTGGTGAGCGTACCGGCGTGGAGTAGGCGGAGCGGACAAGCAGCGGCGAGGGCGTCCGGCTGAGGAAGGCCTCCGGGTGACCCCGCCCAGCCTGGTCCAGGACGATCACCTTGACGATCTGCTGGCACTGGATGAGCGTCTCCGGG
Organism: Cryptomyrus ogoouensis; assembly: GCA_025773925.1. Lineage (NCBI taxonomy): Eukaryota > Metazoa > Chordata > Actinopteri > Osteoglossiformes > Mormyridae > Cryptomyrus > Cryptomyrus ogoouensis. Next base: position 32,855,446 of record JAOYFF010000063.1, on the reverse strand, counting down.
GGCAGGTTGTTGACAGTGGACCTGTGGACCGGGGTTGCTGCCCCTGACTGGAGCTGTGGGCAGCAGAGCTCCCCCTGGTGGTTACGAAGGCCGCCCGGGTAAGATCCACTCTCTGGGCTCCTGGACGTATTGAACTGGCACGTTTGAAGCCTGTTGTGAATTGACACCTATTTTAGAAACAGCCAGAGACAGCATTAAATGTTATAAGACCTTCCTCCTCTATGGAAACAGCCCTCTGGTTTAAATGACAGAACCAACATGCAAGTCTGCGGCAGTGCTCGTGAGGGTGGGGATGGGACTCAGACACGAGCAGCGTGTCACAGAAGAAAACACAGGGGAATTGCAGAGATCAGGACGCATGCTGTCGCCACGGGGCCCCCAGCTGGCTCCCTGGATCAGTTTGGCCCCCCCTAGTGGGTGGCTGGGGTGGTGTTCAGCTGGGGTTTCTGAGCACATTAAATGATCTTGGGCTCCGCCTCCACTGACATCATGCCACATGGACGCAGAGTGGAACACGTTCCCTCTGGGTGCATGTCGGCTGTTCTCAGAAAGACGTCGGAGGCCCTTGATCAGTAAACACTTTTATTAATAAACCCTGGGGGGTTTCTGGCTGCTCCTTTTACAGCCTGCAGGTTAAAGGAGAGCAGACAGAGATGCAATATGAAAGGTTCGCCTCTGTTCCCTCTCTCAGACGACTCTGAATCTGGAAGAGAAACGTGTAAGGCTGATAACTGATGCGTATTCGGTGTTCCAGAAGAACGAGCATTCAGCAAAAATAAGCAAAACGTGCCTTGTTTTGCTTTAAAAGTGAAGCTCAGAAACATAAAACTAAACAGCATGATGTGATACGGAAAGTAAAACGAAGCCTGTAAAAGTGCCAGTGCATTTTAAAAGGAAACATTAGTGATGCGAGGGATAATGTCAGCCGCAGCTGGGCCCACATGCACAGAACAAAGGCCCTCTCTTAATTCTCTAGTCTCCCTGCTGCCAGCCACAAACCTCCCACCGTGTTTGGTACGTTCTAATGTAGCCGAGAGCTTGGAGGATGGTCCAAATGGGTTTGACCTGATCCATTAGGTACACCTACGGAGATGGGTCAAGCAGCCACATCACAAACATAAAGCCAGGCTCGTCATAGTGACAGAACAAGCAAAGACCCACGGCAGGTTGGATTAGTGTGCTTTTTAATCCGTGGTTTAACTGATTTTTCATTGGTTCAGCTGAGTTAAACCCTGCCCACTGTTCTTTAAAGTTATTGACTAACAGGACTGTAAATCCCACCCACTGTTCTTTAAAGCTATTGACTAACAGGACTGCAAACCCCGCCCACTGTTCTTTAAAGCTATTGACTAACAGGACCGTAAACCCCGCCCACTGTTCTTTAAAGCTATTGACTAACAGGACCGTAAACCCCGCCCATTGTTCTTTAAAGCTATTGACTAACAGGACTGTAAACCCCGCCCACTGTTCTTTAAAGTTATTGACTAACAGGACCGTAAACCCCGCCCACTGTTCTTTAAAGTTATTGACTAACAGGACTGCAAACCCCGCCCACTGTTCTTTAAAGCTATTGACTAACAGGACCGTAAACCCCGCCCAC
>JAOYFF010000063.1:32841079-32853746 GCA_025773925.1 Cryptomyrus ogoouensis | reverse complement strand
CTTTAAAGCTATTGACTAACAGGACCGTAAACCCCGCCCACTGTTCTTTAAAGTTATTGACTAACAGGACCGTAAACCCCGCCCACTGTTCTTTAAAGCTATTGACTAACAGGACCGTAAACCCCGCCCACTGTTCTTTAAAGTTATTGACTAACAGGACCGTAAACCCCGCCCACTGTTCTTTAAAGCTATTGACTAACAGGACCGTAAACCCCGCCCACTGTTCTTTAAAGTTATTGACTAACAGGACCGTAAACTCCGCCCACTGTTCTTTAAAGCTATTGACTAAGAGCCCCACTTCTTACAGCTCTAGTTTCCACACTTTCAGTTTTTGTGAGTGCAGCCGTTTATCTGCTTTTCCCATCCACTAAACTCTAACTAGTTTAGCTTTCCAAATGCACTAGACCTCCCACACAGTCTGCACTGGCAAATCCTGTCTGTTTCAAAGAAAACAGTTACTTTTGGGAAAGTCTAAAATTGAGCCAGTCTGGATCGAATGCAAGTCAAGCAGCAATATATCATTGCGGAAGATTTAAGCAATTTAAAGCAGAGCCACTCCAAAAGAAATAGTGAAAGGAAAGTGTTTTGGGGAGGAGGGTGGTCATTAGCCTGCTCCCAGAAGCCCCCAGCCCACCTCAGTGCAGCCCCTCTGAGACGCAGCCTGGATCCTCTAGGCTAACAGACAGCGATGTAATAGTGGACTGGTACCCAGAGACCTACATCATCATCGGTCCTGAGGGTGACAGCGATGATCCATCAGTCACCGAAAATGAAGCTTTTCTAATTTGGGAAAGGTGGGGAGTGCAGCTCACAGGAAATCATCTCTTTCTGTCCGACTCTGAGAAGAAGCTTCCTCACGCAGGAAAGCAGTGCCTTTGGGGAACTGCGTGCTCCTAAAGGGCACGGACCCTTTTTCGAAAGCGGCTAAGATCTCAACTCGGACTGGATACACGACACAGCCCCCAAAGGCCCAGTGTGCATCTAAGAGAAGTTCTGAGGTCACAAAGCCCTCTGTACGAGAAGCTAAGCAGTGCAGCGGAGAGTAGGACAGCATGTGGAAACCAAAGAATTCCAACGTACTTCTGCAAATGGCAGATAAAAAGAGGGATGTGGAGCATCTGCTTCCCCAGGACAGACAAACACGACTGGTCCACTGCTGTCGCTTCTGGCAGCACTGTGCTAACAGACAGCGAGCTACAGGAGGGCCAGAGAGCGACACCTGCCCGTCAAAACGCCTGGGGCAGCATCAGCCGTTACTGCACCTTAAACGTCACACCGCATTTATCACAACAGAGGGAGAGGCACGATGGATTAATGTAATTAAAGTACCATGACGCCAGACGGAGCCTGGGAAACTGCGAATTCCAGTGAAAGCGTATTACAGTGTGAACATTACGTTCATCTCCCGGTCATATCTGCTTGTTACGTGTATATTACTCTGTTTACCAGACAATAATAACCACAGTTATCTGTGAGCAGCTACGTGCTGGGCTCTGTTTGAGGTTGTTTTATCTGCTCAGCCTGGGATCCGGCCCGGTCCAATCAGCCTTTTCCATTTCAAATTTTCTCCCTTAAACTTTCAACTCATAAACTTCTCGCTTTTTTCTTGCTACTTTGCAGATAAAAAAAGGGATTTTTTTCTACCTCCTTGGAGAGCGGCTTCTACCGGACGCTTTTTGGACTGTTAGGCGACAGCAGTCGTCTGCATATTTAAGCAGAGACCCACCACGCTGGCAAAAAAGGATAACATTGTTCAATATTTCATGAAGTGTGCATTGCTCAGAAGAGGGAGGCACTTTTGGAACGACGTGAGACAAACGATGAAGGTGCAGTAGGGAGGACACGCAGCAGGGCAGACACGCATGCAGAGGCTGTGCAGAGTCGAATGTCATCTCCAGCGGGTCTGAGCCCGAAGACTTACCTCTGCGCTTCTGGGCCATAGTTAGGACTCACCTCTGAGCTGCTCCCATTTCTCCCTTCAAGATCCCGCTTGCCTGAAAAAACACGCCGGCAGGAATGGCCGTGAGCACCAGTGAAGGGTAGGGATGGCTGCGGAGTTCACAAAGCTCACACAGGGAAAGGGAGCAGAGGGTGACCCACAGGGTTATCCCTCATTCTGCACGCAGAAAACTGCTGGTTCAGATTCCATCCTCAGCAGAACCTCTTGAGCAAGGCCCTTCAACACCCCCCCCCCCCCAAAAAAAAAAATGCACCAGGGGTGCCAAATAAATGGCCAATCATGTGCTCACACCCCAAGCTTCAAACCTCTATATGTGCGTCCAAAAAAGGAGAACAAGGTAGGATTTATGACAATTAAAACATTCCAACGTACTTAAATAAAATTTAATTTCAGGAAACTCTCCTGTAGGTGGCGCTCTTGTGGATGGGGTGTAGCGACCCTCAGAACCTCTGAATGGGCCAGTGTGCTCATCATCATCTCAGTGTGGGGATGAGCTACCCTCTTTAAAACACCATGCAAGCCCTATTGCAGACATCAGCTTCATGGAATTACACTTTCCCTGAAAAACATGCATTTCCAAGAAGAAAGCAGAGATTGTTCTTCAGTTTCAGATGGTCGTCTGCTCTGCTACAGGAGGCCGTACCTAGAGGTGAAGCCTGCTGGGCTTGGATCTCCAGCTGTGTTCCATTTTTAGTGGAATGATTCCTGGCTTCATGCTGTCTCTCTGGCTCCCCTGCAGGACACAAAGGGAAGAGCATCACTGAGGGTGAAGGTAGGCGGAGGAGCTTTCAGCAGTGATAAGATCCTGCGAGAAGCTGCCCGTGCTTTGGCCATACAGCCCCTGCCCTGCATCCCGCCATGCTGAGTCAAGTAGAATGATCTCATTCACACACTTCAAAGTGATGGATGAGGCTGAGATTTTCTATCCAAACAAAAACTCACTGTTATCCCTTTGCTTGGCAAGAAAATCCTTTAATACAGATGCGTTGACAACTGGGAAGAAAGAAAAACTGAAAGTAACTATTTTTCTCAGTTTTTTAGCTTCTCTATATGGTCCGCGGTCCATGGCTTACCAAACATGCAAAAGGCTGGCATGAATCTCGCTCTCTCTCCACGAGGAGGATATGCGGACACTGGGGCAGTAGGACAGGACACTAGAGGCTGGGCAGCCCTACAGCTCCTAAGTGCTTCCTGTGTTCCGGATCGCGGGCCACAGTGGACTGGTTAATAATTTCTATGGATTCTGCCAAAAGTGTCACTATGAGCCGCCCCGTGGTTGCGTGGCCCTGCCCGTGTCCTGCTCTTCTCCTTCAAAGGTTTGGCTTGCAGAAGCTCAGCTCAATCCCTTAGGCGGGATAATGAAAAGAGAACCAGCTGGTGCTGACCAGCCCCGTAAGGAACCCCAAAGCAGCGGTAAATAATGACCCCTGAATTGCTGCTCTTTCACTCCCTGACATCGGCTGTTCAGACTGACCGATGCCCTGGATGGTGACAGCAGCTTCTCGCACAGCGTAACTCGATAATTGGTGTTTACGGCTTGTGTTTATTTCTTTGCCAATATGATTCTTGACTGGATATCACAACTGAGACGAGGTGCGATCCCGGCAGCCCAGCCGCACCGCTCACACTCACACTCGGTCTGGATCTGCTCCATCTCATGCACCTCTGCGATGGACTCCTTCAGGTCCTCCACGAACTTCTGCAGCTCCTCCGCACTCTGCCCGCAGAAATTGAGCACCTGCTTCTTCTCTGACCCGGGGCAAGGAGACACGATAGTGATGCCATGGTGGTGGTCTGCAAGAAAGGCAGTGGGAGAGTGAGGGAGAAGGTCCAGAAGGGTCTCGAAGGTCTGCTCAAGGAAACGGAAGCTCACAAGATCAAGTAAAAGCGCTGAATGTAAAAACGAAGCTGCTCTCTGCCTTTCTCCCTTACGTCTGAGGGACGTGATACGCGGTGTGTTAACAATAAGCACTATTTCTGCTGGACGGCCACACTGGAAGTTACAGATGTGGGTGTCTGTAAGACTGGGTGTTTAAATGGGAGCAGACTGGCACAGGAGACGCACAATTATGGAAGCAGCCCAGAATTTCAATGAAAAGTTGGCCTTCAGATAAAAATGGATCTATCTCTCCAAATCAATGTTCAAACACAGGAGAATATTTGTACAAAACACAGCATATGCTAAATACTTGACTAAACCCTAGAAATTCCATCAAATGTATTACACAATAATTATGATAAATAATACAGGTTACCATCATTATTATGTTCATGAGTGTGCCAGTCTGAAAAAATGGGATTTCAATGGTCTATACAGAAAACATATTTTGTATACAACAATTCTGGAACATTATGTTATATCATATTACAGGATAATAAGGACATAATTTTAAAATGTCATGCATAGCAGCCGATTCTGTCCTCCTTCTGAGGATAGTAAGATAGTAGGAACATGCAGGGTTTGCTGTCAGAGAGGAGGAACATGCAGGGTTTGCTGTGAGGCAGGAGGAACATGCAGGGTTTGCTGTCAGGCAGGAGGAACATGCAGGGTTTGCTGTGAGGCAGGAGGAACATGCAGGGTTTGCTGTCAGACAGGAGGAACATGCAGGGTTTGCTGTCAGACAGGAGGAACATGCAGGGTTTGCTGTCAGGAAGGAGGAACATGCAGGGTTTGCTGTCAGATAGGAGGAACATGCAAGGCTTGCTGTCAGACAGAAGGAACATTCAGGGTTTGCCGTCAGGCAGGAGGAACATGCAGAGTTTGCTGTCAGACAGGAGGAACATGCAATGTTTGCTGTCAGACAGGAGGAACATGCAAGGTGTACAGTTTCTGACAGTGCAGCAGAACATCATCATCAGAGACACGTGCAGTTCTGACTTACACTCATTCTCAAACAGGTGGTACTGCATCCCCAAGAGGCCCAGGGCCCTACAAAAAGTGTAGGTGGCAGAGCTCCGCTTCTTTGGACTGAGCTTCAGGATCTGAGCAGAGGGAGTGATAACACGCAAAGGGTAAGCAAAAGCTTTGTGTACACAGAAGGCTGCGGGGCACAGTCCTACACAAGTCTGAGTGAGTCATGTAACTGTGACTGCACAAGATCTCTCATGGGCCTGCTTGTGTGAACGCGATTCTGCGAGATACAGCAGTAAAACCAAAAGGGACACCTTCAGATCCAAAAGCTCCAAAACAGGAAAACAATTATCAGCAGCTGTGCCATGGAAATCAGAGTGGGAAGCTGTACCACAATGAGGTCATTGAAGAGGAAAACCTCCCTCTGGTGAGCAGCTTGTTTCTGCGCCTTGTTGATGTCCGTCACCTCGAAAAGCCGACTGCAGCACACCAGCCTCCGATGAGGCACTGACAGCACCTTGGACAGCAGAGACAGTAGAGATAGAGTCCTTCACCCACACCACTTCCCTCTGAGTCTCAATTACATCTGAAACCAATAAACTGATCTTCTGTGAGCAGCACAGAGTTTTCAGTGGTTAAAATGAACTTATTGGCAGCACAGGGCAACTCTCTGACAATTTCTCATCCATCTCTGCTCTCCGTCCAGCAGATTAGGGGGGAAGTCGTTGAGTTGCTGACCTGTGTCATTCAAACCAACTTCATAAAGTTCATAAATATTTTCAGAGACTCAGATTCCACCATTTACAAGACAGCAAATGTCAGCAGCCACATCATAACCATCAGACACTGGAGTCTGTTTGACTCTGACTGAATCTGATACTGAAACAGTGTTTCAAACAGTCCTGTTGAGAGTCTGCATAAACATTTAATGTGCACATCAAAGGATTGCAGCCATAAGCCATAACCTAAAGTGATCTAAAATTGCATTTGTTTATTGCAGCCTTCAGTGCCCGAGTGCGACAATAGGATAAATGCAACACAGGACCTCTTACTGGGAAAGACATGAGCTCTGTTGCTCAACTGCGCAGGAAGGATCAAAGAGCAACTGCAGTCAGACCAGCATGTGGGTGGGAGGCCAGCCAACCAGGTTGCTGGGAACGATCGACACTGATTGGATAATCGGCTTCGTCACCTGACTTTGCCCTGCTGCAGGAGTCCCTGCCCCTGGCATTGAAACACAGTTTTTTTGGATTTAATTTTGGATTCCAGAAAATGAACTAGGCACTGAACTAGGGCACAACTCAAAAACAGAACAAATGCAGGCAGCTGCGAGTGGCCTGATCGTGAGCAGCTTCCTGCCGTCACTGACGAGCGACACCGACACAAGGCCCTCCCGCGTTTATTCACCAGCCTGCTTTGTTTCCCTGTCACTGCGTGACTTTCAAATTAGCCACAAAGTGTGATGTCACTGCAGTCTGAGATAAAAGACACTGCTTTGTTGATGATTTCCATAATCATGTAGCAAGTGCCTGACAATAGACAATGTTTTTCACAGCTGAGTAAGAACCCTAATACAACTGGAGTACGAGACATAGACAAGAAAACAGGGCATCATTCTACCCTGCAGCCGGGCTCCATTCCGCCCCCCAGAGACTGAGCCTGTTATTACAGCAAATGCACATCAGAAACGCCTCAGACACAGAGCCCTTCTGTCCTCGTCCTGGCAGCTGACACATACATGTTATTTATTGCCTTTTAGGATTCACTAACACTCCTAACAGCTCAGCCCTTTCACCCGGACATGTCAGGCAATGCTGCGTAAAATGACTGAGTCAGCTATCAGCTTCGGAATGCTACGGTAATGTTCCTGCCACCACAGAGAGCGAGAAATGGTGACGGCACTCCATTTACCAGAGAGACGGAGTCCGCGAAAAGCCCTGAGTGAGCACACAGCTTTCGGGTTTGATGGGAAAATCAGCAACAAATGTAGCACTTAAACTGCATTTGCATAGTGCCCATTGAGTACTGTATTTATTTAGGGGACTATATCCTCTTTTACAGGAGTTAAATCACATGTTGGACTAGGTATATAAATGTCTGCGATATAAATATCACCGTCAATCACGAGCAGGCAGGATAGGCACACTCACTGTCTTCATGCCCACGATGGACTGCTCCACCTTGGTCACGTAGGTCACGTGGTCCTCGTTGGAGCGCAGCTCTCTCTGCTGAATGCGCTCGTAGATGCCGGCCACCATGTCACGGGGGATGTCCACGCCGTCATCCACACCTGCCGGGCAGGGCATGACATTAACTTTTTTGCTCACTGGCCAATGTGGCTAATGGATTTCCGGAGTCACTAGCCATTCAGCCTTTTTACTAGCCACAATTTTGTTACCAGAAAATCGCAGTTTTTTCTTCACCATGATACGTTAATGTTTGTTAGATCTAGATTTACTTATGAATGACAGCATACAATGTATCACTATAATAGTAGTCAAGTATTCAGTACTGTTAAGATAGCTCCCAATATAAAAACATGCAAACATGAACAATATATTCTGTTTATTGAACTTAAATTTAAGCCTCTTACGACATGAAATTGAAAAATAACAGATTCAGTACAACTGAACTCATTCTGATATAAAAAATACAGCAACTCAGAACATTTATCATTTTAGTGTGTTATTATGTGTACTATTATCAGGTATTATTATTCATTATGTATTATTATATCAGATGCCTTTAGAGAAAACTACAACAAAAATATATTGTCATACCAAAGAATAAACTACCCGCCAAAGTGGCTAGTGAGACTAAAGTTATTACCCGCCACAGCCGAATTTTACCCGCATTTGGCGGGTGGGCGGGTGCCAATGTCAAGCCCTGCTGCCGGGCCAAACACACCAACCCGCGTTTGGGGAACCGCTCAGGAGCGCGGGGGCTCCTGCGGAGCCGCTACGGGAGCAGAGCTCCGCTGCAGCTCAGGGGCTCAGTGAAGTGCGGTTCTGACAGCTGCAGGAATAACCTGCAAAGCACTTGCAGAGGCATGGTTTTATTGGTGTGTGCCGGTTCAAAGAACCCATCCACCGTCCCTTTTATGTTCTAAGGGGAATTTGAATAACAGCCCCATCAGCATGATGCTGCGGAACGTTGCTTAAAGGTCAGATAACCTGTCTAATAGTGATTAATCACAGGCAAGTGGGACAGAGTAGTTTAATAGTATGAGAGAGGATTATATTTTTCCAAATTTCACATAAAATCCATTTCAAAGTATTTCATTTTAGTTCTTCTTTTCTCACTTTTATTTTAAAGTATTCAGACCCATTCGGATCCATCCATCCATCCATCGATTATCTGCCGCTTATCTGGAGTCGGGTCACGGGGGCAGCGGTCAAAGCAGGAATGCCCAGACCTCCCTCTCACCAGCCACTTCCTCCAGCTCCTACTGGGAGATTCCCAGGCCAGCCCAGACATATAATCTCCCCAGTCTATCCTGGGTCTGCCCCGGGGCCTCCTCCCAGTTGGACACGCCCGAAACTTCTTCCTAGGGAGCCGTCCAGGGGGTGTCCTAGATAGATGCCTGACCACCTCAACTGGCTCCTTTTGAAGCAGAGCAGCGGCTCTACTTTGAGGAACAGCAGCTCTACGTTGAGGAACAGCAGCTCTACGTTGAGCCCCTCCTGAATGTCTGAGCTCCTCCTCCTGTCTCTAAGGCTGAGCACAGACACCCTGCAGAGGAGACTCATTTTTTTCGCTTGTATCCCCAGTCTCATTCTTTCAGTCACTACCCAAATTTCATGACCATAGTTGAAGGCAGGGACGTAGATCAAACAGTAAATCGATACCTTTCCCTTCTGGCTCATCTCCCTCTTTACCATGACAGAACGGTACACCATCCACATTACTGCCAGTACTGCAATGATCCTCCAGTCGATCTCCCGCTCCCTTCTTCCCTCACTCGTGAACGAGACCCCGAGATACTTAAGCTGCTCTGCATGACGCAGCAACTCATCCCCCCAGGAGAGGGTGATCCACTCTTTTCCGGGTCGAGAGCCACGACCTCAGACGTGGTGGTGCTGAACCTCATCCTGGCCACTTCACACTCAGCCACAAAGCGCCCCAGGGCATGCTGCAGGTCACAGCCCGACGATGCCAACAGGACCACATCATCTGCAAAAAGTGCCTATAAATTCTGTCTATAAAAGCTGTGAACAGAATCGGTGAAGGGAAGAACTATCGGAATCCAACACACACCAGGGACGAGTGGGAGTGACAATGGGAACCAAACTCTCACTCGGGACATACAGGGACCTCACAGCCTGTAAGAGCACACCCCAAACCCCATACTCCTGAAACACCCCCACAGGACCCCAGAGGGAGACAGTCGTACGCCTTTTCCAAGTTCAGCAGAGTGAGGAACAGCTGAGGAGCAGGATTATGGGTAATGGGCACTGGCCAGTGCCCCCTCCTCCCTGAACGGGAAGCACGCTGACCACAGGTGGGCGCTCCCCGGCGCTTGCACTTCACATTACATGCTGTCAGCATTTTGCCTGAATTTAATCACTTTGTTAAGGCGTAGAACTATTTTAAAGGGGGGGTCCTGAATTTGTGCTCCGCGAACTGGAGTATTTCTCCATGAGCCATGATGTATTCGAACTGATTCATACATATGTAGGTAGGAGAGGCCCAATCAGACTGCTGGTAGCCACATTTTCAGAAACTCAGCATTATTGTTCTATTTGAAACCCCATTCTTTATTGCTTTGGTCTTTTCTGTTCAAAGCACAGAGGTAGACACATATCCCCAGATAACTGTCGGCACTTGCTTCCCTTAATTGAATTTCGCCTATTTAATTAAGAGAGTAGGTGCTGCTCTTGCAGACACTGATGTGGGAGTTCGTGGGAGGCAAAGCAGGAAGAGGGAGACAGAGGAAGTGTTAGAGATAGAAATCAAAGCAGGAACGAGGTCCACATAAGCAGATTCAGGAGGTGTACCCTACGGTCTGCAGCCCGTGGCAGCACTTCTGATAAATATGTATAAACTTGTCGGAAAATGCTAGAAAATCCACAACACAATGGAAAAATCCACTGTGACAGAAACACATACAGAAATCCAAATGCCTAATATGCATCAAACATGATAATATCGTAAGTGTGAAAACGCAGCCATTCTGAAAGCTGAGAGTTTCAGCGACATTCGCTGTTTGTCATAGAACTTGCGAGATGACCAAAACGAGACTGTAAGCCTGTGAGCCTTTGTGGTCTGTGTGTGAGAGATACACACGTCCTGTTAGGCGTTCACTTCTAATACAGCCTCGCTATTATTGCCAGGTCACTGGATGAGGCTGTCAGATTCATACACACTGGAAAAGAAATATATTCCAATTTGTCTCATTTTAAGATACACATTTATCTTTTGGATGTTTGCCAGCATCTATTGGAAAGGTCATCTGTCTCTGCTCTCTGGCGCGTTCCCCCATAAGCCGCCCCCCCCCTACCTCGGAGGTTGCGTATGAAGTCCTCCAGCAGCATCTTGCGGTCGGCTTTGACACTGGGGCTGTACATGTCAGTGTTGAGGAGGATGATGGCAAAGGCCAGGATGAAGATGGTGTCCGGATTGTGGAATTTCTGCACCACATCTGAGTTGCACATGCAGTAGCGCTGGCTGCGAATGGGAGAGGTGGATTCACATTTTCATCACTATTATAGCTAATTAACCTCCATTCACTCCATTGTGTTTGTGTCCGTGTTGCTGCTCCAGTGTCAGCTCCCCCCAGCCAACCGGAGCCCCACACAGCTGCATACAGATGGAAACCCAGGCCTGGTGCCATGCTCAGAAGTGAGGTCCCTCATGGGACGTGAACCTGAAGCCTTCTGGTTCCCACACCCAGATCTTTAATCTATTAACTTCATGCTTGGCACTGGACCGCAAACAATTCTGGTGTGTTCATACATACTGGCAATAAAGTGAGTTCTGGTTCTGACTCTGCTACAGATTCTCTGTGTGTTACATTAAAGTGCAGTGCACTCTCTGACCCATGGGCCTCTTAACTGCATTACTTTGGGGAAGTAATTGAACTCTCCCTGCCTCTTAAAGCTGTGGAAGAAAAAGAAACCACAGTCCATCAGCTCTGCCGAAGACTGGCATTTAGCTAACTGATAATTAGATAAGTAGGACTCATTGGAAAGACCTGCCAACCAGCTCTGGGCACTGATGCTGGTTTCTGATTGGATACTGCATCTAGCTCTCTCTAATTTGTGCTCTTCTACACCTCTTCTATACCTAACGTGCTCATATGCAATGCTTTTGGGAGTTTAACTTAGACAAAAATGTTCTGAGGGCAAAAGGAAAAATGACTGGTTCAGAGAGATAACCAATCAGATTGTAGAGGAGGTGGGCCCAAGCAACTTGAGGAAGAGGAACCAAGACATCTGATTTATTATTTTCTCCCTGGACCCCCACCTGAAGGCCTCGATGAGCCGCTCCACCTTCTGGGCCTCGCCCTGCACCCGGATGTGAGCCTGGAACTTCCGCAAGGCCTCGTCCAGCTCCATCCCCGAGAAATCCATCTCATCCACCACGCAGCTGAAAGAGCCACGCAGAGGGTGGGGATGAAGGACATGTCAGGTGAGGGTTGCATTTAAAGTGCATAACATCCCTACGTGTCCCCAGATCAGCTTGGGCTTTACTGCACGTCGGCTCATTTGAATGATTTACAGGAACAACCTGGATTAAGTACCTGGGCTGGGTTGAGAACCAGCAACCTTCAAGTTAAAGGTATATTCGCATTAGGCTGTTTTTGCTTAGTCCATCTGCCTGCAATTTAAGGCATCATCTGTGGCTTTTAGATGTAATTAAGCGCATCTTATGATCCTGCATTCCAGTTAAGTCTTTTAAAAAACCCAAATGGCATCCAAATGCCCAGAACTTTAAACTCCATTAGAAGCGCTCCAGACTCCCCGAGAGGATCTGAACACCAGCCTGCATTCTCAGGTTTTACAAGCCGTGCACACATTTTCCGATTTCAGGATCGGTTTGGAACAGTTCCAGTAAGCTGGAGTCCAGAACGTGAATCTGCAGACAGCCCCGCACATTCCAGTGAATCCATCTGCGTAATAATAGTGTGGATGCATGGTGGTCGGGGCAGTGATTATACCCTGAATACTCTACAGGCCCCGCGGGAGCAGCGCAGTGCATCAGCCACACTTTCTAATATAAACTGGATAGTGTCGTAATTCACGCCTCCAAACGAGACGGCAGACAGTTGCTGGACCCTAATCCTCACGGAAAATGTGTGTGGGGGGGGGGCATTCCGGACAGGATGCTAACATTCGTCCTGAGTGCAAAGAAGCAGACCACAAGTGTCATGAGGCCGACATGCTGCAGTATGCAGTGTGCAGTGGCCTTTTACAGATTTCCTTATTAGCTACTGTCACTGAACCAGCTGCATGTCACAGATCAGCAAGCTTTTTATGGCTCATTGATCTGTATGGTGGCAGAGCCAGGCATAGCAGCCAGCACTGTCCCTGCTGGTCCACGGAGGACTGAGCTGTGATTAAGGGAAGAGGGCAGGCCTCACCCACAGGCCTGACAGGTCAGGGGAGCAGTCAGCCGTTCCCTGAAAGACTGCCATCCATGGGGGCTAGTTGAAGATCTGGTGTCACACAGTCAGACGAACAGGAGACGGAACAGGACCCGCGGGCAGTGAGTAGACACCTCAGTCAGACGAACAGGAGATGGAGCAGGACCCGTAGGCAGTGAGTAAACACCTCAGTCAGACGAACAGGAGATGGAGCAGGACCCGTAGGCAGTGAGTAAACACCTCAGTCAGACGAACAGGAGATGGAGCAGGA
>JAOYFF010000063.1:32814587-32828535 GCA_025773925.1 Cryptomyrus ogoouensis | reverse complement strand
CTCCAATCTACAGAAACACTCAACTGTACAGAATCTCTCCAATCTACAGAAACAATCAACTGTACAGAATCTCTCCAATCTACAGAAACACTCAACTGTACAGAATCTCTCCGATCTACAGAAACACCCAACTGTATATAAAGTCTCCAAAACATGCCACTTATGGGGACAGGGTTGGAGTTCTCCTTTTTCCATTGAAATACTATAATCTTCTGTTTTCATTTTCACTGATTCTGGGTATAATGTTTCTCTGTGTGAGCACAGTGTTCGTGCCCTTCTCCCATTGTCAAGGGGCGTGTCCTCTGCAGGCCTAGTTTTGTTTTCAGTGGTTCATCGGGGACACGATCGACACTCGGCCTAACATGAAGAAACTGTGATGAGTGCAGGCGTATGAGATATCAGCGGACCGTCAGTCACAAAGACTATGAGCTAATATTCTATACAAGCTCCTGAAAGTATCCAGAGTGGGTGTGTGTATGACTTGTGTGTTTTGGTATAGAACAGAGGGAAATGACATCTGACAAAGACTCTGAAACTTTGTTTTTCTGTTTTTACTTGTGTTTCTCTGTAGGTTTTTTATGCCAGTCACTTCAGTTATGTTGCTTAGCCAAAATACAGAGTGATCTGGGGCTCTGTGTTAGAGAATAATTTCACCACTAATGATTACTAAGAAATAACATCTCATGTAGCAGTTCTCAGCAAGAAAGTTTGGGCATGGCACCCAGAATTTCTGAAGTGGTTGGAGTTGCTGCTGCATATGTGTTGAGATGTTATTTACCTCAGAGCTCCTGTTTGCATAACCTTAAAAACTCCCCAGCATTTCTGAGCGATTCCTCTGCAGTGAATGGGATTCACGCGTCAGGTGCCTCGCCTCTCTATAGGCTGAACTTCACAGCATGCTGGTGCAACCCACACTGCGTGGGGAGGGGGCTTCCAGGGAACACTGCTCTTGAGTCTTTGTCCAGGGGACATCCACATTTTTTCACAGGGAGCAGCGAATAAAAAAATCACAGCTGCAGAGAATTCAAGGAACCACCGTAATAGTAACTGATCAGGCTGTGAAGGGGGCAGCAGACAGACTCAGGCGTCAGGGTCTGAGCACATTATTTTGGGATGAGGAATCACACAACTCGATGTCTATAATTTGTCAGGAAGCACAGGTGATGGAAATGAATGTGCCTGTCATCAGCCCCAGCCCTCCCCAGGAGATCCATCACCACCCCCCCATCTAAAAGGAAGATTTACCAGGATCCTGCTTATAAATATCTTTAGACACCTCAGGAGATGCCGCCGATCTGCCAGTAAGATGGATAATTATGAAGTGTGACAGATAATGAATTGTAATTTTGCAATTAGGGCCACTCAGTAATCAAGGCCACAGTCTGAAGCAGAAGATTAACCTTTAAACTCCTGCGTAAAAAACACAGAAAAGTGCTGTGAGTTTGTGTTGGAACCCGGTTCTCCATACACTTTAAATCATCTCCGTTCCACTTCCATTTCAAAAGTAGTCTGACCGCAAATAATTCACAGCTGCTATGTGTAGTGTGTTGCCTTTTAATGACTGGATTCAGATATTCTGTCCTCAGAATCAATCATAATTTCTCTTGTCTAAGTTTCAGAAGTCATCACAGAAAACTAAACAATAATCAGGTTAATAGTCCCTTAACTCATCTAAGGAAACAATGTGAGGGTTTGACTGATTACTCTGTGAGACAGTTACTGTGAGGGTTTGACTGATTAATTCATGAGGCAGTTACTGTGAGGGTTTGACTGATTACTCCGTGAGGCAGTTACTGTGAGGGTTTCATTAATTGATCTGTCAGGCCTTAGCATGAAAGCTTTATTGTCCATGATGCCGCCTCCATCCTGGTCTATGTGACAGAAGTAGAACACTGAGGATAGATTAACCCTAAACCGATACCTAACCCAAACCCAATCTTCCTTCATGAGAGACCAGCATTTCCAGTCATAGCTCAGCATTCTCTATGCATTCATGTGTATGATCGAAAAATACTACTATGGCAAGTCCAGAGCATTACAGTGTATTATGTCTATTTAGAGCTGTAAGTCAGGGGTGGCCAATTTTATCCAGAAAGGGCCACTGTGTGTGCTAATTAAAAGACTGATTGGCTGAAGAGTCCTCACACCTGGGTTTGAACAGCTGACCTAAAGGTTATCCCAAAAGCCTGCATATATACCGGCCCTTTGCGGCCATGATTGGCCACCCCTGCTGTAAGTAATTACTTAATGAATTGTCGTCTGTGACTCTGTATCGGGATAATTGCTCAATTATGTGATTATCGGCGCTGTACTGTTTGGATTTTATAATGTAGATTTCTATGTTACAGGTCTTAGCATTGAGGGCTAAAACCTGCATATAGTCATCTGCATCATAAGATGAAGGCTATCGCTAACATGTGGTCATATGTGCTCACCTGAGGCTTAACGGTAACGGTCTGGACAACGGTTTCTTAATCTGCCAAATGCCCTCAGGGCCTTTTCTTGGTTCAGCATGACTGCAAACCTCTGCCACCTCATGGATTTCCATTGGTGATCTTCCAGACAAACATAAGGAGAAAATGTGAGGATCCACATACCAAGTGGGTGACTCAGCCCGTCATTATCCAACCAAAGCAAGACACAGAAGCACAAAATATCTGGTTGACAAAGCTGTTTGTTGCTGGGTTCTGAACAATTGAAAGAAAAACATAGATCCCTTTAATGGCTATGCTACTTCTCTGAAAAATAACAAAACGAGAATTCCAGGCCCATTAACTTGTGCTGCTTTTGGCAATTCCACACAACAAACTGAGATGTTTGATGGAATCATTTAGAATAATACATTTTTCATGAAGTGTCATGAAGCATATATCACATTCAGTCTCTGCAAAAAAAAAAAAAACAAAAAAACAAAATGAGTATGTTTCCGTGCTAAGAAGCACCAATGAATAATTCTAATAGCTGTCTTATTGTCCAAAGTTGATTTCAGGAAGAAACAAAACACTTTAAGCGAGTATAGTGGGAAATACCAGCTGAAAGTGGAGCACAGAGAAAGGGATATTGGTCTGTTTGGATAATGTTCCAACACTTGCTCAAAGCCCTCTCAGAGGAAAATCAGAATGCCACTATTTACATTGTTTCTGTCATCTAATTCAAACTTGTAGCGATATAAAGTCCATCCACTTGGTTAGTGGGGGGAGTCTATACTTGGAATTTAGAAGGAAACTATATTATCGAGGGAAGACCTGCACTACCATGAGCCCATGAGTGACAGGGGGATACCATGATCCAGTGAGTGACAGGGGGATACCATGTTCCAGTGAGTGACAGGGGAATACCATGAGCCAGTGAGTGACAGGGGGATACCATGAGCCAGTGAGTGACAGGGGAATACCATGAGCTAGTGAGAGACATGGGGATACCATGAGCCAGTGAGAGACACGGGGATACCATGAGCCAGTGAGTGACAGGGGGATACTGTGACCCCCCCCCCCCATTCATATATCCGCAATGGCCTCTTCTCTATTTGGTATATATGTTTTTGGGTAAGTTTAAACTGGGAGGTACTGACCCAACACCCTCAATTCAGCTCCAATAGCAAAACAAATATCTCCTGGGACAGTTCCTGTATAACATCTGCCAGATTGTCCAACCTAGGACAGTTTTATGGCATGTTCAATCTTGGAGCAACACAGGCTGCGGGTTTGCATGTAAAGAAGGGATCTGTTGCCTGCACCCCTTCCAGGGTAGACTATGTGCCCCCTGCAGTGCCTGCGGAGGAGTACCACAATCAGTTTTGACAGAAGCATTATTTTCATCCATTCAAGTTGCTCAGAATGACCTGGCATCCAATCACATTCCTCCATACGGCCTGCCTCGCGAATCACTGGGCGTCTGAAGTTAAATTAAAAGGGGAGATTTAGGGAAAATCAGCTGCCGACAGCAGAGAAAGAGGGGGGTGGCAGGAGAAACAGGGAGGCC
The DNA here is from genome assembly GCA_025773925.1 of Cryptomyrus ogoouensis. NCBI lineage: Eukaryota > Metazoa > Chordata > Actinopteri > Osteoglossiformes > Mormyridae > Cryptomyrus > Cryptomyrus ogoouensis. The sequence goes on along the minus strand of JAOYFF010000063.1, from coordinate 32,824,554 downwards.
GGGGTGCACATCACAGCTGTCAAAACGCCTCCCAGAGGTGTCGATCACAGGGAGACCGGTTGTCACGCCGATTAGGCTAAGAGCTTTACTGCAGATGACAAGGGTGGCGGCGTGGCACGAATGGATGCCGCCTCCATCACCACGACACCACGCCGTCCCGTCGCCACCAGCTTCTGAAGCTCTTTTAATTAGCCGGGCCCAGCCAGGGTCGCCCACCCTGCCGTCAGCACACCGTAAGGCCCCACGTGGCTCGAAAAGTCTAAGAGATGCATTTAATCCGCCAATCATGCCTAATCAGCGCCGGCTGCCTGATCAGCAGAGCAAGTAATTAACTCGGCATCAAGCCACGTGTGAAGACATCAGCGACATCGGAGGCGGGGGACGCGTTTTCAAGGCAACGTGGCATTGATCACAGGTATGAGGTGGGTGTTATCCTGGGGGTGTCGCTGACAAGCACCAATCAGCTGGAAAGATACCTTTGTCTCCAACTAAGCTCATCATCTCTAAGACAGAGTGTCATGGTGGAGCCATGGAAGCAGGACACGTCCAACGTCGAAATATCCTCTCATAAGTCTCCATACGCATTTATAGCACATCCATTACCGCTTCAGCCTCCGCTTAGTGCAGATCATAACAGTGGTAATACTTTACTTGATAGGGCACAAATAATATAGTATTATGCTATTACTTATGTATTAATTAGCCACAAATTAAGTCACAAATACTTATATACTGATCTTATATTAATTCATGATTCATGAATCTGAAAATTTTACACATGTTCTGTCTCAAGCAGTTACCATATTTTTTACAATGACTTAATTCTGTAAACCTTTGTGGACTACTGAAGGAACTACTGCAGGAACTACTGAAGGAACTACTGAGGGAACAAGCCATGACTGCATTTCTTGTACAGTGAGGCCAAGAGCAAACTAAGGCCTCAAAACACCAATCATGTCACATATGTTTACAAATCTGTCATGTGATACGACAAGCTGCTCTGATTTGCCACGGCTTGTCTGTGTGAACGGTTTGGTGTTGAGTGATGAGGGTTCAGACCAAGATCATGTTGCCCTAGCAGCCTCCTTTACAGGATGCCGGTCAGTCGTCAGCGAGCATACAGACCACGTGCTGTGTGTTTTGGTCGACAGAGACACAGTGGACAGTGAGGTGACCCACTGCATTATTTATCAGCTTGCTTCTGAAAACAATCTGCCAGGAGGATGCAATGGAAAACAAGCAGTGAGTCAGGCCTTTATTGTCACAGGGAACTGAAACAACCAAGGGGGACGTGGAGCTCACAGTCAGGCCTTTATCGTCACAGGGAACCAAAACACCCAAGGGGGGCGTGGAGCTCACAGTCAGGCCTTTATCATCACAGGGAACCAAAACACCCAAGGGGGGTGTGGAGCTCACAGTCAGGCCTTTATCATCACAGGGAACCAAAACACCCAAGGGGGGCGTGGAGCTCACAGTCAGGCCTTTATCATCATAGGGAACCAAAACACCCTAGGGGGGCGTGGAGCTCACAGTCAGGCCTTTATCGTCACAGGGAACCGAAACACCCTAGGGGGGCGTGGAGCTCACAGTCAGGCCTTTATCGTCACAGGGAACCAAAACACCCTAGGGTGGCGTGGAGCTCACAGTCAGGCCTTTATTATCACAGGGAACCAAAACACCCTAGGGGGGCGTGGAGCTCACAGTCAGGCCTTTATTGTCACAGGGAACCAAAACACCCAAGGGGGGCGTGGAGCTTACAGCCTAAACACACTTCTTTCACGAATGAAAGAGATTTCTTTTGCTTCCCATTTATGGAAGAGATGACTATATGAAATGAAAGCAGCGGAATCAATTAAATTAATGCTCAGTTGGTCTAAACAGAACTAGGGAAGATCAGACAAATTCACTCTGACTTTAATCCAAAAGCACATTCATCTTTCTAAAGGAGTTCAATCCTTTACTCACTGCACACAAAGTTATAATAATTCTGAAATAAGTATGGAATGATGAAATGAGTACTGAACGTACTGGCTCTGCTAACTCGCTGCAAAGTCTGCATATTTTGACACAGATAAGCAGATGAGAGCCCAGACTCCAGGCACTGTCCTGGGGTGCACTGAGCATCTCAGTATATGCTGGGGGTCTCGCCGAACATGCAGCGGACCGACATTTTTAAACACTGTTTTGCTAAACTATCCTGTTTGAGCATGTGGTGCCAGGGGAAACGCAAGACCTCGTAAATGGCAGGCAGAGGACTTCAGATTGAACTCTCACAGCAACTGCAGAAGAAGAACATGGCACGCTGAGTTATGGCGACAGGCGCCCTGTGTGGCTGTGAAGGAAGACGCGTGTGTAACGTTAAGCTGAGTCAGCTCAAACGGCCAACGTAAACGGGGCCACCAGCGATGGCTCACATAAAGGGAGCACAGCTTCATTTCCCCATTTTCTTTTCATTAGAATCACATTAATCACATCGTCCTACAGGTCGATATGCTTCTTTCTTTCTTGGCATGATCACGGCGGGGAAAGTTCCACTAATCCCCCCCCCCATACAATGAAGAATATCGCAGAGCTACCGGAACACTGTAGGGTCTGCTAGCAACAAGATAGCCTTCTGTCCCATCAGCAAGCTCTGCAGCCAGTTAAGTCCTGTAACCCTGACACCAGCAGGAAAGGCGATCTCCGCCAGCCTGCTGAAGGTCTTAGCTTTCCACTTGGATGAAGAGCGGGGATAAATCTGGGGTGTGACCTCAAAGCCTAACTGTGGGGCTGCAGCCTTTGGCCTTGGCAGAGCAGCTGCCTACCTTTGGCTAATCCCCCCCGTCAAACTCTGTATCGATTTCCGATTTATCGGCCTGCTTGTCTCCTGCCACATGACGCACCTGAGGGCCTGAGAGAAGCTCCCATATATGGGAGATGAGGAAGACCAATCACGTCCCAGAACCCCAGCAGAGCTCTGAAGTTGAAGTTTTGGTCCTCTTGGCTACTACAACCCCCGCCCCCCCCCTGCACAATGAGTCCCTGTCTTACAGGTTATTACCAAATAGCTGAAACAGCTTTAAATACCAAAGCTCAGAGTCGGCATGTGTGGGTGTGTCTATGATGCTTTTTTCCAGACTTCATATTATATCACGTCCTGCACCACTGCCAGTCACATGATACGCAACGTCCTGCACCACTGCCAGTCACATGGTATGCCACGTCCACGCACCACTGCCACTCACATGATACGCAACGTCCTGCACCACTGCCAGTCACGACTTTGCTTACAGATGAAACACAAACAGCAAGTGCCAGGTGCACATGCAGGACACATCTGTACTGTCTCCAGCTCAGATCTTCTTCGGTCTCTTCATCTATCCTGGGGCTGGTGACATTACTACTTAAAATGCCGCTATTCCTTTTGTCTTTTGCAGAAAAGATAAGCGACAGCCTACACTGGTATCTTGAAAGCCTGATATTCTCTCCACTGAAATGATAACAAGATTTAATTACCTTTCATCTGGATGCAACAAGAAGGCCAAGCCATAGCGACTGCCCCCCCCCCCCCCCCAAATAACTAGCATCTTCTCAAAGTCAACTGAGGGAAAAAGCGTGAAGAATAAGAGGAAACTTCATTGAATCGTATTGAAGAGTATTGCTGTTGAACTGAATAGTATTGAAAAGTATTCCTGTTGAGTTGAATAGTATTGCTACTATTTACATATCATTTACCTTTAATAATACATGTTATCCATACAGTTAGGCAGAAGATCAAAAGGATATGAATCCCTTGTTTAAATTAATTGACTCCTATTGTGCTGAACACAAGCTAATTGTCGTTTTTATTACTTTCACAGCTGGAACACAAAACCAGTCCAGGAAAAATTTCACCAAAGCTTGAAATCTTTTATGGTCCTTGGATAAGAAGCGGAAATGTAATAACTTCCTGCTTTGAGACCTTCCACACAAGGTGGGCAGAGCATTCATGTGTCTGCTGGGAACATCAAGAGCAGAAGCAGAAATCATCTTTGCCATCGTTTGTGTGTTTCCCCGGCTGAATCCCGCACCAAACAGCACAATGACGTGAAAAAGGTCATTGGACTAAGAACAGAGCAAAGATGTGAGGTTCCTGTACCTGCAGGTGGTGCCCTGTGCACCTCGAAGGGTGGCCATATCTACAGAGGAAGCAGACACCCTCAGGGTCTGTGACCGAGGCTCAGTGCTGGAACGCCGGATGGAGGGAGACAGAGCAAGGGGTGGGGGGGGCTTTGAGGCCCAGGGGGAGCGCTCTTAAAACGGAACAGGGCCAGCAGCCATGGTAGCTCTGCACAATGCTCACGCTACGTTCGGAGACGGAAGCAGAAGTTTCCAGATGAGTTTCCAGTAGCTGCGTGTTCCTGCCCCCAGCCTCTCGTAAGCATGAACCAGGGAAGCAAGCGAGCTCATGCTTTGTGCTCCCCTGGATCCGCCAGGGCCAGAGCTGTGGCGTGAGGAAGCGGCTCAGCCAGATGGGGCAGCGTGTTTAAGGCCCATTATGCACTTACGAGCTGCGCAATGAAGCAGCTGGCAGAAGCCCTTCTCTTGAAAATGTAGTATATAGCAGTTAATGTACTTCTCCAAAGATCTTTTGAACTAAAGAGCAGTTTGTTGAGATTAACTGTGACACTGGGACTGGCTCCCTTGTAATCTAATCAAGGAAATGGCGCAAGTTCTGCTGCCAGCAGTACTCTTCCTACATCTGCCAGGTGCCGCTCGCATCCGACCCACTCATTGTGGAATGGGGCATGCAGGGGTCAATGCCATGTGACTGTGTTCATCCACATCCATTGGCCCCACCCATCCCTCTGCCCTGGTATTTTCTCTGTATATTCCAACATGTTCCACGTGGTGCTCGTGCACTGTGACAGCCAGGGAACAGCATTGCTGTATTTTCTGTTTTGTTCTCCAGTCTGATTTCACCTTTAGCCTAAAGCATAGCGCCGTCCCATCCTGATTCGCCTGTCCCTGAAAAAGGGTAAACCGAAAATATTCCAGAGGGCAGCCACTGACCCTGCCTGCCATGTGACTCTGTGAGGATCTCCTACAGTTACCTTCGAAAACCACAGTGACAGAAAGCTTCATCCCAGCATCCACAGCAGCATCCAGAACAGCATCCACAGCAGTGTCTATAACAGTGTCAATATCAGTGTCCACAGCAGTGTCTACAACAGTGTCCATATCAGCGTCCACAGCAGTGTCTGTAACAGTGTCCATAGAGGCGTCCACAGCAGTGTCTATAACAGNNNCCATATCAGCGTCCACAGCAGTGTCTGTAACAGTGTCCATAGAGGCGTCCACAGCAGTGTCTATAACAGTGTCCATATCAGCGTCCACAGCAGTGTCTATAACAGTGTTCATAGAGGCGTCCACAGCAGTGTCTATAACAGTCCATAAAGGCGTCCATAACAGCGTGCATAACAATAGCAATAATGCGATAATCGCTCACAGTCGACATTTCACTGCAGACTAGCCAGGTTGGCAGAAAATGGACAGAATTAGCTAGCTGGGATATCTTGTGAAATTGTGCTCCTCTCTGGCAGTCTACTGCCTCTCTCTCATTTTTCAGTGCATCCCCCACTCCAGCTACCTACCTCTCCCTGAGATTCCCTGGGATTTAAATCGCCATTCCCTTATTAATTATACAGACTGAGGAGTTCAGGAGTTCAAACCCAACTAAGCATATAATACAATCTTTCCACAGCCTGAACGGCAGTGCTGAGCTAGAGCCGTTTGCCTTTTAACATGGCGAGAGCAGAGTCAGAGTGCTGTTTGGGAAATCCAGCCAGCATATCAACCGCAGAAATACCTCAGCTGTCCAACAAACATGACAGACTGCCCTCGAGGGCCGGGAGCCACAGATGAGGGCCAACAGAGAAGGGAGTGGGGGGACTGAGGGTATCAGAATCCGACTCTCTTTCCCCACCCTGTCTGCGACTAATTAAACTCAGACTCAAGCATCAGAGGCCAACTAAATATCAATTAATCTCCTCAACATTGAACACTGTTTCAACATATACATACATTTCCTTTTTTTGTTTCCGCAGTTAAATGAAATTAACTTTGAAGGTTAATTAGCATGGGCACGTTTCAAAAGTTCGTGTGTGTATGAGAACCAGATAACATAACTCATTCACTATAGCAAAGCTGTGGTCTTCCTGGATCTTGAATCACAGACTAAGCGGCAGCTGCTGACAGCTGTGCATCATGTGGCCTCGCTGTCCATCATGCGGCCTCGCTGTGCATCATGCGGCCTCGCTGTCCATTATGCGGCCTCGCTGGTGGAACCGTGGGGCAGGAGCCACATTTTATCTGGACAGCTGACACCGAAGGCGGATCACTCACACTGAGCCCCACTATCTGATTTCTGTTTTTACTGTGGCTCTCCTATGGCTACATTACACACGTATGACCGGACCGTACAGTGGTGCGAGCACAGCGAGAGGACAAAGCCTGTCTGAATCGAGGCTTACAGGGTCCAGCCCAGAGAACATCTTCTACGCGTTACCAGAAATGTCCAATCCTGAACAGGTGTGTCTTCCATGTAATATTTAGTCAGCAGCGATGGCGAGTCTCTGCAGACTTATATTTTGTGTTTTCCACTTCGTTTTGTGAGCCCGTTTTACATCATGTAACAGAACAGCCTTGCCGGCCTGATGCCCCCAGCCACCCCCCACCCCTGCCCCCCTTGGCCGCTCATGTACCTAGGAGCGCCAGGCCCACCTGGGTGAGGAATGCTTTCCTTGCAGTGCTGCCAGCACATTGTCTCCTTTTGCAAACGGCCAATCTGGTGCCTGATACCTGGCAGCTGAAGGTAGCCAAGATGAAGCCCCCCCCCCCCCAATCCAAAACGAATATAGCCTGACTGGTCCCTGGACAGACATTTTCAAAGTGTTCAGCTTCCACTCAGAATACATTACACTTATTTAGCAGTTTCCTAGGAGACGTACGTATGGGAAGCCAGTCTCTGAAGCAACTGGAGGGTAAAGGCCTCGCTCAGGAGCCCAATGCTGAAACCACTGAGCCAACCACGGGATTTCAGCCTGTGACCTTCTGATCACAGACACGGTGTCCGAACCTGCTGGGACAATACCCCCTCTGCAATCCCATAATGCAACATGTTCCCCTGTACTAGTGTATTCAGTTGAATGATGGAGGGTTTACAAGCTGACCTGAACTGCCATTTCCCTGCAATAACACCCCATCGCACCATCTGCATTGTGGGGAAAAAGCACTTTTTTAACCCCTGACGCAAGTTTTTAACAACCTGCAAACTGCAGACATGCAAAGTGACAGTGTGCGGTGACAGTGTGCGGTGACAGTGTGCGGTGACAGCGCTACCCACTACAACACTGTGCCGCCCTGACAGGTCTACATCATGTGCAGTGTTAATATCATCAGGCCATTTCATTCACATGCAGCTGTCACATCACAAGAACTGCGATAGTCTGCTGGGTTAAAACCATCAATAATCATCAATAATTAAACATTTTTACTCATAGGAAACCAAACTTAGCAAGTTCTACAGCTGTAGTGTTTTGGAAATTATCTCCATTGTGTATTTATTTGGATGTATTTTATTTGATGTATTTTTATTTTATTATTCCTTTTGATTTGTAATGCATGGGACTATCTTTGGGCAGTGACCTGAGTCACCAGTGGAGGGAGCTAGAGGCATTGGTGCGAAAAGGATTCTTTTGAGGTGTGCGCCCCTCTGTTCGCTTCTCCTTCTACCGGTGACTGCGGACGGAATAAGTCGCATGCATTATTTGTGCTGTATAGGGCACCAAGTGTCATTATAGTGCACTCATTTTCATGCACAAAATACATTCTGTGCCACAAAAAGCATGATTTAACGACAAAATCAAGTAATGCCTTGCTGTACTTTGTCCACGAAAGGATAAAGACGTCACTTTGTTTCCTTCACAGAAATCAAAAGGAATGTTTCATTTTGGCCGCAGAATTGATATCAGCACCTCATATTTTGTGTACAGAAGGCTGAATTTATCTGTTTTCATGAATAAAAAGAAAACCATTCCAAGCATTTTATCAACTAAATAAATTCAGTGAGTGAAAGTAAGTCATTTTGTGGACAATGTGCATTTCGTGAATGAAAGTCATTTTGTGGGCGATGTGCATTTGTGAATGAAAGAAACGCATATTGTGGACGAAATGCATTTTGTCAACTAAAAAGATAAATTTTATGTACAAAATGCATTTCCTGAATGAAAGTCATTTTGTGGACGAAATATATGTAATGAATGAAACACGGTCATTTTGTGGACGAAATGCATTCTGTGGAATCGCAAAATCAATTCTGTCCACTTTAGTGTTTCTTTTGTAACTCTTAAAAGGAATTTTGTCACTGAAGTAAACTTTTCGTGCAGCCAATGCTTTTGTGGTATCACGAAATGCATTGCGTCTTTTGCTGAGTCACGAAAGGCATGCGCCTGTGTGGGAGTAATACCTTCAAATGACCAGAAGGTGGAGCGCTAGGATTGATTCTCCAGACCGGTGTAATTACGTTTGACTTGAATTTAAATGTAATAAAAATACAAATAGCTTTTGGTCTCTCTTGTAAAGAGGGTTCTTTTTATGTTCCTAATAGGCTAGTGGTTACTGTTTTTGACATTTAAAATATGTGGGTTTGCTTCCCAAACATTTCTTTGTGGTGATGTTGGCTAAAATGGGCCATTTTAAAACCTGTGAAAAGAAGGCACAGCATGTTTTTGTGGAGTCAGACCTCTTTTATTGTTTTATATTAAAAAGGTAATAATAAATATGTATAATATTTTAAATGTCAAAAAGAGTCTGATCACCCTAACGGTAACGCTGAATACTGGTTACAGAGCACTAACCCAAGAACAATTAACATGTTTTAGATAATCCTCGCAGCCGAACTGTGGCAGCTATGGTGTTAAGTAACCACTAGAGCTCCTTATGATCGACAGTTGACCATGACTGTCCTGTCCTGGCTGTCCCCCTGAACACTGTGCGAACTGGGTCGAGTAACCGCAGCCTTCCTGGACGGTATGGTGTTAGCACATCCTGACTTTGACAGGTCATTCATCCTTTCCACTGATGTGTCTTTGGGTGGTCTTGGCGCTGTTCTATCTCAGGTTCCCGCTAGCAAAGTGAAGTCTCTCAGTCGCAGCCATACTAACTACTCTGCATCAGACTTGAGTTTCTGGCTTTGAAGTAGGTGGTGTGTGAGAAATTCAGCCATTGGTTGAAGGGCCATAAATTAAATGTATGGAATATTAACAATCCCCTTACATACACTCTGACTAAGCCCAAGCTAGACGCATGTGAACAACAATGAATCTCTATTCTTGTGCCATATTGCTTTGAGATGTATGCCTCAGGAAGATTCAGTGTTGTGACTGACACCCTCAGCTGGGAGCCTTTAGCATGGCCTTGTCAGAGCCGTACCATCAGCTGTTAGGGTATGCATGCATGTCCAAGACACATCTGTTCATGTCAGCCCTAGTCATTGGATGGTCCGTCCCATCATCTAATGGCAATCCGTCAGCAGAGGATGTCCCTTCCTTGCTGTCCTCCATGGGCAAGTGGGATTCGGGAAAGGAAATGCAGACCTTCTAGGTGCTAACTGTAAGATTCCTGAAAAAGTGGGACAGACTCACTCTACTCAATGGAATCCTGTACAGGGTCACTGAGGATCTCCTTACAAAAGACAAAAGGTTTCATTTCATCATCCCAGACTCCCTTAAATCCCAGATACTTGCCAGTGTTCCTGACCATGATGGTCAGCCCCAGAAACTCCCCTTGGCACACCAACACTTTTTCTGATGTGACATGGGAGGGGATTTACACGACTATGTGAGGAATTCTAGCAGATGCAACCTCAGCAGGACACCGGAGCCTGCAGTGAAAGCCCCCCCCCCCCCCCCCCCCCCCCCGCCCAACCCCCACCACGCCAGCCCCAGAC
>JAOYFF010000063.1:32780499-32790871 GCA_025773925.1 Cryptomyrus ogoouensis | reverse complement strand
TTATGGACAAATTGTTGCATATGCACTACATTGATCTCCTCCCCCCCCCCCCCCCCCCCTCATTTGTTGTGGTTTTGCTCATGTCCTGAAATTAGTGCGCGGATGGGAAAGCTGCACACTTTTGTTAATAGTTCCTGTATGGAGTAACTTACGGAAACCCGTTTCCACCCTCTGGAGCAGAAAAAAAAAACACATTTATCTCAGAATTCTGATTTACTAAGTTGAAATTCTGACTTTCATTTTTATCCAGTCAGGCAGCATCACCTCCTTTGCGGGATGATATTTAAGAAGATATCCCAAACACATTATTCACAATGTTACCTGCTGGCAGGTTATTTTTGATTTCATGTTGGCTCACTGCATTTTAGCAGTAAAACAGGATGGCACTGGTACTGCCTTCACTGCCTCGGTGTGAGTTATTCAGTTATTCGTGCGATGCCAGTGTGTTTATCCAGGACTTGTAGCTTGAAAGATAGACATGCCTGTATCACAGCTGATTAGGTGAAAGATACGTTTTATTGCCCCTCTTTGTTTCAATCCTGGTTAACGTTTACAAGATCATTATCCTCTCAAGTTCCAATGTAGGCTGCCATTCACACAGACAACCGTAAATATGAAAATCCTGACAGAGCAGACAGCCGCTGCAGCTTCCGCTCCTTCCGAGATAAATGTGTGTGGTTTTTTTCTCCTCCAGATGGCAGAAACGGGCTTCCATAGTAACTTTGCTATGCTGGTTCACAGGGATGCAGTGTTTGAAAGTGTTTGAACTTGGTACTTAGATCCATTTTAGGTGGACGGTTCATGAACTCCGGTTTAATCGTGATGCGTACTGTCATGCCCACAAATAGGTCGTTTGCTACACAGAAGGCAAGAGAAGTGTCCTTCTCATCATTGTCTTTCCCCCTATGTAATTTTGAAGAATTTTCATGCCAAATGTTTGCAAGAGGAGACTTTTTGCATTTTATAGAATTTATACATTTTAACTAGCCAGGCCCAGCAGGATGGCATGGCATTTTTGTCGTCTTTTTTTTCCTCTTTGTCTTTCAACTCCCTCATTACCCCCTGCCCTTGCCCATTCAGCATTGGCTTGATGGATGTATTAAGAAACCCTGACAGCACCTCATATTTCATCTTGTACAGGGAGTTAATATGTATGTCTCATAAATGTTGGTGTAGAACAGCAAACCAATCTGGGAGGAGCTTGCATTTCCATAAAGGCAAATTGAGCATTTTTACATCTTGTGATCAAAAAATTGTTCAAAATACTTTGAAAAATACACAGAAACCATTTGAAAATATACAATCTGTTAGTGACTGATGCATTTAATTTCTTGTTTTAGCCAGATGAAGGTAATTGCCTGTTATTCCCGCATAACGCTGAATCCCACGGCTGTCATTTGCAGCTTAAGCAAATCAGGTTAAAAGCTAATAGTGGACGTTGTCCAGCGTAGATGCCAGTCTGCCCAGTGAACTAGTGCAGCAGACGGCTGGACCTTCTTGTTTTGTAGCAGCTAGCATTTGTACTGTTGTCAGTCTCCCTGGGGCCCAGACACCCTGAGTGGAATCTCTTTGTTTGGTGCTGTGTCCCTGCTGTCAGTGCCTCCTTAGCTCACTGCGCTCTTCAGCATGACTAACCCACTAAATGAGCTGCTTTTAATTGGTGGACAGGATTCAGAACAGCAAATGTCCAGTGAATTCAGAATTGACCACAACCCATTTAAATGAACTGAAATGCTTGGTAAAAGCATCTTGGCAACTGATGAATTTCTTGTGGGAGACCAGATAACCCAGCCATTAACAGAAAGGTGTTAACAGAAATATTAACATAATAACATGCATAGCATATAAGTGTTGTAGCAGAAATTCCATTTGTAAAGCTTAATGTCTAAGTTTTACAGCTGCTAATCATGGTCATGTTGTTACCCAGCTTCAATAACTGGCCGTGTGTGCATTACTGATGTGTCCGACGCCCCCTAGGATGACCCAGAAGCATTACCTGGAGGGCCAGGTGTACTCTGTGCCCCTCATCCAGCCAGACCTGCGGCGTGAGGAGGCCATTCACCAGATCGCCGATGCCTTGCAGTACCTGGAGAAAATCTCAACTGACATCTTCAGCAGGTATGCTGGCATCCGTAGGGGAACCCTTAACCCTGACCCTCCATCGTCACCAGCAGGGCCGTCCCTACAAACGTAGGGGAACCCGTAACCCTGACGCTCCATCGTCACCAGCAGGGCCGTCCTGCATGTGAAAGTGACGGTGATCCTGATCGAAGGCCTTCTACTTTCATAAGAGTGACTTATTTCCCCTTCTCATTCAGTGCCAGAGATCTTTGAGGAAATTATGCAAACTCTTTTAATCTATCCTACCTTGTGGTCTTCATAATTGGGAAGCATACAATACAAAACAGATGTTTGGATGAATGAATTTTGGATAATATGCCATGACATTTTTGGATCTAGATGTAAATGACCTTCCAGGGCTAGTTACTGTCCACATGGGAGGTAGTTTCCAGGTTCACTTGGCAGTCCAATAAGTTCTATTGGGGGCAGTTTTTTAAACCCTTGTCCATGTGCTTCTGTACTGCAGACCCCAAACGGGTCTCCCCTAAGTGCTTAAGCAGGCCCCTTCTGTAGGACTGTACCACTTTAGAAAGGGGTCACTGTGGGAAATGGAGGCCAGATCCATTGAACATTTGGTATAAGAGTGGAATAATTTAATCTAAACACCAAGTGGCTCATCTAGGATTGAAAACAAATTAGGCTTCTGTCAAAAGGGATTTCTTCCACTTTAATGTGCAGTTTTTGCCTTGTTAACTGATTGGCTGATTAATAGTTTTAAAATCTGACTAGGCATAAAAGGTCCTTCATAGAAAGCCAAAGAGCACTTCATGTTTGGTTCTTAATTTTGTTTCAGGAAATCCCTGTATTTGTTGTAGTGTTGATCTTCGCATGCTTGTCTTAGACCGTTAATAAGACGTTCCGAATATCTGCCTGCTGAGTTTTCTAGTATCTGGAAGCAGTTTGTAGGCTCCCCTTATGTACTCTGAGAGTAGGTTCAGCTCCCCTTACGTACTCTGGGAGTAGATTTAGCGTCTAATGAAATGTGGATCTCATTTCCCGCTTCGTTCGCAACGAGCCGTTCGACGGCAGAATGGCTGCCCTGTTAATGAGTCCAGGGCTGAACGTCACTCGCTCCAACGCCAACATCTGGCATCGCGGAAGCAGAATGGAGCCGCCTTTGAGTCATTGTCAGTGCCTGTTATAATAAATGCATAATGCTCTTATACACCACTAATACAGGGGAAATAGCAGGATGCCTGTCTTTATCTGCGCTTGGGGGAGTGTATGCATACAGGAGTATGTTTTTGGGCTGGCTTGACATGAACGCAGTTACTTACCCAGTTGTTACTTATGGTACCCACTGTTCCTTGTCAGTCAAGTTTATAGAATGTGGACCTCTCATTCCGTTAAGGCTAAAGTTATTCCTAAGTTATTCCAGATAGTGGGATAACATTTTTATGGGAATGAATGTGTGCTAAGCTCATGCCAGGAAAAATTCAAAATCACTCTGTACTCTGCATCTGGTTCTGAAGCTCCAGGTGGATGGCTGCCTTTGAGGCATCCCATAGTGTTTTCTTCTTCATGCGCTGATCCACACCTCCCCTGCTCGGCTAGAAGGATCGCTAAAGGCTCGAGTGAATCAGGAGCAGGGAGATTGTACCCGTCTGAATGTGTGACCAAGCTTTATAAGCCACCTATTTGGTTTCCATGACAACAAGCTGAGAAATTGCACCTGTTAGAGAGAAGAATGCCGGGGGGGGGGTGAAAAAAACAGGAGAGTTAAGATGTTTAGAACTATCATTGTCATTAAGGCAGGTGGCAGCCAGCCGGAGTGTGACAGCAGCTTCAAAGTGCTGTCCTCCTCACACAGGCAACGGAAGGAGAGGGATGGGGAATGCAGAGAAATGTCCAAATGGAAAGAGCTCTGTGAAGATGGACGGAGCATTCTGTAAACTGAGGGCTCCAAAGCGGGTGCTGAGGCTTCGCCCACATCCAGGGAGGTCCTGACCCTTAATCCAGGGGTTTTCCTGGGGGGGATCCGGGAGGTCTCAAAGGCACCGTGAGGGCATTGAGCTCTGGATCCCATGTGGATCCCCCGCCCCAGCAGCCCTGGCATTACACGAGTGCTGAGAGCCAATGCCGTGGCTCCCTTCAGGCCGTGGAGACAGACGGTCGATCACAGGGTTCTGCTCTAAGGCTTGTAGACCAGCGCGTTTCATGAGGAGAAAACGGGGATGAGTGAGAGAGGAATATGAATGGACCAGCGTGCACTGTGTGTGAAATACCCCATTAATACACCGTAATGCGTGTTTTGGCGGGATACTGACCCTAAACCAGTCAGCCCCTTTGGGATTTTCCAATTAATTCTGAAGTGTGAAAACAAATACAACGGTGTCTGTAATCGCCTGACTTTCACCTTCTCTCAGTATTCAGCAGGTAATCTGACTTCTGATCCAATCCTTAAGGGTGTCCCAAAGCGTGGAGCAGAACCGGTGCCACCTACAGGCCGTCACAGAGCGCATCAAGTTGGCCCAGGCTCGCGTGGACAAGATCAAAGGCAGTAAGAAGGCAACCAAGGTGAGGGGCCAGGCGTCAGCTCGCTGTCCGCACATGCTAACGCAGCATGAGGGCCGGCCCTCCTGTGACCGTGGGCGTGACTGTGCCATCCATGCAGGTGTTTTCCAGTGCCAAGTACCCGGCCCCAGAGAAGCTGCAGGAATATTCCTCCATCTTTGTGGGTGTCACCGACCCTGCATCCCAGAAGCGCCCCCGCTACAAGGTCCAGAGCAAGCACCGCCCCCTGGATGAGAAGGCTTTGCAGGTAACCAGGCAAGGCAGGCACACCCGGCTGTCCTGTCCCAGGAGTCACTCGCTACCTAGTGGTGTGCTAATGTGTACATTTTGACCAATAATCTATTTTTGTCAAATATTACTGATAGCGATAATTGGCTAACCTCCGAGCCAATTGCGCTGGCAGTTAAACACTTTTAATAATGAATCATAAACATGTCACTGGCTGTATGAATCCACCTCACGGGCTGGTGTTTTGAGACCGCTTCTAAGTGCTCACTGAGCCGACAGAATCACTCATCCTCCATTACAGAAAATGGCTGCTGGTCCAGTGCAATCATCTACATTACTTCAGGAGATGTTAGCTCTGCCGCGGCTAACTTTGAATATTGGCTGAAGTAACAGCCGGCAGTAACAACCAAGATTGACACATCACACCGATGCCTTGATTTATAACAAACATTGGCTGATACTGATATGGTAACTTATATTCCTGCATTTTTTATGTTTCCTTTTATTATTCTCTTTCTTGTGACGGAAAACTATTTATGGACACTTGGGTCAAAACCAGGTGTTACCTAAGAGAGCTTTCCTTGTAATGAAGTCTCATTAGTCGTACCTGTTTTGAGGATGCTGGCTGTATTTGAAGCTGTCGTTCATTCATTCTTCCCTTTATGCCTCCAGTCCTGTCTCTCACCATGCAGCCCATCAGCTGCCCTGCAGCTCCTGCAGGCTCTGGGAATGCCTTGTTTGATTACTTCCTGCATCAGTGGCCTCGGGAGTGGATTAAGGGCCAATTGTTTCTGTTTATAAATGTTGTACTTATGATTTATTTAGTGAAGCATGCAGAGTGTCCTTTGGGAGAGACGGTGCCCTGGTACATGTTGGCTGCCAGCCGGCTGCCTCTGTTCTGAGGTGTCTTCGCAGGGAGGGCTAAATGTTTAATGGCATGTTAATAGCCCACCACTAGCCTGGAGTGAGCTCAGCTTTATAGCTGGAGTACACAGAATGTTCCTTAAAGGGCAACTTTAGCGTTACAGCCCCAGCCACAAAAGCATATCCAAATTTAAGTACGCTGTCACAATTAAGTGTGGGGCAGCTTGTGTGCTCCAAGTCACCTTCCCCATAGTATGTTGGGCTGTTGTTGTTCTGCTGCCACCTATTGGAGATTGTCAGTGTTACACTGTGATGTACCATTATCAGCCGTAGTATTGCAATCCCCTCCACTCTAGGCAGAAATAACCCGGTACAGTGCCCCATTTGTTATTGTTCCAGTATGAACATGCTGAGCATATATATCGCTTAAGTAGAGTTTTGTGCCAGTGTCTTGCTGTGCAATGTGATCATTTTCCCAGGCATTGTGGCCATCCTCTGTCAGGAGCCTAAATCATAATAAAATAGGACATTACTAAACGAGCCCCGGTTCAGTGCCGAGCGCCTGACGAGCTGCTTTGTGCAGCACCCAACACCAAGAACAGTGATGGCTGCAGAGCCTCCTTGTTGCCAGGGAAACTAAGTGCAGGTGCGATAAGTGCGCGTGGCCCTTTGATGAGTACCTGTCACGGGGCTGTTTCACGGGGCTGTTTCCCGTCCCCGACAGCGTGACAAGCTTGATATACCTTTGCAGCTGGACCAGTCTGCGGGAACACAAGACTTCTGGTACTTGCAGCACAGGGAGGCCCCACTGTGCGTCTCCGTCGGCGGATGCCTTGACCTGTAGTTACTGCATATAAATGGTCACGTAGACATCCGGTAAAGAGACAGGAATGTGAGGAATGTTGTGTTGCTTATGGGTTTTTGTGGCTGCATTCATCATATTCGCTGCAGAACTTGTAGCTGCATCACTTCAGTTTGTCATGTAGTCAGTATATCAAGATGCCTGCATAATTCTCCCACAGACTGTCAGTTAATGGTACATTTAAGGAATCGAAGTAACAAGCAGCACCAGAAAATAAGGACAACAGGGACATTAAATACTGCAGAGTAACACGATGATAATGCAGAATAAATAACACAAACGATCTTTATTCTTTGTTGGGTCTTTTTCCTTCGTCTGACTTTTTCCTTCGCTTTTCTGCAGTAATTAATGGTAAGAACTTTTGCTGTAAAACACAGCCATCCTGCCCTCAGACCTTCTGGGTCCCTTTCTTCTCACTTAATATGGAAGCCCTGTAATCATTACCGACTGCAGCTGGGTAACCGGCACCAGATGGCATCGAGAAACCGCACTTCTGAAAGGTGGGATGTGCAGCATGTGTCGAGATGTGGACGTGCAGCGTGTGTCGAGATGTGGACACAGCCCTGCTCTCCTTGGACATGCACTGTGTGTCGAGATGTGGATGTGCAGCGTGTGTCGAGATGTGGACGCAGCCCTGCTCTCCTTGCGCATGGGAGCGACGACTGGCTATTCGCATGCCACAGTTAGTCTTTAGGGTAGTTTACCAAGCGCGTGGTGTCGGCCAGACATAATTAGAATGTCTCTCCTTCAGCTTTGATACAGAGCATCCATATGGGCCTCAGCCGGTAACTGTCAGATGTCAGAGAACAAATGTTCTGCAGTTTGGTTTCTGAGCAGCCAGTGACACATGACCACACCGTGTGTGTTTAACTCGAGGCTGTGATGGCATGCCCGCTTTCTTCACCTAGCAGCAGCCATATCATTTGCTCACCCTCCCTGCACGCTGGTAAACACACGGCAATCTGGCTAAACTGAGGTTCTTGCATTTATGTTTTTCTCTGGCCACATCTAATGACAGGATTAGAAATATCCCAGCCGCTGCCTGCGTATAGTGCATCTCCAGCATGCCGGCATTAAACGGCCATTCTCCATGTGTCGGGTCGGCTCTGGTCTCCTAGCGTGATGCTGAAAGAGTATTCCAGGCTACCTGACTGCGGAGAGCGGCCCGGCTGACGGTCAGGCCTTCGGCCAGTGTGCGTCCGCGTCCTGGGCTGAGGAGCCATCAGCAAACGGCACGTGAAACCAGCCTGTTCATATGTGGCGGTTTCTGGAAAACTTCTTTCACATTACAGCCCCGTGGCCGAACCACACACACTGTCCCTTAGCCCCCTTTAAAACTGCTGTGAAGTAATCTTTTCCGGGAGCGAGATTAATCGGTTGACTTCAGCATCTTCATTTATTTGTGCTGTATAATGATTTTTTTTCAAGATAATGTTATGCGCTTAATTTCCCCAGTGATTTAATTTGTTTGTCATTTTTGAGGCCTGACTGTGTGTGTCTGTGTGTGCGCACTGTGGGTCCAGGTGCAGATGTTTGCTTTGCTTAATTCATTGCCAGCCGGCTCCATTTTCATAGTACATTTTATAACTGCCTGCTGGACTCCTGCTAACGTATTTTATGTGTCCGCATGATATCGGGCCCCGAGAGCCCAGCATGAGTCATTCCCCCCCCCCCCATCCTGAAAGTGCCGCTGGCCCTCAGTTTGGGTTGGACCCCCATATCCAGCTTTGTGAGGCTGCGATCGCGTTGGGTCCCTTCAGTGTTTGAGTATCCCTCCTGATCACAGTTGTACTGCTGTCAGCACTACACCCAGGCCTTGAAGATTAAGGGCTGGGATTCGAGCAGGTAACCTCTTGATCAGGGGTGCAGTGTTCTAACTAACTAGCTGATGTCCTGAGCTCACTGGCAGTTGCGTGAAGGCACTTGAAGATCAGTCTGTGGAATGAAGTAATTACACTGTTAATCAGCAAGAAGTGTTACTGCCATTTGTCAGAATGACGTCAACTGGGGAGTGTAGTGCTGAGGACTGCTGGGTACACCCACAGAGGAAAGAGAGACTCCACCAGCTTGGCCACTGTCATTTTCACTTGCTTTGTGCTCTGTTAGGTTGGAGATGTTTGGTGTTTCCTCCCCCATGTCATCCAGAGATGCACTGACCTCATCATTCTGCTATAACTGTCATTTCTCAAGTCTGACTGACTGACACCTGATCTTTGCACCTCTCTGCTTGGCTCATACTGTCTCCCACAGGAGAAGTTAATGTACCTCCCCGTGTGCGTCAACACGAAGAAGTCCCTAGAGGACGATGCTGAGGAAGGGTTAGGGAGCCTGCCCAGGAACGTCAACTCTGTCAGCTCTCTGCTGCTCTTCAACACCACCGAGAACCTGTGAGTTTGGTCACACGCGGACTCCCACTTCACGTCTGCTTGTCGGCTCCGAGGGCCTGAGAGTGAAGTCACAGTGACCATCTGCCTGCACTTCCTGGCAGCTATAAGAAGTACGTGTTCCTGGACCCTCTGGCGGGTGCGGTGACCAAGACGCACACCACCCTGGAGACGGAGAAGGAGGAGAAGCCCTTCGATGCCCCCCTGTCCATCACCAAGAGGGAGCAACTGGAGAAGCAAGTAAGGCAGTACCAGCGTGGAAAGAGCAGCTTCTTCCCTGGTCCGGTGTGTGACTCACAGCTAGCTTCCTCCCAAAAAACCGAAAGTCTGAATAAAGGCACATTCATTTTCCACCCGATCTCGCCAAGCGGGATAAAGACTTCCGAAATACTGTTGAAATATTGTTTGTTCCAAAGATTATTCTTAAGTGAGCCTGAGGTGATGCTTGTAGCACTTTGAAAATAGCTCAGAACAAGGTGCAGTTAACCTGCGTCTTCCTTTCCCAGAGCACACATGACGGCACGTTTCTGGCTTTGTCTGTTTCGCGGCCAGTATCAGCTTCTCCATGACAGGATCTCTGACGTATTGAGATGGCGTCAGATTGAAATGTGCCCTTGGGGTTGAAAGTGAAAATCATCCGCATGGGTCTGATTTCACTGCTGATTTGCGTACTAATTCGGACAGTGCTGGAAAGCCAGCAGGAGCTGCGTCTGAGTCCAGATCTCCACGCTGCTCTGTTCTCGTAAAGATGGCTGACACTGTCTAGGCTCTCCAAGCCTCACTCACTCTTCTGCTGCCGCGTCTCGCCTTCCCCAGACAGCAGAGAGCTACTTTTATGTGCCGGACCTGGGCCAGGTTCCCGAGATCGACGTGCCCTCCTACCTGCCCGACTTGCCGGGCATCGCCGATGACCTCATGTACAGCGCTGACCTGGGCCCGGGATTCGCACCCTCCGTGCCCGCCAGTGCCACCATGCCGGAGCTGCCGTCCTTCAGCGGCAAGCCGGAGACGACAGACGGGCAGGGTGAGCTCGGTGGCCCTCTGCAGCTGGCGGTTAGCGCCCGACTTCGCTGGCTCGACGCGGCTCATTAAAAGCTAATTGGAGCACAGGGGCAGCCTGTCATGCTAAGAGGACTCTGAGCCCGATCTCCGCGGGCATGGGGGACGCCACCTTTCAGAGCTGCCAGTGGTGGGATCTCCTTGTGTCTGTTCTTTCCAGACTTTGAAGATGATGTCTTTTCTGCAGACCTTCTGTAATCTCCCACTGAGCTCGCTCCTCTCAAACCCTTTCTACTCTTTATTTTAGGGTTGCAGTCAAGAGCTGAAATGCCCCCCCCTCCGCCTCCTCCGCCCCCACCCCCACCTCCCGAGGCCCCGGTTAGCTCCCCCCCGCCTCCCG
>JAOYFF010000063.1:32742398-32764356 GCA_025773925.1 Cryptomyrus ogoouensis | reverse complement strand
CGGATGGTGACACGCGGATGGTGACACGCGGATGGTGACACGTGGATGGTGACATGCGGATGGTGACATGCGGATGGTGACATGGTGACACGCGGATGGTGACATGCGGATGGTGACATGGTGACACGCGGATTGTGACATGCGGATGGTGACACGCGGATGGTGACATGGTGACACGCGGATGGGCGGATGGTGACATGCGGATGGTGACACGCGGCCGTGGAAGATGCTGGAACACGGATCACCAAGACTAATCAACGGGGTCTTTCATGTCACCATTGTGGCAACTTGTGAACCTTTAATGTGTTTCTGTACTGAGCTGCACCTGGCTTTCCGTCGGTCAGCGTCTCTCCTCTCCATGATGACGCCGGGAATCTGAGCCCAGGACAGCACAACTTTGCCTTGTGTCCTCGCTGTCCTCAGAGAATCGCTCTTTGTGTTTACATACAAAGTGAAGGTGTGAAGCGGCTGCTCAGTGTATGACATGAAAGCCAGCACCTGTCAGACTCTCCTGAGAGAGGAGGCTGAGCAAAATGCTTATTTCTGTGTTATTCGGTATCCTAGATGCTTTGACTATATGAGCCTGGGATAACAGAGGCCCTTGTATGTGTTTATCCTTAACAGCTTCCTCACTGATGACATTCGCCGTTTTGTTCTGGCCTGCCTTCGCATCCAGCTTTTTATACACAAAATTTGTTTGAGTACGAATATCCTGACTGGCAAAAAGGAGGCAGCCTGGCCAGATCCCAGAACTGCAGGTGGTACGATAGACCTGCAGGCGGCGATACACCCTGCCCTGAGGGCTAGGCGTCCCTGGCATTAACAGTTAGTTATGTGAAGGTGTTCTTCTGCTTCACCAAGTGTCCATTGGCGTAGACTGGAGTGAGCTCATCACCGTGTTTCCTGAAGTAAATCTGAATGGTGCTGAGTGTCAGACATTACTCAGAGACCAGTCTCAAGAGGAAGTCAGCTGAGCTCAGCTCTGCTATAGAGGGGCCGTCCACCCATGACATCACAGTAGGCGTTGTCTCCGCGCTCCAAACCACTGAGAAGCAGCGTTATCGTTCAGCTTGAATGCCATGGAAACATAAAATGGGCAAGAGCTGTTGTGCGTAGATTTGCAGTTGTTGTTTTGTGTCAGTTATGCTGGATTTTTGGGTAAAATCATATTTCAAGTACTGAATACATGACAGTTAAATAGGGTTGGGTATCGTTTGAATTGTATCGATTCCAATTCCGGTTCTGCTCATCGATTCCGGTTCTTATCGATTCCCCATTTAGATTCCATAAAGGTAAAAAAGGGGGACAAATGTTTTAAATTAGTTATATATTATTTCTATATGATTTGCAGTTTTTTCTGTTTTTTTGAAAGCAATATTAATGGTAAGTATAGCAGATTGAGGAAATCAAGAACTATTTTAGCATGATTAAGAACAATCGGCTTGTTTTTCTTTAAATCGATTTCTTCCTAATCTTCATCGCTATGACAGTCTTCGTCGAGGGATGAATTAATTTCGTCACGTTTCTTCTGCGGGAAAATGAGAGCGTACCATTGGGAACATTGCAGATACAAAGGTCTTGATTTTGCATGTCCTTCATGTCATTCTCCATCGGTGTACCGCACGTGGTTTATCGCCGCCTCGATGACCTCGACGGTATACCAATAGCCGCTCGCATTTGGGGGCGTGTCCGTAGGTAAGATGCCACGAGGAAACATGGAAGTTGATTATTTTAATAATTTCATACAAAAGCGGATGTTTGCGTTGAGACCAGGCATATTTGACACATGAAGGTTTATAATGATATTTTTAAGTCTCTGACATAAAGGACGAGTTATTTAGGTTGTTGTCGCACACTTAAGAAAATGGGGCATGTTGTTTGTGTGTATTTTATGGAAACGCTGATTTATTGTGTTATTTTTGAGAACGCATTTTAAAATAGACAGTTTTCTCATGTGTTGCATGAATGAGTCGTCTGCATTTTCAGCACCGACCTAGGGCTGCAAGGAGGCCCTTCAGACCAGACCTCTGCAGTCCTGCTGGATGGTTTGGCCGTGATGTTGAAAGTCTTTTGGCAGGGGTTAGGAGGAATGAAGGGTGAACTGATTGTCTCTGATGGGGGAGGGCATGGGTCTGTGCAAGGGCGGGGCCAAAGTGGCACTAACCCCAGCTGAAAGTTGATTGGCCCCCGGAGTGCCCGTCACTCGCCGACTCAAAATTTCTGATTGGCTAATGATAAGGTTGCCCCCTCCAAATGAATTATGCCCCTTCTTATTTTGCCCACCTTTAATAGTCCCAGAATCCTCTCTTGAGGAGGGTTAGCCTTTGTCTCCGTCTTTGTATAAACGAAATTATATTGAGATATATTCTGATTGGCGATAAAAAGCCTGGCCAGATCCCAGAACTGCAGGTGTTACGATAGACCTGCAGGGGGCGATATACCCTGCCCTGAGGGCTGGGCGTCCCTGGCTTTGACTCACAAATGAACAGTTAAGGTTGTAAGTAGAATTTAATTCTCAAGGCTCCAGCCCTTCATTTTAAACCTGTCTTCAGGCTACAAATGCTTTTTGTGTGGTTTTATTTATAAATAACGGCATTAATTTATATTGAAATATTAATATATAAATGATTTATTTGTTTTTTGTTTGTTTTTGTAGCCAGCAATGTAATTTGTAATTAGTGACCAGTGTTGGGGGGGGGGCAGACGGACACCGACAGGATCCATGGTGTTCATGTGTTTCTTTTAATGACAGCAGTCAATATAACAACTGAACTAAACATCAGAACATTTCTTTTTATGACAGTTTTCCACAAATCCACTTTTGTTACTGCAGTGTATCTTTCTGGGCTTCTGGAAGAACATTTCTAGAGCCTCTTGATATGGGAATCAAAAATGTCTGGCCCATTTATTGAGATCCGCATGCAGGCTGCAAGATGGTCTCCTTGCAGCCTGTTGCGTATGTTTGTCTTGACCTGCAAATACATTGACTGTTGGGCTTTAAAAGTGTTAGCTGATACCTTAAAATAGTGATAGTTTAAAGCAGAAAATCCCATTGTGAAGCGTATTTATTACCCTGTTCATGGTTGAGAAGTCCCTTTCACGGTTTACACTGCTGACCGGGTGGTTGACGCGACATATTTTCCGACGCGCTCTCTGTCCTCTGGTGGGAGTGTGCTCACCTGTGTGGAACTCCGTCACGCGCGATACAGAGAGCAGAGGAGAATTGTAAACGCGCGACCGTGTAGAGACAAAAATGACAAGCTGTTGTGTAAATAAGATAAATAACATAAGGCTATTTAGGACAATGTATAGACCTGTTCTACTGGAAAGGTAACCTTAAATGACTTCTGTTGTGATCTGGCGCTATATAGAAAATATAATTAACTTGACCTTCAAGGAGGGGTGGGAGGTGCCGTTGGGGGGGGTGGGGCACCCCCCTAATATAATGGTAGGGGAAACACTGGTGACATTAAAACTCATGGAGTTCCCAGATTTCTACATCTGCCATTGGGATTGTTTGAGTGTGGAATATACTGACTTGTCTTGTTTTTCCTGGCATGGAGAGTCTGCCTTTCCCCCCCCCCCAGCTAACAAACTGAAGTGTGTCATGTGATCCTGGGAACTGGGACACTTCACTTAAGCTTTTTTTATCTGAGTTGGCAGATTTTTAAAGTGGACCCATTAAACAAAAAAGCGAAGGTGGCATGTTTTACGGCTCGTATTTGTGTGGAAAACTGAGCACTTTTTTCCCCCAGGCCATAGAAGCATTGAGTCCTGTGTTTGTCTTGCAGATCTGGTCCGTTGGACTGGTGGCGGCCCCCCCCCCAGGCATGGAGAGGTGGCAGCGGTAAGCTGTGTGGCGCCCATGCGTGGGTGTGGGCCAGCATGCGATCCCCTGTGGTCTGTGCTCACGTCCCTCCCCTGCGATCTGTGCTCACGTCCCTCCCCTGCGGTCTGTGCTCACGTCCCTCCCCTGCGGTCTGTGCTCACGTCCCTCCCCTGCGGTCTGCTTGCTCAGAGATGTGGCTTCGGTTTCATGCACCTCTGTTGTTGCATCCTTACCTTCCTGTCATTGCTGTTCTTTCTCCCTCTCTCTCTCTCTCTCTCTCTCTCTCACTCTCACTCTCTCTCCTCCCCCCACAGGGTCCCGATGATTATCCAGGAACATTGATGGACAGCAGCCACATGCACGTAACTCCACCCTGGAAACCTGAGGTATAGCAGCTTCAGTTCAGACGTACAGATCTTCTTGACGTCCCGTCAGTCACTCAAGGGACTTTTAGTTTCACAAAAACGTTCTGAGGGAAAAGCAAAAAATGATTGGTTCAGAGAGATAACCAATCAGATTGTAGATGAGGTGTGTCTTTGCAACTAGAACATCAAATGTCTTGATCCCCCCCCCCCAGTATTACACTCTCTCCTACATTGTTGTGTTGTGTAGCTCCTGTCCCTGGACTGCTTGCAACTGTACTTGGTCTCTCACTGGAAGCTCAGCCTAATAGGGTTCAGTGTTCAGACTCAGCAAAATGATTTTTAATAATATCGCGATAGATGATATTATCGTTTACATTACTTAAATCACTCATCAACAAAAAATTGCAGAATTTGGCCACAGGGTGGCATTTAGCTGATGTCACTCTTAAGCCCCTTAAGAAACTTTTCACTGCAAGCGAGTGGGCGTGTTAATGGCGTTTCTTACATGCCACTGGCGCAAAAACGGAAGAATATGTATCTGCTTCAGACTCTGTTTCTGCTTGCCGCTATATGGCTTTCCATTATTTCGCTGATGTTGCAAATATGTCCAAACACATGTGGAAGTGATCTGAAAGCAAAAACAGTGATGATTGAGGACAGATATATTATGTGTCATGTCCTGTCCCACTGCATGCTCTACCCAAGCGGCACTCCTTGTACGAACCAGGATATTTCTAGTAGGTGAGATCGCGTCTGATACCGAAAACTAATTAACTAATGCAAAAACCCAAGTAATCCGAACTCTGCAGTGGTACAGTTACCTTTAAATTCTAACTTCAGATTTCTGGCTGTATCTTACAACAAAAGCAGACAACACCCACTGGGTTTCCAGATTTTTAGATACTTCAATGTTCACATATGCACTAAACATTCAATAGCTGTCGCTCACTTACAGTCACTGATGGTGAATAGATATTATTAATAATACATAAAAGTACATAATCTGAGCATTGAGTTGTCTAATGCTTAAAGTATATTTTATTGGACACGTCTATGTTAAGTTTTATAGTTACTATCAATTCAACCCTTTGTACTTTGAACGGACAAAGTGCAGTTATGAATGATAACTCTGTCTTACAGCTGCAGCTATATTTGCTGCATTGTCTGTTGTAACGCAAGCGATGTATGTCTGTTCAATTTTCCATCCCTCAAACGCAGCACTATCCATCAGCCAGCTGGAAATCTGCCGGCTCGCCTTTATTTGGTTTAGAACCGAAAATTTCCAAACAGCTGCATTAGTATTTTTCTTCATAACCAGGTCAGCCATCTTTGTTTTCCTTCAGTGTAGGCATGTTTGACGGTTATCGTTTTGAAGTGATATCGTCTGCCAAGTCTGCCAACATCGGCACGATATCAACAATATCGCCTAAGCCTACAGCGTAGCTGCACTTATGCCTAGAATTTCTCATCACCCGTAGGATTGTAATGTCCCTCACTCATACGTTGCTTGATAACAGCATGTATATCCCCTTTCACGCAAATCCCCCCAATGACGTTCCTCATCTCTGTGATGCCTGATCACCTACCAGTGGGTCGGGTGCAGAGGAACTGACCCTGAGCAGCATCTTTGCTCTTGTGCCCCCAGTACAAAGGTCAGGCTAACATGCACGTGTTCGAGGACTGGTGTGGCAGCTCCACCGACCAGCTGCGCAGGAACCCGCTCTACCCTCTGTACCCACACGTGAGTCCTGTCACATTCAGTCCTGGCTGCAGCTTGCCATGGGTCAGAACCCATCATTTTATATTTGTTTCCATTGCAGTATTGTTAAAAAAGGGATTTAAGTATGGACTGATGGATGTATCATCCCACCACGCAGATGTTTCCCTGATGTTTCCCGCACTGTACTGGTGATTCTCTCTCCTTTCATTTTCAGTCAAGGGCGACGGTCCAAAAGCTGGCTGTAGCTCCCGGCTGGACCAACTACGGCCTGCGGATCTTTGGCTATCTGCACCCCTATGTGGACGGTGAGTCTGGCTGGTGGAATCCCTTGTGAGAGGCGTGAATCTGTATTTTCTGTTCTGTACACTCCTCTTCTATGTGTGGTGTCTCTGTAGGTCTTGATTCCTATAGCCATCTTTGCTTGATCCCATCTTGATCTCTGCGGCTACCTTTGCTTGATCCCTGTGGCCACCTTGATATAATCCCAACTTGATACCTGTGGCCACCTTGGGTTAATCCTAGTTTGATCCCTGTGGCCACCTTCACTTGATCCCAGCGGTCACCTTCGATTGATCCCAGCTTGATCCCCGTGGCCACCTTTGCTCGATCCCAGCTTGATCCCCGTGGCCACCTTTGCTCGATCCCAGATTGATCCCTGTGGCCACCTTCACTTGATCCCTGTGGCCACCTTCGCTTGATCCCAGCTTGATCCCTGTGGCCACCTTCGTTTGATCCCAGCGGTCACCTTCGCTTGATCCCAGCTTGATCCCTGTGGCCACCTTCGCTTGATCCCAGCGGCCAACTCCACTTGATCCCCGTGGTCACCTTTGCTTGATTCCAGCTTGATACCCTTGGTCACCTTTGCTTGATCCCAGCTTGATCCCTGTGGCCACCTTCACTTGATCCCTGTGGCCACCTTCGCTTGATCCCAGCTTGATCCCTGTGGCCACCTTCGTTTGATCCCAGCGGTCACCTTCGCTTGATCCCAGCTTGATCCCTGTGGCCACCTTCGCTTGATCCCAGCGGCCAACTCCACTTGATCCCCGTGGTCACCTTTGCTTGATTCCAGCTTGATACCCTTGGTCACCTTTGCTTGATCCCAGCTTGATCCCTGTGGCCACCTTCACTTGATCCCAGCGGTCACCTTCGCCTGATCCCAGCTTGATCCCCGTGGCCACCTTCACTCAATTCCAGATTGATCTCCGTAGCCATCTTCGCTCGATCCTAGCTTGATCCCCATGGCCACCATAGCTCCTATTAGGGCACACTGACAGGATTTATGATGATGATGAACTGTGACAGGAATGTGACACCTGACCTAAAGGCTCACTGCAGGCCCGCGTGGCTTTGTGAACCACACATAAATGTGTAATGATATCTCCGTGAGACAGAACAGGGCTGTGCTCACACTCCGATGACATGCTGTGGCCTCCGGATGCTGTGGCCTCATGTGCTTAGTCATGCTGCATTCTCTTTAAATGACGCAGCAATTTGACGCTGCAGGTAATGACAGTCCTCAGGGACCTTAGAATCACATGGGAGTAGGACAAGCAGATTTTTTTTTCAGGCATAACGGGGGGCAGGGCAAGGGTCCTGATGACGGCAGCTGTGAATGTGAAGAATAAAGTGGTTGTTTTGCAATGAGCAGAAGTAAAAATAAACTCAGTGGGTGTGTCTGAGCTGATTGAACCCCGGAGGCTCAGCTAGTGCTCAGAACAGAGTTTTAATCCACGATCCAGTTACTGGATCAGGAATGAGGCACCAGCAAATCCAACCGCCCCATAAAACTGCCTGACAGTCATTCTGAGCCAGGCGTAAGCTGCACCCTAGCTGGGGTCCCTCTTGGCATTCCTGCAGAGGGGGGTGGCGCAGGGCAGCTGGAGACCAATAGGAACCTGCAGCTGGTCATATTCACGACGTTCCCATCTGTCTTATCCAGGCGAGTACCTGTTTACTGTGGCCTCTGACGACAACTCGGAATTTTGGCTGAGCCTGGATCACACCCCCATCCGATCTCAGCTTGTGGCCCTCGTGGGCAAGGTGAGTGTGCGAGCGGGATCCCGAAAGTGCTGAGTCTGTGTACTCACACCTGTCCTGGAGTGGTACCTATCTGCTCAGCCCGTGACAGGATGCGTGTCGAGCGAGGCCCGCTGCCCGTGATTCCCTGTTCCTCCTCCTGCACCTTTCCTGTGTTATCACATGACTGTGCGTGAGACACGTGACTGGTTTAGTTCTCTTTCTGAGCTGAGGCAGGTCACACTGTCCCATTTGTACTTCATGAGACAAAATAGCATGAAGGATAGACAGAGCGTCGACTGTCATCATGACAACGAGAAGGACGCTTTCTGAAGTTCCTCTCTGTGGGATGTCTGCAGGCAGGCTTGGAATGGGCCGCCCCGGGGGAGTTTGACAAATACGCCAGCCAGGTGTCACGCCCCATCCGGTGAGTTGGCAGCCGTCGGGCCCGCAGCCATAAAACCCAGGCAGCTTTAACGGTCTCTGCTTTGGTCAAAGGAAGATGGGGGGGGGGCATAGGGGGTCATGTTGCGGGGAAAGGCAGGGCTGGATTCCTGTTACAGGGAGAGGACTGAGAGCAGCTGCTGGGACACATCCCAGAAACGTCAAGGTGTATTTTTCTTTTTTCTGGGCCCTCACGTTTTTCCCGCTCGCTGGCTGCGCAATCTGTAGCGTAGCAAGCAAAATAAACTGGATTTGAAGGCATCCTGCAGGTGTGGCTGCAGTGTCTGCCATTACACGCGGTAGAGATGACAGATCTCTCTGTAAACAAGGATGGATTACACATGAGCTGCTGGAATGTATTTTGTTATGGCAACAGGAGTGCAGGGATCAGAACCTAAATGAAACCAGTCCAAATTAACAAGGACAAAAAAAGATAACGATCATAACGGCATAAGATAACGAGCGTCCTCGTGAGAGTGAGGCCTCGTGGATACCCTGACCAGAAGTTGTTATGTTGCTGTGTTCCTCTCAGGCTGAGGGCAAAGGAACGCTATTTCTTTGAGGTTCTCCACAAACAGAACGACAAAGGCACGGACCATGTGGAAGTCGCCGTAAGTGATTTCATCTCTCCACCTGCTGTCTTCAGCGTAGTTCACCTTTCGGTCTGCCCTGTATGCCAGCCCGTTTTCTGCTGACCAGAGAACTTCCCAGCATGAAAGTGGGCTTATTGTTCATGCTGAGCTGTGGTATCATACGATGTCCTGAGTAATCCTGTGTTGTGTTGAGGAGGCCACCCTGTATGTGTTGAGTGATGATCAGCAGGTCCTTGCCAATGCCCTTCAGTATGGTGGATTCATGAAGGCTTGCTTTAATGAATGCCTGGTTCTCAGTGTCTCCTGTCACCTTATGCTTATAGCATGAAATTCCTTGTGTATGCTGAGGTTTTGCAGTCAGCGTGTGCCACATGTCTTGCTGTTGTTTTGAGAAATAGGCTCCAGGGTGCTGGTGAAGCTGCAGAACACCAATAAACGGCTGACAGGCATTTTACGTCTGAGGCTGTCTATCGGCAGGCTGTTCAGGAAGTGCTGCACCAAACATCTAGAACCTTGGAACCCCACCCCCCACTGTGGTCAGGGAATACCTAGTGGCACTGAACCTCCAGCCTGGGGGGTTGATGTCAGGCTCAGTGGATTAGCATGCTGTGCCTAGGCTCCAGCCTGGGGGGTTTCACCGTCGGGTCCTTCAGCAAGGTCTGACCCTGCTTTCTCAAAAACAAATGCATGTCGCTTTAGATAAAAGCAGTTTCTTCCGGGATAATAAAAGTGTTCTGAAAAATAATGTTGTGAAAGGAACCAGAATCCGAATTAGACAAGCAGAAGGTCAGGAGGCTCCTGGCTGTAACCAAGCGCATGGTATCTGTGAGGTGGCTAGTGTCTGCTCACCTTCAGGCATCATTTCTAGACAAGGGGGTTAATGCACAGGCTATGTCAGGCTTGTCAGCCTAGGGCCCCCAGATAAAGTAATCTGCCCTCTGGTGGTCGAGCCACACAGTGCAGAGTTGTGTTCATGCAGGCTTCCCCTTCGTCAGCCACCTGCCGCCTCTAGATCTGCCTCATACAGTGAACGTGCTGCACCAACTGAAGCTGCCTTTGCAGGAGAACTTGCACATTATGGTGGCTGGCTCTCCTGAACCGCTCTCCTGTCTTGTGTGATACCTTCCCCCCCAGTGGCGACTCCACCAAGCAGGATGGAGGTTCACGGTCATCGATTCCAAGTACATTTCCCTCTACACAAGTAAGTTCCTGAAGCGGAGTGAGCACCTCCAGTCAGTGGATGTGGCTTAAGATGCCTTCACACCATGCAGCTTTCGAAGGTTTTCACGGTACTGTGAGCCGGTCCTGATTCTGATATCCCAAAGCCCTCTTTAGCACACTCGCGTGCAAGAAATCTCACGTCCAATTTTATGATCCTTGAAACGAAACTTTACCCTTCACTGTACTGGTTTGGGACCAATGAGATCTGTAGTAGGTTTACGTTAACTGGTTATTTTGGAACCATATCGGATTGATTTTCTGTTGGCATTTTAAGCCTTTTAGGACTGGAATGTACCTTGATGAGATTACAGGGCCGAAATGACTTGAGACCTCCATGTCAAATTGTGGAATTTGACATGGCAGAGAGCTTGGCGTAGCATGAGAGCACAGCGTCCATGGATGCGGCTTGTTTGTGATTCTT
This sequence comes from Cryptomyrus ogoouensis, assembly GCA_025773925.1. Taxonomy (NCBI): domain Eukaryota; kingdom Metazoa; phylum Chordata; class Actinopteri; order Osteoglossiformes; family Mormyridae; genus Cryptomyrus; species Cryptomyrus ogoouensis. The sequence goes on along the minus strand of JAOYFF010000063.1, from coordinate 32,753,747 downwards.
CATGTGTGAGTGGAGCTGCAGTCTGTGCTGCATGTCTGCGGGACACATGTAGTGCATGTTTTTTTTTTCTGGTCGCATTCCCAGATGAGTCGGCTCTGAAGATGAATGAAGTGGGTCACATTCCGCTGTCGCCTGCCAGTCACCCACGCTCCCCCTTGCCTGTCCCCCACCCCGGCCATCTCGGCATTGACATGCTGCGGGACGACCCCCGCGATTCTCTATATCAGAGTGAGCCCCCCCGTCTGGGTTTCCTGGTTCCTGGGGCTTCATTTGAGCAGGTTAGGTTGAGGCTGCTTTCTCAAGGCTGATTTGTTCCCCCCCCCTTTTCCTGTCCCTGATTTGTTCACTCCCCTTTTCTCTCTTTCATTCCCTCCCCTTTCCTGTCCCTGTTTCGTTCCCTCTCCTTTTCTCTCTTTCATTCCCTCCCCTTTCCTGTCCCTGATTCGTTCCCTCCCCTTTCTTGTCCCTGATTCGTTCACTCCCCTTTCCTGTCCCTGATTCGTTCACTCCCCTTTTCGCTCTTTCATTCCCTCCCCTTTCCTGTCCCTGCTTCGTTCCCTCTCCTTTTCTCTCTTTCATTCCCTCCCCTTTCCTGTCCCTGCTTCGTTCACTCCCCTTTTCTCTCTTTCATTCCCTCCCCTTTCCTGTCCCTGATTCGTTCCCTCCCCTTTCCTGTCCCTGATTCGTTCCCTCCCCTTTCCTGTCCCTGCTTCGTTCACTCCCCTTTCCTGTCCCTGCTTCGTTCCCTTCCCATTCCTGTCCTGTCAGTGCAACTGGTGGACGAGGAGCTCCTGCAAGGCGTCCTGCCCACCTGCTCCTACAAGCCCAGCTACCTCATCCGAGGGTTTGCCTTGCTGAGGTACCAGGGCCTGCAGTTTGTAAGTGAGACCTCTCAGTGCTCCCCCACCTTAAATCCACCCCACTTTAGCTTACAGTAAAACCTTTTGATTGTTTCATTACATTTCCTTAAAGCCCATGTCACTTACAAGATCCTGAAAAGGTTAAGCCCCTTAGAAAGGCCCCAGTCAATAAAAATGTAATTAGAGGACGTTTTGACCAGTTGTTCTGACAAGGGTCTTATGCTTGATTGGCCAGATCCACATGACCTATGTTTACCCCAATGATTACACACGGCTGACCCACATGGAGAGTGACAACAAGTGCTTCTACCACAACACTGACAGGTGAGGGTGCAGGCCTGGCTTCCTTTCCGCTCGCTATAGCAATGAGGTTGTAGGGAAGATTCACCCATCTTCCAATCAGTTATCCTGGATAGACCCACAGGAAAAGGGAGACTGGAGCCTGCCCAGTCAGCAGGGGGAGCACAGTAGGACTCCAGCCTACACACACACACGCACACACACACAATATAGAAACACCAGACTGCATGTCTTTGCAATGTGGGAGGAAACCACAGCACACAACACGGGCGAGTTTATGGAGAACCTCGGCCTCACCTGGGTGTGTGAGGGAACAGGGCTGCCCCCTGAACCACTGTGCCCCCCCATCTGGGAAATCACTGCAGGTATTGTTATTAAATGCAAACAATTTTAATAGTAATTTGTAGTAACAGTGTGTCAGGGCTTATGTTTTTCATCTAATTTGTAGTGCTGTGATAAACCACTAGATGGCAACCAGGGTCTCCAGAGATGGTCTCCCAACATCTCCAGTCATTTGCTAATAAAAATGTTTTATGGGTTGTCCTTCAGATGTAAGAGACTTAATTAAGAAAAGTTATCGACTTTTAACGGTTTGTAAGACTTTGTCACTCACCTCAAACTGTCAGTAACCTCAGAATCACTTTGGAAGGTCTGGATTCTCTAGATACATGAAGATTGATGACCCAGAATTGGATGCGTTTGAAGGAGGTCCGAGATGGCGGAAAAGACAAGGTGAGAAAATGGGCCTCAACACGTTGTCTTTATGCCACTTTCTCAGACTTTAAATGTACATTTCAGCACCAGTAGTGTGAAAATGTTGAAGTCATATTGTTTTCCCATTTAGTTGTAGGATTGGGTGTTTCTGAGCAGACAAAGAGCAGACGGGAACCTGATGAGATGGACCTGGAGGATTCTCCAGTGACAGTCATCAAGGAGACACGGACCAGACCCGTCAGCCGTCTCAGTGACAGAAGCAGCTCTAACTCCATCTACAGGTGGAAGCGAAGGCTGACCCAGCCCCCCTGGCCGTCCCCTTTGGGGTGGACGCCAATCACGGGCACTGTGTGGGTTCCGCAGCTGGGTCACAGGGTCTTAAATGAGAGGTGGACTGATGGACCACCACAGCAGAAAGGCTCTGAAATGCTGACCAGTCCGGTGTACTCTATTGTCCGTCCGCATCTGGGTCCGGGCGTGGCTCTGGAAAACCCGAACAGCATTCCAAACCAGACGTACAACTCCAGTGTGAGCAAGGCTGTGTCCCCAACTGGTGCTGGGATACCAGTGACCTCCAGGTTCCCTCGTGGAGCTCAGCAGATACTCAAGCTGTATGGGAGAAGAATCATTGAAGATGGTCAAAGGGTGATGATGGGGAGAGGTGGAGAGCTGGGAGATGATGACACGCACCACGATAGCTACACATCATACGGAATCGATCGCAAGGTGAACTGGCGACGCACCTTCGACGTGAAGCAGCTGGACCTTCGCGCGCTGCCTTCCGATCGCATCAACCTGGGCTGCAACGTAACCGGGAACCTGCTGCTGCCCTCTGAGGATGCTCTTCATGTGGTGGGAGCCTTCATGGAGAAGGTCAACCAGAAGAACCAAGGGTAGGAAGGGCAAGCCGTGTGTGTGTGTGTGTGTGTGTGTGTGGAGCGTACCTGTCCTGACTGAAATAAGTTCTGATTCACTGTGATACTTATTCAATATTCAGTTGTTAAAAAATGTTTGCAAGATTTTGACCTGAGAGCCCTCTGACACCGGGTAAGATACTGATGGTGCTCTGGCTTCCCGGGCTCTTCCCAGACGCTTCTCCCTGCTGCGTGTGCTCAACGTGGAGAAGAGGCTGGATGGTGCGCAGGGCAGCCGCTACCTGCTGGAGCTAGAGGTGCGTGACCGCGATGGGCCCACGTTACGCCTGTCCCGGTACGTGTACCTGATGCAGGTTAGATCGACTTCCCAGGCAGACGGAGGGGCCCGGTCGAGGCCGGGCCGCCTGGAGCCGGTACTCTGCCACCCGCTGGGCCTGTCCTGGAACCCGGTGGCCACCGTCCACTTTGTCATCCCAGGTGAGAATGATGGGACTGAAGCTGGGTCCGGTTTGTGAGAAGCATTGTTCGTTTTGAACTCCCAAGGGATCCATGTTTCCAACTTGTTTGCAGTGAAGAATCAGGCCCGATGGGTTCAGAGATTTATCGAGGACATGGAGGAGGTGTACAGAGCTACCCAGGACAAGAACTTCAACGTTATCATCTCCGACTTCAACAGCACAGATATGGATGTCGAGCTGGCACTCAAGGGCTCCGCCTTGCCTAGGTGAGCTTGGACGCTCGCTGCCTGAGCTGAGATGCAGAGTTTGTCAGGAACATGTTGACCTGCAGCTGGATAGCTTTGGTTTGAATCAAGAACAAGTCCCTGGTTCTTTGCTTGCTTGCCCTGTGTGGCAGGTTGTGTCTGACGGATCGTCTGGCCTGTCCTCCCACAGGTACCAGTACACAAAGCTGACTGGGAACTTTGAGCGTTCGGCCGGACTTCAGGCTGGGATAAATATGATCGATGTAAGTAGAAATACAGGCAAGTCCATGGGCTTCTGCCCTGATGTATCTAACGCTCTCTTCAATTTGGGAAATGCAAGATGGCCGTAAATATCCATCCAACTTCTAAGTGCATGTCCTGGTTGGGATCACGGCAAGGCCTGAAAGTTGCTCCAGACGTGACAGAGCAGAGGCTAGACCACGCCCTGGCGAGGGTCACCGTGTGTGAATGTATGTCAGAAAACAGATTTAAGGGAAAGTGTGTGGCAGAATGGTGGTGCTGACCCCGGCTCACCCTGCAGGACGAGCACAGCATCGTGTTCCTGTGCGACCTGCACATCCACTTCCCCCAATCCATCATCGACAGCATCCGCAAGCACTGTGTGGAGGGCAAGATGGCCTTCGCGCCCGTGGTGATGCGGCTGGACTGTGGCGCCACGCCTGCGGAGCCTCGAGGTGGGTTGGTTGGTGCCTTTCTGGGAGCATCACTCAGTTCATGCAACCTTTACATTTCAGATTGTATTTAGCCCAGTTCCTTCCTCTTCTCTTTATCATAGACAAACCGACCAATTTAACTACTTATTTGTATTGAAATATGGATGGCTTGTAATAAACATGAAATCTGATCATTTCTGATTGGTTCTATTTTTTTTGTGTGTTCCATCCCTTATTCTGATTGGAGAACACTTTCCACCAATCCCGCTTCCCATTGGCGGTATATTCGGTAGGAATCCCTGTCTGGCTCCCCCAGTACTTGTATTTCTGGTAGAGAGCACAGATCGTCAACCACTTTTGCAGGTTTCTGGGAGGTCAACGGCTTTGGGCTCCTCGGCATCTACAAGTCCGACTTGGACGCGGCAGGCGGCATGAACACCCAGGAGTTCCGGGACCGCTGGGGAGGGGAGGACTGGGAGCTGCTGGACCGGTGAGCGGGTCGAGTGGATTGTGGACCGATGTGTGGCTCCACAGGTTGGCGCGCTATGACCCTGATCAGAAAGCTGCCAGCGCAAATCTCAAATCATGTCACTGTTGGGTCGTTGAGTAAGGCCCTTAATTCCCAACTGCTCCAAGGACTGTCTGACCCTGCTTTCATAAAAATGAACATCACTTCAGATAAAAGCAGAAGTAGCTGCCTCAGGTGCCATCTTCTGAGCAAGCAAGCCAATTTTTCTCAGACTAGGGGCACCAGCGATGAAACTTGGCAAGGGGCACTGCATGGACATCGACTGGCACTGGCTTGAAGCGTCTGCCAAGTGTATAAATGTAATGATTTTCAGGCCAGTCGGGTCTGTTCCTGTCCACCGTGCTCTTAGCTGGGCTGCAGTGTTAGGATCAAGCTTCTCGCTCCTGCAGCACAGAGAGAGACGACCAGGTTAGATCAGCTTAACAGCCCCAGTGTGACCCTGCCTGCTCATGAATGAGTGACCAGCACATGCCTTATACTCGGGGTCTTTGCTGATGAGTGTTCCTCACTCCTCTTCCCCTCAGGATCCTCCAGGCTGGACTTGAAGTGGAGCGCATTTACCTCAGACACTTTTTGCATTACTACCACTCCAAGCGAGGCATGTGGAACCGGAAGATTCTCTGAGCCAATGAGTACCTGAATAGGCGGGGCCAGCCAGACTCCCACCCTCCTAAGACACTTTCACTGTGGTCTGGGCTGCATCTAAAGCATATGCCGTGATTATCATGTGTGTGTGTGTGTGTGTGTGTGTGTGTGTGAGAGAGAGAGAGAGAGTATAATTCATAATTCAAGTATGATGATTTTTGTATATCTTGCAGGGTTTTCCTCAGTTTGCCTTATCAGGTGTGTTCTACGTTAAAATGCAGTAAAAGGTAACCGTCTGGTTGCCGAGGGTGTTCTGGGGTGTCAGTGCCACTAACGACTCAGTTGTTTACAGTCAATTCTCTCCCCCAAGTGTTGTTTCACAATGAAATGAATAGAGTGGGCACTGTGCCAATCGGGTACCACTTTGCTGGTGTTTCTGCTTTATCCTCAAGGCTGGATGCCAGGAGGAGATGTTTTGCGTGTGGCTTTGAGACCATCGACTCGGGGATTATTAATTAATTTAGAATGTCTTTGAAAAATTAAATGCTGTATTTTTTCAGGATTGTTTTGAATGGAAAGTGTATATCAAATGATTTGCTTTGGTTACCTTTGTCTGTAGTGATTTTAAATGTATTTGGTCATTACTGTTTTTTAATTTTTATCTTGTTTTTTTATTTGAGTTTGTTTACCTGTGATTGGGTTAGAAGCGCGGACCTTTACTATTGACGCCACACTCCACTCAAGAGGTTTGAGGTGAGGAAACTGAACAGAAAATGAAAAAATGACAAATGCTGAGAAGCAAAGCGTCTGATAACCTCAGGAGCGTCGCAGCAGAGGTCTGCAATGCTGCGGTTGCGGTCCACAGAAACGTCCACAGACACACTCTTACAAAATCCATTCAGCAGAAAGAATGGACTTATGGAGACGATACAGAGATGCTTTTCTGTGTGACGTGGCTCAATAGACGTTACTGGAAGCTTCGAGGTTCAGGTCATACGATGAATGTGGCCATGCTGAGCCGAGCGGCTCCGACTGCGGGATTTGGGCGACAGGCAGCGTTGGCCGGCGCTTTCGCCTTTTTTACTCATTCTGTCTTAACGACCATTGAAACTCCTTTGTTTTTTAAATGGGGGATGTATCTGCGAGTCGCACTGGTTGCGCTTCCTTATGAAATGTAACTGCACCGTCTCCAAAAATGACCACAAAATGTGAGTAAATGGTTGCCGTTTGGAACCCTGGGTTCCATCTGTTTGTTTGTTTGCTACTTTTCTTAAACCTTTTTACTGAGAGAGTGGAGGCTGTGGCTGTAAGGAACCAGGAATAGACAGTGTCCCAATTCAGGGGCTGCAGTATAGGCTGTGTCCCAATTCAGAGGCTGCAGTATAGGCTGTGTCTCAATTCAGGGACTGCAGTATAGACAGTGTCCCAATTCAGGGACTGCAGTATAGGCTGTGTCTCAATTCAGGGGCTGCAGTATAGGCTGTGTCCCAATTCAGGGACTGCAGTATAGGCTGTGTCTCAATTCAGGGACTGCAGTATAGGCTGTGTCTCAATTCAGGGACTGCAGTATAGGCTGTGTCTCAATTCAGGGGCTGCAGTATAGGCTGTGTCCCAATTCAGGGACTGCAGTATAGGCTGTGTCTCAATTCAGGGACTGCAGTATAGGCTGTGTCTCAATTCAGGGACTGCAGTATAGGCTGTGTCCCAATTCAGGGACTGCAGTATAGGCTGTGTCCCAATTCAGGGACTGCAGTATAGGCTGTGTCTCTATTCAAGGGCTGCAGTACAGGCTGTGTCCCAATTCAGGGGCTGCAGTACAGGCTTTGTCCCAATTCAGGGACTGCAGTACAGGCTTTGTCCCAATTCAGGGACTGCAGTCTAGGCTTTGTCCCAATTCAGGGACTGCAGTCTAGGCTCTGTCCCAATTCAGGGACTGCAGTCTAGGCTGTGTCCCAATTCAGGGCCTGCAGTCTAGGCTGTGTCCCAATTCAGGGCCTGCAGTCTTCTGAGGCTCCATTCACAGACCAAATGCATGACAGTGGTACAGCAAGGCTGTCCCATTTAGAAGGCTCCTTCAAATGCAGCCTAGACATGCGTTGATCTTTTGCCGAGATCCCAGGATTCCATGCATGAACCTTCAAGGGACATAGCCTACAAAGGCTACATCGACGATGTCCTTCAAAGGATGCAGCCCCTGAATTCGGACCCAGCCATTAAAAATACCGATCTCCCTGGCTGATGCTGTAGTGACTGTGATTTTAACACTGATTTCTGTGAAATTGGTATTTGTGTACTTAAAACAAATTCTTAACACTGTTCATGAAAATCAAATGTATATTTTTTATTTTCAGTGGAACAACTGACAGATTGTATTTTTTTTATGCATTTGAACTATAAAAACAGATGCTTGTTTGAATAATCATTAAAAGTGTGCAGTTACAAAAGAGGGTCTGGGTCTATACACGGGATACTAAACACGTACAGTTTTTACACAGGAAGGATAATTTTTTCAGGTCTGCTAGTGCTCGAGTGAGATATTTCATAAAAATAAAAACAAAAGACACACATGCAGGCAAATGGATAAGCAGCTAGATGTTAGACATTAAGTAGTGTCCTTCAGTAGGGGACACATCTCCTTAGCCACGTGTTCGAGGACCGTGTTCGGGTTGGAGGTCTGCAGCAGGCTTTTAAGCCTGGCCCAGAAGATCTTCTCCTTGTGTCCGTCGTTATTCGGCCACTTCAAGTAGGTCTGCTGCCAAAGCAGGCTCCTCAGCTTTAGGAACTTTCTGGGGAGGGAATTTATTGGGATGGGCTCCAACAGGATGAAGACCAGCGAATCCTGCTGGATGCTCCAAGCCTGATGCTGTGCGAAGAACAGCTCATAGGTGCACCAGTCACTCTGGATGAAGTTTTGGGAGAGCACAAAGAGTGTTTTGGAGCTACGCTCCAAGCAGCTAATGATGTTGTCGATGATCCAGTCACCCGGGACAAAGTCTCTCTCGTGGATGCAGAGGTTGAAGTTTTCCCTTTCGAGGTGGGGCACCAGCTGGCACTCCACCCACCAGCTGTCCTTCTGGCTGTATGAGATGAAGGCATGGTAATCAAAGACTTGCCCCAGCCTTTGAGCTTTCTGGTTTCCCCTCTGCTTCACTCTCATCCACACCCAGAGCATCTGAAGATACCAGGCGCCATCGCAAACATAGAACACCAGCCCAAAGGCCGCTGTGACTAGGATAGTGGTTGTCACACCTACGACACCTCGGAGCCATGGATCGCAAGACATTCGACTTGGACGAAACTTTTCTAATGTTATTCCAGCAAGTTCGACAGGAGCAAAGCAAGTGTAGTCCTCAGGCCAGTCGATTAATACTGTTTTGTTGAAGCTGGTTGCAAACCAGTATAATTCACAGTTACAGATAAATGGATTGTTGCCCGCTTTGAGTCGCCGGAGTCCAAGCAGCCCTTTGAAAGCGCTTTGAGGAAAGATGTTTATGCTGTTGTGATCCACATGCAGCTCTTCCAAATTTGGTGCCCAGAGGTCAGAGGGCAAGTCTTTGATGTTATTGAAGCTCAGAAAAAGGTGCCTTACGTCAGGCAGCTGTGACATGGTATCACTGGTCATCTTTGTGATGCCTGTTTGTGAAAGGTTGAGGGTTTGCATGTATGGTGAGAGATAATCAAACACAGCATCTCCCAGTAGATTGTTGCTTAGAGAAAGGTTTGTGAGATGTGGGGACCAGTTGGTTCTGCTAAGCTGTATGACATTTTTGCTCAGGTCCAGAGTGTTGAGATGCTTCATATCATGGGTGTGATTGGAGATGAACTGAAGGTCTTTGAACTGGTTGTTTCTAAGGTAGAGTTGCTTCAAGGATGGGAACTCCTCGGGGGAGGAACAGGCAGACCACCACAGCCCGTGGTTGTGCAGAATATTGTCTGATAGGTCCAGCACTTCTAGGGATCGCAGGGCTGAGATCAAGTTGCAAGGAATGATGCTCATCCCTGTGCCAGAGAACTTCAGGTGAGTTAGGTGAGGGAACAAGCTCGTGTTGACACTGACTAATGGAAAGTAATACTGGTGATGGTGGATTTTGTGAAATGTCAGTACTCTGAGACGGACTGTCTTATTGTATCCTGGGAGATCATGAATTTTGACTCCTTCGGGTGTGTCTTGGGCAAATGTGATGTTGAAGAAGGAAAGGGTCTCAGCCGAGGATTGCATAACATTGCTAACTGCATTGGTCAAAACAGAGCTGTTAAAGAAGGTGTCCGTAAAGGTGATGTTCTGAAGGTGCTCCATGCCTTTCAACTGCTCAAAAAGGTTGCTAGTGACATCGCACTGGTCTGGAACAAATCTTTTCAGTGTCAGACTCTTAACATTGATTCTATCCAGGTCTCGAAGGATATCTCCTAATATCAATGGTTTTTCACAGAATGACATTTTAAGTGTCATTTCTTGCAATGCTGGCAAGCAGGTGAAAGAGCCAGGTTGAAAGTGACTCATTTCAGCTCCTGCACCCAGCTGCAGGTTCTTCAGAGGGATAGCACAGAGTGGAGCAAAGTCAAATGTGTTTATAGATTTAACCAAAGGACTTCCGAGGCCCAGGGAGGTGAGGTTTAGAAGATTCTGGAAAGACCTCCCCAGGCTGTATGAATTGTAGAGGTTCTGAGAGAGGTCTAAGACCCTGAGATCCGGTAGATTTAAGTCAGGAATGATCTTCAGAACATTGAAGGAGACATCAAGGATCTGGACCCTGGGGTTGCGCTGGAAGGCTAAGGGTGAGATGATTTCCAGGCCATTATGAGTGAGCTTGAGTACACAGAGGTTGGGCAGGTCCTCCAGATCGTCTCCATACAGAGAGCTGATGTTGTTGTAAGACAGATCCAGGTACTGGGTGTTCATTGCCAAGTTAGGTGGCACCTTTCTAAGGCCATGTTTGGATAGGTCCAGTTGTTCCTTTGCCAGGGTAAAACAAGTCAGTTCTGTGTTTGTTTGCATTGTGAACCTTCCATCTGCTATCAGTATCATCAGACTAAGGGCAAACAAAGCAAATGTTATAAGGTTCCTCCTGAAACGCACAAGAAGATGCACGTGTTACCAATTTGCAAAACAATACAGCTGCCGTTTTGTTTATGTGCTTCTGTTTGTCTTAAATATGCACAAGAAGGTACAATAATGATTTCACAATCTGTGCTTGAAAGAAGAAATTTGCTTTTATTTTGTAGACAAAAACATTAAAAACCTAAAATAGCAATTTACATGGCTGATAATGTGTTGCCAGTGTGTATTAACAGGAAACAAGGTGCAGCTGCAGAATTAGTCAAGCTTAGCAGATGCAAATTGATAGGTTCCTCTGTTTAAAATACTATTAGTTTATATTACACACTGGACAACTGCCAGTTTAACACTTAATGCATTGTTTTTTTTCCCCAGTATGAATACGTTTTATCTCTGGGTAAAGCCTACATCGCATCAGCAGGTCAAAATACTTCTGGTTTCTGGAAATAAAACTAGTTATATTAAACTGGACATAGAGAACAACTGATTTACCTTAACTTCTCGTCTTGGTTTTGCATTTTTTTTTCTCTTTTGGTTCTTGGATATATTTACTTTTTCAGGATCGGTCAATCCGGTCCGGTGCCCTCATTCCCTCTGCGACTTTCAGGGACTGCCGTAGTTTCAGGGTCTCAACGTGCCTCTGCGTCCCTCTCGCTAACGTGACCATGGTTCATAGATGGCAGTGCTGCACGTTACAGGAAGAACTCGAAAATCGCTTCCCTTATTTGCATACAAAATTCTCTCACTTTCAAATGTTTTATGTGGTTTGGCGTGAGAACATGTATCTCACCTATACTGCGTTCCAAATTATTATGCAAATCATATTTTTCTCAGATTTTCCAAATTACCTATATGAATTGCAGTCATTGTAATTTTCCAGTCATCAACTATTAGAGTACAATTGAAAGGTTTTTGAACAAACTGCCCAATGATAACAGTATATTTAAAAAAAATAAAACACTCAAAATGCACTCAAATGCATGTTCCAAATTATTATGCACAACAGAGTTTCCAAACTTTTCATTTTTATAAAGAACAAAAAATGGTCATTTG
>JAOYFF010000063.1:32706920-32722131 GCA_025773925.1 Cryptomyrus ogoouensis | reverse complement strand
CTCTGCTGAGGCAGCCTATGTCACATGAGGTAAGGCAGGGCTCTGCTGAGGCAGCCTTTGTCACATGAGGTAAGGCAGGGCTCTGCTGAGGCAGCCTATGTCACATGAGGTAAGGCAGGGCTCTGCTGAGGCAGCCTTTGTTACATGAGTTAAGGCAGGGCTCTGCTGAGGCAGCCTATGTCACATGAGGTAAGGCAGGGCTCTGCTGAGGCAGCCTTTGTCACATGAGGTAAGGCAGGGCTCTGCTGAGGCAGCCTTTGTCACATGAGGTAAGGTGGGGCTCTGCTGTGGCAGCCTATGTCACATAAGGGAGGGTGGAGCTAGTCAACCAGTAAACATTATTTACCATGGGCCTCAGACATAAATGCGAACAGACGTTACTCGATAGAACGTAAGTTGACGGATACCTGTAATGTAGAGTTAGAGGTAGAATGCTTTTTCACAGCTTGCAAGATGGTGGGATCAATCAATTGGCTCAGTGAACAAGGATACTGATCTTAAATGGCTGAACTCCTGTCCAGTAATCAGTAATTAAGAGAACAGAGATGATAATTAGGATTATTATACATTGACAGCCGGATTTAGTCAAGTCAAGCCAAGTCAGTTAGGTTTACTGTCATTTCAGCCATATACACGGTACACAGTGACACGAAACATTGTTCCTCAAGGACCAAGGTGCAACACAAAGAACATAAACAGAGAACACAAGACAACATAAGTGCAGGCAGGACAGAACTTTACAGAGTCCAATGAGAGCAAAGAGAGAGAGTGTGAGATAAACACAAGAGCAACAATACAATGTTACAGGGCGAGACAACCTGCAGTGCAGTGGACAAAAACAGGAGGAGGACTAGTGTGAAAGAATACAGTATTATAACAGATACTGTATTCTAGCACTTCCTGCTTAGTTTGTTGCTTTTCTGTAATTGGTTCAAACATCTTTAGGCTAATTCTGCTTTTAGGACCCAGGGGCTCAAATTGAACTAGGGATGCAAATTCAGGGAATTTTCTGAGGAGGGATCTTTCCAAGGGAATTATTTGGAATTATTAGAGAATTGATATTGTTGTCAAACATACACAATAAGTACACTAATAAAAACGAGAGAGAATTTGAAGTCGTTTATTAGGTACCCCACTGGCTGCGGGAAACTGTAAAAACTGGTCTGAAACACTTCAGATTCAGCTTCTCACCATTCCTTTCCAAACCTGCACTGGCCCCAGGGGTCTAAGTTTCATTTCATTTCAGTTCCTCTTCTCACCTCTCAGATCTTCTCTATTCTTAGTACCAGACAAGAGTTTGCAACATAGAAGTGATACGAACCACATTTCCAGAAAAGTCGAGAAAAACACTTTCTAAAAATGCAATAAAATCTGTAACTTGGTATTTCACTTGAACCTTTGTCTAACAGGCAAAAGGAGAAAGAAAGATTTTTAGTGTTTACACAGACACTTAATGACTGTACAAATGACAAAAGTGTGGCTCCGTAGACATAGAGTCTGTGCTTGACTGGCCTGCCTGCAGCCCAGATCTGTCCCCTATTGAAAATGTCTGCCGCATCATGAAGAGGGGAACCGGAAAATGGCGACCATGGACTGCTGGGCACCTCAAGTCTTGTATACAGCAAGAATGGGCAAAAAATTCACTTGCAAAACGGCAGCAATTAGTTTCTTCAGTTCCCAAACGATTCAGAAGCGTAATAAAAAGAAAAGGGGATATGAGCCAGTGGGACACTTGCCTCTGTCGCGATTCTTTTGGAGTGTGTTGCAGGCATCAATTTCTAAATGTTTGACAACATATGTTTAACAAATAGAATTAAGTTTGTATTTTATTTGTCCTTTTGCCTGTTAAATGAAGGTTAAAGTAAAATACGAAATACACATTTTGGTTTTTATTGCATTTTTAGAAAGTGTCCCAACTTTTCTGGAAATGGGGTTTGTACATACAGTATGGTGAGAGTTTTCCATAGACCTAGGAAGTGAGTAACTTTTTCCCCGCTTTCTCTCCGTCAGGTGCAACCTGCCGCCGCTGTCTAAGGAGTACACTGACGATGTCGGGACCAAAACACACTTGGTGTCTGCGAATCCCAGCATCATCGAAAAAAGGTACTGGGTCCTTCTCAGCCGTTTGAGCAGACAGGCTCTGTGAGTTTGGCTGCGTTAGAGGACACTGGAGTGTCCATCTCCATTTTTTAATTTTTGCAGGGCCTTTCATTAATTTTTGAGACGGCAAGATCAGACAGTTCCTGGAACAACTTGGGGTTAGGGGCTTTGCTCAAGGGCACAACGGCAAAATGCCGACCGTGGGATTTAAACCAGCGACCTTCCGATCACAGGTGCGATATCCCAGCCTGCTGACTCACAGACATCTCAAACCCGAACGATGTTGGACAGCTATTGCCCAAAAAGAGTGATGTCTGTAATGGGGGGGGGGGGTCATGGTAGCCAGCAAAGCCACCATTCATCGTAATCGTGGCAGACCTAGAGGTCCTCTGAGCTGCTTGTTGACCTGACCTGCTGGAGGCCTCACTGCCCACCCCCCCCAGTACCCCTTTGAAGGTTCATCACAGACAGGTGACTTGCACTGTTAGGTGAAACGCTGGTGAAGAGTAGGTAGAGTTACTGTAGCTGTGCGCTGCAACAACAGTAATGTGGTCTTAAGTATCCTGACGATCTTAAGCCATCTCGCAGATGGGATGTGGCCTTACACATCCTGACAATCTTAAGCCATCTCGTAGATTGGATGTGGCCTTAAACGTCCTGACAATCCTAAGCCATCTCACACATGGGATGTGGCCTTAAACATCCTGACAATCTTAAGCCATCTCCCGGATGGGATGTGGCCTTATGCATCCTGACAATCATAAGCCATCCTGTGGATGTAACAACATGCGTAACTGAGACGTCTTCAAAAAGCACCCTTCAAGCTGAAAGCATGGACATCTAATACTCAGATGTTTTTGGTATCTAAAAAGGCAGTTATTAACTTCATAATTCAGTGTAGTTTTGTGTTTTTGTAGAGTTGTTTTTTCCGCCTCTGGCACTGTAAGCCATGACTGTTAATTCTCTGGATTAAAACTGAGCCCTGCTTTATTTAGCTGGTCTTCATGAATAATAGTTCTTCAGAACTGGAACTGAAGGCCTCAGCCTTTGAGGAAACCTGTCACATTTTTTTTCTCTGGATAAGTTGATCTCTACGGTTCGGGTATGCCTGACTATTCAGATATAAATCTTTGATTTGGTTTGTAATCTTTCAGTGTAATTGAATTCCTCTGAGCAAATGAATTTCCATTAATGAGAAAGATGTAGGTGGAGATACTGGCATCCTTATAAAGCTGCTTCTGCGTTTCCTGCTTGTGGCCTGCAGGTTTCAGAACCTCCTGTGGTCAAGGAGATCCTTTGTGGAGAGCATGAAGGCTTATGGCTCCAGCTACATCTACATGCCGGCCTTCTCCATGAAACCCGGGACGGACCCATCCCTTCGGGTTAGCTACGCCCTGTCCGACAGTGGCTCCAACCAGACGCTGCTCTTTGCCAATCCAGACTTCCTGAGGAGCGTGGACAGGTTCTGGAAGGCCCGTGGCATCCATGCCAAGCGTCTCTCCACAGGCCTCTTTCTTGTGAGCCTGGCACTGGGACTCTGCGAGGAGGTCACCGCCTATGGCTTCTGGCCCTTCTCCGTGGGCCTGGATGAGGGCTTCATAAGCCACCACTACTATGACAACGTCCTGCCCTTCTCCGGCTTCCACGCCATGCCTGAGGAATTCCTGCGGCTGTGGCAACTGCATAAGGGTGGCGTCCTGCGCATGCGCGTCGGCAGATGCCCGTCGGAAGCTGGGTAGTCCCTCACTGGCCCAGCATGCGAACATTCGTCCGGGCTCCCTCCATACTTGCCTCTGCATGCCTTCCCTTCCCTAACGTTTGATGTTTTTAGCTGGCAGAGATGCCTGTTTGGAGTCATGGATCCTGAAAATGTCGCAGACGTCGATCTGGGTCGGCAGGACACGGGGGAAGGAGGGGGAGGGGAAAACCAGAGGAGAGAACAAAATGAACAAGTCAGTGAGGTCAGCACTGCAGCTGCTCAACCAGAATCACAGGGGAAGAGGGAAGTGCTGGCGATTAATGGCAAGGATTGTCACAGTTCATGAAGCAAGACTTCAGTGTGGAACCAGCAGTCCAGACATGAGAACTGAGCATTAATACTTTTCTCTATTTCCTTTGATGTTTCCAAACTCGCTACTCAATTGACGTCATTTTAGCTGTAGGGTAACCTAACCTGCTAACAAAAAAATGAATATATCTTGGTGTCATAATACATCAACATAATAAGAAGCTTATGGGTGACAGAGAAGGACCCCATACCAATGTTTGGGAAAAGACATGTGGAACTATCAAGAATCCTAAATCAACAATTTGGTTTGTCCTCAGTGAACATGAGGGGATGCCATGAGAGGCAGCTCAGTTGATGGCAGGAGTGGGTTCTGGGAGAGCCCGGTTCTCCATGGGTCCTTCCTTTTGGGAAGAACAATTTACAAAGGACACGCAAGAGTTCATGGTGAGGCTGCACTGGGGCCATTTTGACAGTGTTAAAATCCACCCCCCAAGTCACATTAAACTGCAATAATCAGCACTTTATGGTACAAACATGTGGGGAAATTCATACATTACAATCTTCGTTCTATGGAATTAGCGATGTCAGCTACCTCCTGAACTGGAGAAATGGTTGGAAGATGGATGGAAGGCAGTGGGAGAAACGCATGTGGTTCCTAACAGTGTTTTCATTTGCCTTTGATGCTGTACGATTGGCTCCACTCAGGGGCACATAATGCACTGCTTTGTTCGTTTACATCATCTCCCAGAAAGGTCCCCACTTCGTGCTTGTTGTCTCGTCCTGTTCCATCGAGGTGCCGGTTGAATGTGCTCTGAAGGCTTTAAGAGTGCCTTGTCCTTATTAGCTGGACATAACAGAAGGAGCAAGAAAAAATGAATTTTGTATTTCAGTGAGCGATACCTTCAGAAACACTGCAGTGTGTCAGAAACACCCGTTAATAATGAAGTGTGTCTTTGGGGACATGCGATTTCCCCGCTTAGGGTGATGAGGTGACTTAACCTACAGTTGTATCTGTATTCTAAGTTGGTCGGCTGGTCGTTCTGGTAGTTTCAGATCCTGAGGATTTTACTCCTTATCGTCCTAAATTTCCTGCCTACTTTTCTGAATGTCATTCTGTATTTAGAGGAGATGCAATTTAACCCAGTTTATTGGCACTATAATTTTTTTGTGGCACATTAAGCCAGAGGAGTAGAATAATGGAATTTTTATGTCTTCATGACTGTTGGATAGCTTTTGTCTGCACTGTGTGTTTAATGCAATTAACCTTTCATGCTGGTACCATAGTGTTTCAATAGGGCTCGAATTGACAGTATTGATGTTACATTGATGGTAAATGCTGAAGAAGCCATTTCACCTGAAAATGATGAAAAGGTCAGATTTAGTTTTCTCTGTTTCCCGTCAACCAGGAAACACCTTTTTACTGGCTGTTTTTCTCTGGGGGATTACAGTCAGAGCTGGCCGACGTTTGTCAGTGAAAACCACAGAAAAACAAGATCTGACAGATTTTTCTTTTTAAATGTAACGTGAATGTGATCACTGAGCAGTTTCTAAATGTAAATATAGCCTAAATGAAGATGTGGCGCTATATCGGCTAGCATCCCAGCAGGAAATGATGTTTGGTTTGTGCCGCATGCTGATTTGTTGGCATTGTGGTCTTCAGGGAACCAGCCAATCATGTCAAGGTTGGCAAAGTAAGCAAGGGTGTGACCAATCACGTCACAGCTGACCATGTCTCTGCATTACCTATAGAGTAGAAAAGTGAGTTTTGTGTATGAAAAGCTGTCTGTGTTGTGATGTTCACTTGTACCACAGTACCCTTTGTACCGTGGTACCTTTTTGCCATGGGAGCCCTGCACCACGGTATCTGCCACCGCTTCACAGTGGTGGGGCAAGAGTGAGGGCTGGGGGTGGGCTCGGGGGGAGGGGGGTTGGAATTATTCCCACAGGATGGATAGTTGAAGTGCTTTGGGTCAATAACTGCCCATCAGTGTCATCCACCTGAATCACTCTAAGGCAGCTCTGCTCTTTGGCTAATAACGTCACTTTTTGAGGAAACTTAATGTTCTGCCCCATAAAACCCTCTTCAGCGTGGGATGCTGGTCTGAGTCAGCCAGCCTGGCCTTGTAGCCTTGTACGTGTTTCTGTTTCCTGCACTGAGTGGACAAGTAGCGGTCCGTCCCTGACAGCTGCCAATGTATTTTGATTTTTTTAAAGCTGTGTTATTGTTTCACCTGTAACTCTTCTCACAATCGGTGCTTTAATTTTAGGAAGGAAATTTGGTTTCAGTTTAAGGAGCATATTACATATTTACAAAAATATTTTTTAATTGTGTAAAGCGTATTTTTTAATATTTTCAGAGAGGGTTGTTTTTCTATAATTGTGTGTGTGGCGAAATGCAAATGTTGGCAGATTTTTCTCTTTCATGTCTGGTTTCAGCCTCAAAATAAAACAGGAACTTCAACAAATTCTCATGTACGATAAAGTTACAAAGCTACCTCTTCCAATTAATGTAAAGAGCTTTTCTTTGTACCAGCTAGTGTTCGAGCAGCTATGCCGTAACATGCCTGTCATCTCACTGGTCAGTTCGCTTTCATGTCTAATAGTGATGTAATGTTGCACTTAGCTTAGAATTCGGTGATAACACACCACACAGTGCGCAACAATGAAATGTGTCCTCTGCATTTAACCCATATGTGACTTTCGTGACATAGCAGGGGATAGCTAATTCAGCGCCCAGGGAGCAGTGTTTGGGGACAGTACCTTGCTCATGGGTACCTCAGTGGTGCCTTGCTGGTCGGGGAATCGAACCTGCAATCTCCCGAGTACACGTGTGCTTCCCTAACCATCAAGCCACCACTGCCCGCACGATTTAATACACTTCACGAAATTTCTAACAAATGTAGATGTCTTGGGCCCATCTCCTCTACAATCTGATTGGTTATCTATCTGAACCAATCATTTTTCGTTCTGCCCTCAGAACATTTTTGAGTAAGTAAAACCGCAGCACAACATAGACTGACAGTGGAGCTGTTGTCCCAAATCTCTTCCCCTGTCCGAATTCCTTCCCCTGTGACGTATCGCTTGGCTATGAGGCCGATGATGCAGTCATGATGATCAGCAAAACAGCTAAGCAATATGTCGCAGGGGGAAGGAATTCGGACAGAGGAAAAGGTTTGGCATGACATGACAGCTTAATTGGCAATTAAAGCACTCAAAAAAAGACACAGTTGGCAACACAGCTTAAATACTGCAATGGATATCAAAACATAATTGAATCGAGAAAATTCCAGGCACAAAATATCGTTACGCCCCTAATGTCTAACATCTTTCCTGGTTCTCATAACTACGTTTGGCAACAGAAGGAAACGGACCAATCAGGCAGTGAAGTGACCAAGAAACTGACCAATTCCCCTTCAAAGCGAACAATGAGTTTTGAGTATTTAAAAGTTTTAAAATGGCAAATGTATCACTTATCACTTATTTAAATGGTTTTGGAAAAAGTAATTTATTTATTAGCAGAAATGATTTATGTGAAATTGTTTTTTTATTTTTGAACCTGTCCCCACGTTGTGTATGTTTAATTGGTACCTACAAGCACATAGTGTCGTGTTAATTTGGGGTTTCTTCTGTTACGGTATGGAGTTGTAAACCTGGCTGATATTCCTACCCCAGGTCACTGCAACTGCAACCCCCCCCCCCCCCGTGTCAGGAAACACCAGCACTGGTGTTCTGGCACTGACCCCCCCCAACCCGATTGCCTTCTGCATTCTTACAGTGTCCTGCTCAAGTTCCCCGATTGTGAGTCTCAATAAACTGGCAAAATGGCTTGCGGCTTGTCGTGTGTTTTGTGGCTCGCTGGCACCCCCAGGAGGGCGGCCGAGGGAACGCGGTTAGGGGAGTGGGCGGCTTCCTCGCGTTTGCTGTCACTTCTGCTCAGTCCTTGCATCTGGGGCTCGTCCCACTAGGGTCACCGATGACACAGACCGCCTTTGTACTTAGTTTTTCCTAACGATTATGGCATCTCCATATGTCACAGCAGTAACACACTTGAGTGGTGACACCGGCCTCGTTTTTCGCAGGACTGCATCTCTGTGGACTCCCGACCGGGAGACGCCGGGTGGGTCACACGCTACCTGTGTGGGCGGCTCAGTCAGAAATGCCGCTAGTATAAATAATTGAGCCTGAGTGGTTGCTATGAGACGTCAGTTCATTTGTCTCTATTCCACTGCCGTGTAAATTTAATGTCGGAGCACAAGGATTCTGCTGGCAGCCCGGCTTTGAACATGTACTTTCTCTGATTGTTTTGTCGACAGTGTGCCTGGCTTAGGGGAAGCCTCTCTTACGGCAGGAAGGGTGCCATCCATGACCCTCTGACGCGATAGCCTTGCTTTTTACTGGCCCGCTTTCTGGCTCTCTCGCTGTTGGCTAATGGGGTGAGGAGGGGGTGTCGTCACGGTAACAGAAGAATCTCAGGGAGGATGTAGGAGAGCAGCCTGAGCTGGGGGAAGATCGAAGGCTTCTTTGGTGACGACACCATCAGGATCAGAGGAGTGCGAGGACACAGCAGCGCAGCCGGGCAGACGCCCGCTGCCCCTTCATGGAGGGTGGTGTCCAGGGCTGTGACCATGTGGGTACCGGGCACGGATCTGCTCAAACCTAACATGCTGTGGGTCAGACTGGGGAGTCATTCTGCCGACCGTGGCACACACACATGTGCTCTCAAACACACTCACACACACAGGCACATGCACACACACTCACACACACAGGCACATGCACACACACTCACACAGGGACACGCACACACGTGCTCACACACACACATGCACACATACTCACACACACATGCTCACACATGCACGCACACACGCATACATATGCTGCAGTGGAATCAGCAGGGAGCATGTGCCGTCTCCAGCCGTACGGCCCCCTCAACAAGTCCTCACATCTATCAGCTGTCAGATTAATTACAGTGCCAACGATGTTCTTGGTGAGCAGCTGTGCTGGGAAAGCAGAGGTTTTATTGATCAGAGGTCTGAGGAGACTCATCAGCAGCCCGCTCTGCATGACAGATAAGGTGGCTTCTTCGGGAGGGGTTCAGAGCTCCTCGGAGCTCCTCAACCCAACAGATATTGAGCAACAGCCCCCCCCCCCCCATGTTGGGGTCAATTGTCGTCATATCCCACCTGTTCATCGTCCACAGTAGCCAGCCTAAAACTCCAGGCCCTGTGGGGACATGCTGAGGTTATTAACTGCTCAGATGCATGTAGGACAGTCACGCAGACGTAAGGCAGGACTGTCAGCGCATGTGACGATACCAGGCATGGTCCTCCATGAATGCCGGCGATTCTCTTCATCTCCATGGTGATGTTAACAAGTTAACAGGTAATGCTGCCTTTATTAGTTACTTAAGACCAGCTCACTTACATTTCAGCCTGTCAAACACATTAGCGTTTTGCAGTAATCAGGCTGGCTGACCTGAGAGTACAGGCTTTGGGTGTGAATGTTTAGCAGTGATCTAGCTCACGGTCCCTCAGCCGCTTACCTTAGTGGGGCCGTGGTTCTAGATTAGGTAAACATGGTTTGGTACGTGATAGAACACCCAGAAAAAACTGCATACCCCCCCCACCACCACCCTGGTTGGCAAACCCTCCCCCCCATCTCACACAGTTGGCTGCAGACACTTTGTAATGGTCAGTAGTCAGGTCTTGTGCTTGGACAGGTGGAAAATCCCAGAGCGACCTGCAGACAGACGTAGATCTGTGGCATCTAGACAGGCACCAGAAGGCAGAAAGGAAAATGTGCTTTTTACTGTGTGTGTAAGATGGTGACTTTGTCTTGACTATATTTAGTCTATTTGTAGAAATAAATGTGCGCTTCCCCTGTGCAGATACAGCCACGGGAAAAATGAAGAGACAACAGGACAATTTTCGCGACATTTGTCTGTTTTTTTCTCATTTTCCAACTTGAAGCTTCCAGCCGGCCAGTCACCTGGTCTGGGGGGGTCTGTGGCTCAGCGGCCTAAGCCTTTGTGATCATCATCATCATCATCATGAAATAAAGATGTCCAGGGACACGTGGAAATCAGCAGAATCAGGACGTGCATGTCGGATATGTGGGATTATCTACAGCAGCAGAGCAAAGTGCGACAGCAGCTCGTTGACACTGACCCTCCAGAGACACTGCCGCAAAGGACCAATGTTTTTAACAAGCACCTCAGGAAAGCTGCCAGAGGCCTACATGCCCTCCCCAGGAAGGAGAAAATCAATAATTTTCCTTGGCATAAAAAAATGCAGCTTCTGTAAAACTGCAGCCAGTCTGTAGCTGAGGGGATTTTCCCAGCCCTAACGGGACCTTCAGCGTGATTAGTGACCTTGGGCCTGGCTTTGATTCTAAGTTTCGCATTGTCTGACCCCCCCCACAACACCCCCACGTCTCCTGTTTCAGTGTGTTTCCGGTGCAGCCCTAGTCAGAGACCGACAGCCTGGCAGCTACCTCAGGCTTCCCTTTGCTTCTGCCAGGTGCAGTTTTGGTTCTCCTCCGGTTCTCCGTTGGATCAGGGTTCTGAGCTGACAGACAGGAGGCGTACCCCCCCCTCCCCCCCCATCCAATCTGTCTCCCCACCCAGCTTCTGAAAGCCAGGGATCCTTCTGGAAAAGCGGACTGGAGCCAGCATGCAACTATCATACGCACTTCTTACCTTCCAGTCACTGTTACGGAGAATTGGCCCTGAATCCTCAGTGTCAGTATGTGGGCATCACTGCCCTGGCGGTGGCTCGTCTCGGCAGGCATCCGTCCAGCGACACCTCACTGCCTCCGCAGCCGCCACGGTGGTCATGCTCAAACCTGCATCCTGAGGGCTGATACAGGCTGTGTTTATGGATGTCGCAAACCCAGCCAGGCTCAGCTAGCCTCACAGGGGATGGCAGACGGGTCGTTCCTGTCATCACTGCTGCTTAAGCCTGCATTTCTGAGTGACTTTATGTATGCAGATTTTAGGTATTTCAACATGCACACAGGCACAGTGGCTGTATTTGTGTCAGTGCTGCTCCACATGACCCCCCATCTATTTGCAGCTTCCTGTTCCTCTCGGGTCACATGAGTTACCCAACTTTCACCCTGCAGTCCAAAAATATGCAGTTAGGCTATGTGTCCATCTGTGTATCTATGTGTGTGTGTCTGTGTATCTGTGTGTGTCTTATGACATCGTACATCTGCGGCCCATAATGCATCTGGGCGTGGAGCAGGATGGGGTCTGTCATGTGACAGGCAGTCAGGGAGAAATATCACCTTCGGGGGGCTCAGGCACCGCTGTGGTGGAGAGAAGACACCTCGAGGCTCAGTCCTGATCCCATTGTGGCTGAAGTCGGGGGGCGGAGGCCGTGTGACGTCGCGATGTCAAGAGGACCAAGCAATGCAGTGTGTGCTGCTTAGGGACCCAGCAATGCAGTATGTGCTGCTTAGGGACCCAGCAATGAATAAATGAGAAAGAAAGGAAGGAAGGAAGCCATAACAGCAGGCAGGTAAACACACAGAACACAGCTGAATACCCTCTAGTCCCTCGTTGTAGGAAACCGTCTTTGTCAGATACTGCACTTACTGATGCAGTGAGTCGAATCAATAACCACAAGCCAGACCAGCACTGGCTCCATCTGCCTGCCTGCATCACTGAAAAAAGGTCAGTCTGGCTTAAAGCCGAGCTCCAGATGCCGATTTTAAGTCTCTGGGGTGATTTGGCAAAAGTGTCATCACGTTTCCTCCAAGCCACAGTTGGTAGCTGGCTCACTTCTAGCGTTTACGAAGGCTGAATTCAAACAGATGCATCCTGATCCAGCTTTATTCTCAAAGGAACGTACAGTGGTGCTGGAAAGTTTGTGAATCCTTTAGAATTTTCTGCACCTCATTTTTTAATTCCTGCACCTGACTATTTCCCCCTCAAATTAACTGGTAACCCTTTTCACACAAAAATATGTAGTATTGGATACTTTTTCTAAATAAATAAAGGAACAGATATAATGTATTGTGTCATTATGTTTAATTGGGTTCTCTTTATATAGTTTTTGGACATCTGATCAGGTATTAGGTCACATTTATGCAGAAGTAAAGTAGATTCTACCGCCTTCGCAGACTCTCCAGGCCTACTGTCGGAGCTCTTCTTCGGGCCTGCTGTCTCTGCTGCCGCCTTCGCGGCCTACTGTCGGAGCTCTTCTTCGGGCCTGCTGTCTCTGCTGCCGCCTTCGCGGACTCTCCAGGCCTACTGTCGGAGCTCTTCTTCGGGCCTGCTGTCTCTGCTGCCGCCTTTGCGGACTCTCCAGGCCTACTGTCAGAGCTCTTCTTTGGGCCTACTGTGTCTGCTGCCATATCCCTACCTTCCCGGTGGTCTTTGTGACTCGCTCTGAGCTCTCATTCCTGTGGGCTCTTCCTCTAAGCATTCCCTCGCTATGGAAACAGCTCTCTAAGTTCAGCCTTATTTTAACTAGCAGTGGAAACTCAGCCTGCGGCCCCTCTACCCTGCAGGTGGGCCCCACAAAGGCCCCTTCCTATTGTCTCCATCTCATCTCCATCTGAATCAGCGTTGCCATCGCCACCCACCACAGAATGTGCTTTGGCTCAAGGGGTGTGGCCTCCGTGAGTGACAGCAGCACTTAGCCAATGGGAGTGAGGCATGATGTACATGGAATGCTGACTTTTCTGACCTTTACGTCCCACATAGATAAACAAGCAAATAGTTTTGGTCCCCACATTGTGGGGACCGAATGTCAAACCTGTTACTTTTAATCTTGCTGGGACATTTTTCAGGACCCCACAATATAAACCTCAATTTCTGGTTATGGTTAAGGTTAGTGCTGGTAGGGTTACGGTCGGCCCGGCCTGTGTCAGTCTGGTTTCTTTGTGCATATGTAGCTTTTTATGTTTTTAGACTTTTAACAGAAATGCAAATTCAAAATTTTGCGAGTAAGATGGATAAAGCAGTGATGGGATTTTCAGAGCATTTTGTGATGGCTTTCTTGCGGATTAGTTCCCTGGCGCCTGTGTCAGCCCTGGATCTCCACCCCCTCCTCCATCTGTGCCCCCACGCTCCTCCCTGGGGTGACCCTGCCCCTGAGCCTCCACCTGAGGGAGACCCTTCCTCCGCAAACAGGCGCAGCGCTTCAGTGACCCGTCATTCATGGTGATCTGCACCACCTGTGCCTTCACTCCGGGGGGTTCCTGGCTGCTGCAGTAGCAGTGTGCTTCTGACCCACCCCCCTCCAAAGCAGATGTCACATCAGCATACAGCTCCTGTGTCCCGCCCCCCACGGTTCCGGTTGGCAGCCAATAGAAGACAGTGGGCCGGTGTGGGGGTGAGCGTGCCGCAGCTTGGCGGGACATGACAGCTGGTCTGACCTGCGTCTGCGCCAGCCAATGTGCCCCCCGCCAGCCAAGGCACTGACCTCCACCCCCACCCGGCTGAAAAGCGTCACACATCCCCACACAGGTGTGCCACCGCACGCCCAACTACCACGTCCTGGTCAAAGTCGTCCCCTCAGCGTGTCATCGGCGTGTCCCCAGTGACGTCTCACGCTGGGACAACAAGTGCCCCGCAAGCCCCCCTGCAGGCGAAGGCATCTTCTCAAATACTTAAAGAATGTGGTGTGGGGGTATTTAGGTTTAATTTAATCCAAAGGATGCATCTAGCACAGAATTGTAGAGAAGGTTCTGGGTGATCTCATCTCCCACATGGTCTGTCTATAGACTCCGGGGTTAGGGGTGTCTTCCTAATGCTCTGGAGCTTCTGCTCCCTCCCTGAGAGAGTGACCCTCCCCCAACTCCCCCACGCACAACTGCCCCACTCAGATCTGCCTCCCTGCCCCCCTTCCCCTCTGCTCATCACGCTGCACCTTCACCCCCGCACGGCTGCCTGCCCAGGCCCCTCACCTCCCCCAGCTGGCCCCAGCTGTCACCATGGATGAATTAAGGAGAGCAGGGGGTGGGATAATTCACCAGGCTCCCCCCCCCCGCCCCTGTATCATGTTCCTGTGATGTATTTCCAGGATTTAAACATGTGGAGCAGCAGAGTCCCTGAATCAAGAGGCTCCAGGCAAGTTGGGGAGCAGAAGGAGGTGCTGGGAAGGCGGAGAAGGCAAAGGAGCAGTGAGGAGATCCCCCCCTGCACACCCCAGGGAGCAGGATGAAATGGGAGGGGTGCTGACATTAGACAGGGAAGCCGAGTCCTTTTAATGGCCCTGCACTAAAAGATGGGCACCTCCCGTCAGCGCAGAGACACCCTGAGTGACACCTTTACGTCACAATTTAAAGTGGGCAGCCATGAAAAAAGGCTCAATCTGAATCGTCACAGGGAAAATAATACAAAGAATCTTAGCTATGTGACACAGAGTGAGATTTGGTTTCATATTTGCATCACACTGGGTATCAAAAGGCTGAATTCAGCAATAACCCCTCAGGATCAGTCACCCCCACACACAGGAACAAGAGGCACCGTCTGTCCAGCCCATGTTAACCAGTCACCCACAGCCACGTAAGAAGCTCTAGACAGAAATCAGAGACACTCAGTCAGGCTCCCTCACGTCGCTCTTCAGGTGACATAACGAGATGAATGAGGTGCGAATGTCAGAAAGAAAGGGACTCAACAGAGAAGATCTTTCCTGTCATATGGAAGAAAGAACATTGTAGATATAGATGGAAACTTAATTTCAATTTCACCTCTCAGTTCCTCCAAATTCCATGAGACTCTCATGCTGTCCCCTCAGGTATCATCTGGTGAAACTTTTCTGGGGTGGGGGGCAGCATGTGCCAGCGAATGAATGACAGGTTGGAGGGCAAATGGCTTGAACAGTCCTTGATCTGCACAGCCAATGCATGAGAGGCAGAATGGGCGGGGCCACAGTCCGATTGGCTGCTCTCCAGGTGTCAAAACTTTGGAATGATCTTAGAATAAACAGCATGTACGTTTTTTCTATTATTTCAAGCCACCCTCTCTTTCTGCCTGCTGGCAGGATGCTGCAGTGACAGGGTGGGGCGGTTTTGGGACCTGCAGGGAAGGGGGGGGGGTGGTTTTGGTGGGTGACGTGAGAGGGGGGGGTGGTTTTGGTACGTGGAGTG
>JAOYFF010000063.1:32665873-32685567 GCA_025773925.1 Cryptomyrus ogoouensis | reverse complement strand
CCCCCCACCCTTGGCCCTCTATCCGGCTCGGTGGGGCATTTCCGCCCCCGTTGGCGGCGGCCGGGGTGGGGGGGGGGGGGGGGGGGGGGGGGGGGGGGGGGGGGGGGGGGGGCATTCTGACTGATGTAATATGTTTTTCTCAGCATGGGTCGGGGATCGATGTGAGCCAAGGGCAAATGAATATTCCACGTAGCTGGCCTGGGGACATGGGGGGGGTTGCGACGAACATGTGACGTGGGCCCTGCATCTAACCCGACACATAATCACCGGCACCAAGACAAAGGCCACGGCTCCCGGCAAACACACTACGCGCAGCCTACAGGCCCGCGGCTACAAAGTTGCCAGATGGAGAGATTTTCAGCATTTTAAAGTATTTTAATCATCAAGCCATGATGAACTGATCCATTACATCACAGAGAGGGACAGGAAGTCGACGCACTTGTATTCTAAAGCCCAGCAACCTCCAGCAATTTATCACTGTGCAGAAAGAAGTGTATGAGATCAGAGCTGATTAAGCAACTACTACCCAATGGATTTCCATTCCACATCAGTCGTGTTTGCTGAAGGATTCAGCTGTAATGTGTAACTTGTGACACTTCCTGTGAGAGAGATCAAGGTTAGAAAAATGAGTGTTAGACCACTACTGGCAAAATAACCTCACAATTGAATGTGCCAATTTAACCATAAAAACATTTAGATGGGAACCTGAACCCATAGGGCTACGTTACAGAGGGAATCCTGGGCTATCTGGATCAGACAGAGTTGCAGTCGTTTCTGCACGGCGTGGAAATCTGGATCAAAGCCAAGAAGGAAAAATGTAGTTGCACATTAAGGATTCTCCAAACTAAAGGCTGTCCACAGTGTTTTTCAGTCCTGCTGCAATAATGTTCTAACACTTTGTGGTACAGCACCTGCCCGAGGGAATCATTTGCTGTTTTCGGACAAAAACACCCTCGATAAAAACATGAGGCTTTAAAAGCTACTTCTATGGCCTCTGGAGTGCTTCATGGGTGTGTGGAGATTAGTCACCTGCCTGTTTGTTTTGCTGCTGTCACTCAGCATGAGCTCTAGGCTTCGCTGAAATGCTGCCCTCCTCAGCAAGGCTGCAGACTGTCCTCAGCTTTCTGTGCCCATTGGCTACTGCGGTCTTTTTGGACACGTCAGATCCTACAGAGGCACTGTGGCTTTGCAGGTAGAGAGCTCTCCTGCTTCATAATCAGCAAGGTCTGTGGAATCAGTGAGATAAATCTATAGCAGGTTCCTGGCTCTGATTGATCTAGTTTGTCAATTAGCCTCAGAGGGAGGCAAGCCCAAAGAATTATTCAGAAATTTCCCCGCGACTCGCACCTGTTCGGCCATGAAAGCAATGGCTAATGTCTGAATCTGAGGACTACAGCCCGGTGGTCTGCGGCTTGAAGGCAGTCTGCGGCTTGAAGGCGGTCTGCGAGTGTAGCGCTGCTCATTTCAGGAAGGAAACATGATGCGTGAGGTGGGCAGTATTTCTGTTTCTCAGCAGAAGTAAATCCCATTAAACACAGATTCAGTTTGTTTTTCTCCTATGATGGTGGCAGTGAGCTGTATCCTCTGGTGGGCGACATCTGAATCGCCCATGTATTCCAGGAGGTTCCGTGCGGTAGCCGGCTGGCTGGGCTTTCCTGGCTGTCCGGCGTTCAGTGCCTGAAGTGGCACGTGTTCCCCTGGCCACGTGTCCAGTTTCTCCACGTTTCCTGCAGTATCAACATGGACAGGGGTGCTGGCAGTCAGGGTGGCGGGTGGGGGTTTGAGGTGGTGTTGATCTGGAGGGAGGGGTTCTTTGGCAGCAAGCACTGACAGTTAGTCAGAAATCCCATCATGTGTCTGATTTAATTGCCCCTTAAGGCTTTGTATGTTTGATCAATGAAGCAGAAGCTAGAAGCTCTGGGATGGACTGGTCAGCCAGTGACTGTGCGGTTAGAGGGACTTAAGAGTCACATACCCATCAGGAACTGAGGTGGCAAAGAGCGGCCAATCCCACCAGCAGACTTTCTCACAGCAAAGGATTAGGACTTTCAAGCGGCAAAAAAGACTACAAAGTTCCTCCCGGCTCTTTTGGGCACAACTCAGGACCAGGCCAAGTTGTCTTTTGGTGTGCCTGATCAAAAATCAAGAGATGGTTCTCGATCACAGGTCAATTAAAAGGGTATCAGAGGGCTCAACCAGTCAGATCAGTTGTCCCTAAATACGCCCCATGGGACAAATCTGCCAGTACTGATGATGTCTTGATGCTTACGGAAGAAAAAAAAAATCACTATGTGTCTTAAAAGTGAATATATGTTTTTATAGTTAAAAACATGTTGTGAGTGATTAAATCCTGTGCAACAGCTATGAGCGAAAAAAAAAAACAAACATTTAATGTGTAGTGACTTGTTTGCTGTTTTTGTGTGTCTGTGCCTGTGTGTGTGTGTCTGTGTGCCTGTGTGTGTGTGTCTGTGCCTGTGTGTGCCTGTGTGTGTCTGTGAGTGTGTCTGTGCCTGTGTGTGTGTGTCTGTGTGTTTTTCCTGCTCATCCATAACTGTGAGGACTCCTGGGGTTTATGGGGGAGGAGCTTTCCCGGCCACTCTGGCCAATCAGCTGGTAGAGGCGGTGACTGAGGTTCTGCACCTGGCAGGTGCCAAGGACACAGCCAACGCGCATCAGCTGGGCGTGCTGGTGGCCCCTGAGGGCGCTATTGCTGTGCCGCCGCTCCCTCCTGCTCCGCCGCCTGTGCCGCCGCGTGCCACCAGCCGCCCGGAGGCTCCTCGCTCGGGGCGGGGCTGGGGGGTGGCCGGACTCTTGGTTTGGGGGACTCTGGAACAGAAGGCGTCTCCATAGCAGCCGCTTGGCTTCAAGGGGAGTGTGTGGCGGCATGGGGTGGCTGAAGACTGGCCCCGCCTCCATGTGAGACTGGCCCCACCTCCATGTGAGACTGGCCCCGCCTCCATGTGAGGCTGGTCCCGTCTCCACATGAGACTGGCTCCGCCTCCACATGAGACTGGCCCCGCCTCCACGTGAGACTGGCCCCGCCTTCAGGTCCTCCTCCAGGTCCCGCTGCTTTTCCTCGGAAGTCGACCTGAAGGGGAAAAGTTCAGATTTAATAATTGTCGCTTACAGAAACTTCATGTCGTAGCCAAAAAATCATGTGCGAAGGTTTAACATTGCTTATAATTATGTCATTTTTATACTATAACTTAAGCTCTCTTCTGGAGATGATGGTTTTCTTGTGAGACTTGGCAAGCGCTCGTCTGCTGTAAGGCCTCGCCGATGTGAATGAAACCCATTTATGATTCTAGCGAAATCATCACTGATGTGTCCCTGTGGTTAATACTGGGCCTTTATGCAGGGTCATCCCCGTCTACCCGACAAGCAGGAGACCCCCCCACAGCAGAGATCCTCATGAGTGACAGTCACTGGCAGCTTTTGTCTTAAACACTTGTCATGATTTCCTTTGGGATCCTTCCTGATGCTGGATCTCTGCTGAGTCCATAACAGCTTGTCCCTGAAGTCCCCCGCCCCCCCCAACAGGGATTTGAAAATGTTCTTTTGTTCTGACTGAAGTCCCATCTTCGCCGAGAGCTTTTGCTCTTCCTCTGGCCTCCTGACACACGGGGCTGAATCGCCGGTCAGGCTGTAGGATAATGACAAGCTGTGGGACTCCATGGTGCAGCCTGAAATAGTCCAGAAGCCTTTTTCCATGAGGGTGGATTTAGGCTGGGGACAGGCTGACACTTCAGATGGTTTATGCAGTTTGGGTCAGATCCTTTCTCCCTACAGAGATCACATTAGCTTAGTGGCACCAGCAGATGGAATCCCGCACTGCTACCTGTACAGAATTCCTCTGTTTTGTTTAGTGAGGCTCTCTACCCTAAACTTCAGACACAAGACCGTTCCTTAAGATCCTACAAGGAGAAATAAAGTAGATGTTACTGTACAGTCGTCTGCTTCAAACACGACAAGGCCTCTGTGACTAGCAGGGAGATGGAAAGCGAGATGAATCGAAGGGTTTTACACCTGCAGAGAGCTGCAGTGGATCTGAAGCTGGTGGGACAAGGTTAGAGAAAAACATCTTCAGTGGCTTAGAAGCCCAGCAGCTTTGAGAATCAGCTAACTGGTCCTTTCAAGGCCCAAGGGCAGGTCCTGTGTGACGCATTTAGTCTGATTATTCTGCAGCTTGGGGACCATTGTGAAATACGCTTTGTTGCGGGGTCCTGTTCCTGGGTTCAGCCTGAAGAACACGCACCTCACGCACCTCTGCACCCGCCGTGTCTGGTAGGCCAGCGATGCCGGGCAAATGACCGATATCTTAAATCTAATTTACAGGATTTTCCTCTTATAAACATTTCAGAGCATAATCAGCTTACCGAGCAGCACAATAAAACACGGTCGTGAAGGTCACCGCTTTCAGGGGCAAAATAACTTTCCGCTCCGTGAGCCTGATCCCTGCTGCACCGTGGCTGCTGTGGACCCCATCCCCAGCCGGACTTCCTCTCCTCTCTCCTGGTGACACCGCGGCCCCTCGCACCAACCGCCATCCCTTATCAGGCAGCTGCAGTTCTGTGTCAGCGTGCAATAATCTGCCCAGTGCATTATGGGCGAAGGTGTCCCACAGCCGACAGCAGATAATGCCTCTCCATGCGTACTGGTGCCCTGGTGCTGCTGGTGAGATTTTTCTGGGACACGTACGATCCTGGCAACAGAAAGGGTTCGACTATCTCATAATGAAGTTACTTTTCGAGCATTCGGCTGCAGACAGAGGCGTCCAAGTCGCATCACCCGCCTGAACATCAGCCCTCTAACTGAACACCAGCAGTTCTTAATAAAAAAGACAGCCTTTAATTGATGTTAGTCTTCTGCTGAATATCAGTCTCTTTTAGATTCATTCCCATGAATGAAAACTATTCCTGAACTATAACTATGATTAAGGTGACTCATCCAGAATAGGCGTGTATTGACATGATAGCAAAATACTCAGAAGTCCTGCTATCTAAACTGTTGCCATGGGAATAACAATGTACCTGGCATGTCCAGGAATCCTTGTATCTAACACACAAGGAAGTTACCGAACCGAAACGCCTCTCTCTTCCAGCCTGCTTTTTAAAGGCATTATCATGAGACTGTAATCCTGGACCTGCCTAACCCAGTGTGTACTGAACCTCATTCAGCAAACAGCCTGCAGGTTTGTGAGCACTGACCAAACATAACCCTCCTTTTAGCAGATGTCAGTAAATAACCAGCCTGCTTATGAACTGCCACACTCAGACCTGTACCTCCAGCAGGACCATTCACTCCAAACATCAAACTGCTGTTCGCGGCAAAGCTGATTTTGGTTAATGTCCTTCACTAATGTCTGGCTTCTGGCAGCGACGATATCCCTGAACAACTGAGTCCTTCAGACACGGCCCTTAGCAATGCTTTTATCATGCAGAACAAGCACAGGCAGCAGGGTGCGATGGGGGTTCTATGGAGACTGTGATCTACACCTTATCCTCTAATTTTCCAGACAAGTTTGGTTTCCATTTCGCTTGTTCTGTTGGCCTCAGCTGAGTAGATTTTATTTTAGTTTCCGTTTATAACTTCACCACCATGTATTTACCTGGAGATTTTATCCAAACCACACAAAGAAAACTTGGGGTTAATGTGTTATTGTAGCAGTAGTGGGAGACCAATGCCTGCAGCCCCCCCCACACACACACACAGCCCAGCGGAGGTCTGTTCAGGGAATGCTGTGTTCAGGTCGAAAATGGCTTCAGGCAAATCCCATGGTCAGTTTTAATAGCGTTTAACTGAACACCAGCCTTTTCAGATTCAGAAAGAGAGGAGGACCAGGCGTATGGGGGGGGGGCAGCTGATAGTGCTCAAGCCGCATTTCACCCCCGTCTCTGGAGGGGGGGGGACCTCCTCCCTGAGCTAAAGCATTCAGATTCCATTTCCTGGGCCTCCCAAGGAGTTTTAAGTGAAACCCCCCCCCACACACACTTGGCACAGGCCAGTCAGAAGGAGACCAGGAACTCTGTTCTTTTTCTTCGCTCCTAAATCCAGTCTGTCACCCAAACTCTTAAAAGCCTCCACTGATGGCGGCCAGTTTGATTTCTTACGAAAGCCGGTCACTCGCACCATCCATTTTTCAAAATCAGCCGTGTCTCTAATCGGTGGCCGAGGGCTTCTGTGAAACAGGCTAAGGGGGGGACATCACCACACACCTCATCTTACTTTAAAGTTCTTCCTGTTATTTTTTGACAGGTAAGGAGTACAAGATGATGAGATATGTTTAGACTGAGAGTGATGCAACAAAAAGTTAAGATCTTTAATCTCCGGAAGAAAACAGCCCCGACTGGGTCAAAAGCTAAGCCAGTCCTCACAGCACTGACCTGATTAACTGAACCACCATGAAAGAGACCACGGACCCCTGCCCGACTCGGCATGGCCCTAACCCTAACCTGCTTCCTGGGTGGGATGGGCCGCTCTGCACCTCTTACCTGGTTCTGTTTCTGAATGCCAGTACCTCCCGCCAACCACACCCCTGGACCTGAATAGGACATGGGAAGGTGACAGTAACCCTGTGCCTCTCAGGGTCACCGGGCTGGCAGCAGAGGGCACCACCCTCACGTGTGATAGAGTGCTTGAATGGACACCATCAGACATGATGGCCTTCGAAGTCCATAAGCCTGTAAGGACTGAGGCTCCACGCTTCAGGTCACTCCCGGATACCAGTGTGCCCTCATTTGTCTGCATGTTAGCAGCTGCTAGCTTTAGCCTCCCTCCGGAGAGCTTTTAGGCAGGGCAATCCACCTCCGTCACCTCATGCTTAGCCGACTTTGCCTGGAGCTCTCGGCTCTCAGGATTTCATCCAGGATGCAGCTAACGGGACTTTCTTCCCCAGGGGGGAGGCTGCTGGACAGGTACCCTGGGCTAGGAGTCGGATACAGGGCCACTTAAACATTGCTCTCAGGTTTCCACTGACCTCGGGGTCCTGGCCGCCTGAAGCTATACCAAACTCACTCCATGGTAACGGCAGAGGTGGGAGTAGCTGAGGACTGACCAATGAGAGATCAACCAGGATAGCAAGCTCCACCCCCAACATCACCAGCCTGAGAGTGAGCAACGCGCCCTTAATCCAGGGCAATGCCTGCCTTCACTGGTCCCACAAACTTGACCAGCAGCGTTTGAGTTCTAGGTGCAGGTAAATGCCCCTTTTATGGCTATGCGAGACCGCAGTCTGAAACCTGGATCCACCCTGTCACACTTTGAGGAGTGTTTAAACTGTAGGAAAAAAACAGGACTACCACACTGCTTTGTCTTATACGACTTAATTCGGAGCGCAATCACTAACGGCCAGCAGAGGGCAGTCAATCACCGCGTCACCCGGCGTCCGACAATGGAATTCCAAACTTTGCGACCAGAATTTAACACAAACTAAATGCGTACTGCACAGGCTTATCTAGCTAAAAACAAGCAGCAGTCGTGGATATTTAATACATTTAAAACATTCAATAAGGACTCGTATGGCACGAAATAACCATGTGTAAAATACGTTAAAACCCACATAATCCTATTCTTGTTATATGAATACGGGAACTTGCCAGTATGGAGGTTATGGCACGGAGCCATAAACACTAACCCTAAAGATGTAAAACGTGCAGTTAGGCCTGCATCTGTCATTATTTCTGGCAGGTGACTTAAAACATTTGTCATCGACACGTTCTCGTCTATTTTTTGTAGA
The DNA here is from genome assembly GCA_025773925.1 of Cryptomyrus ogoouensis. Lineage (NCBI taxonomy): Eukaryota > Metazoa > Chordata > Actinopteri > Osteoglossiformes > Mormyridae > Cryptomyrus > Cryptomyrus ogoouensis. The sequence continues at coordinate 32,677,832 of JAOYFF010000063.1, read as the reverse complement.
AATTTTTTTAAGTTTAGAGAGACTGAAAAGTCTTCATTGTGTGAACTGGGAGAATTTGGATTGTGACTGTAGGTGTCAGTACGTTTAAAATGGTCACACTTGCACTTAATTCAGTTTAAAGTCATCGCAAACAGTCCGTCCAAATATTTTACAACAAAAATAATTTTCTTCACCGAAGCAGAAAAAAAGATCCAGGAACTAAATTCTACATGAGGATTATTTCCATGCTAGTGAATAAGGTGTACATAATCAGGCGGACTTGGGACAGTTTCGCCTTGAGAAATCCCGCGTTTGCCCGCTATCCTCTGCTGTGCCCTTGGCTGCTAATACCGCCGCGCGTCCGTGACACCGAGCATGTGTCGCGGCACCTCGCCCTAGCGCTGACCTTGGCCGCATCGCCGTTATCTGCGCCGCGTAAACGGTGAGTCCAGGCCGCTTTACGCGCATCCAGCGCGTCTGACCGCCGAGGGACAAGGAGGGACCTCCGCACTTCATGATCCGTGTCCCGGGTTCAAGGGGAATTAAGGACGAATGCGTCCCAGTCGTTTAAACTATGCGGCTCTAAATGCCCCGTATTAATAATGCTGTGTGTCCAAGGATTTTCGTGTTGTTTCCGAAAATATATTTTAAAATATAAAGAAATTTGAATACAAAAAGAAATGTGCATACAACGGAATTTATAATATTTAAACAGACTTACTGATTAATAAAACTGTCCACTCCAGAGTTAAGCGCTGTACCGGTTCCTAATTCACCCGGCATCCACTTTTCTTATAATACATGGCGCGCCATAGGAGAAACAAGCGATTTGCTACCTGTAGGTGTGGAGGCGGACTCCGGCTGGCCAGGCTAGCAGCTGGTGCTGCAGGGAGAGCAGGCTGATGCAGCACACAGCGACGGGAGAAAGGGGCAGCATCGCGGCGCGGAGGGGCCAAAGGAAAATGCTGAGATCGGACAAGCTAAACTGGAGAACAGGGCAGCGTTTTAACTTTATATATTACACAGATAATGTATGAATATGTCCATAATTACCGAGCTATTAACGTTCATGACTATCATTAATGCAATATAGTTATTTAATGTAATAAAGTTCAGCTCAATGTCATTGTATAGCGGCGTATTTGCACACAGACACAAATTTGCCCACATCGAAATGTGGACACAATGGTAAATAATTTACTATGGTTTATTTATTTACTAGCCTATAGATTAGAACCATTACACATTCCATTCTGTTTCGCCTTTTATTGCATACAAAACGCAGTTCTTTACCTAATAATAACAGCAATAAAGTAAAAGTAGTGTGACTGGGAAAAGCTGTCAGCGAAAGGAGAAAGTCACCAACCTGTAGCGGTTTCACGCTCCTTACCGCGCGCAACCGTAATACCCGGAGGGCTTCTGCGCGAGCCGCAGGCGCACTTTCGCTGGGATCACAGCTGACTGGAACAGCTCCTACGCTGACATTAAACTTTTAAATACGGGGGCGGAGCGCTCAAGCAGTAAAGCCCGTTTTCAGGTGCATTAAGGCTCATCTTTTCCTTATTCATGGTGTCATGCTTCGATTATAATTGGTCATAAATTGTGAAATTGCTCAGTGTAGAAACAATTTGGGGACCACCCCCCCCCCCCCCCCCCTCCCCAAGGGAGAAATAGAGGCACGCTGAACAGGACCCCAAGTACTGTCTGTCTGTCAGACTATCTCTGCCCCCCCCTCTCTCTCAAACCTATGTATAACTCTCAGGACTTCGCATGGACCCTACACCAATGCAATAAAAATATGTCTGACCTCAAGATGGGCAATTAGCTTGTGGGAAACACAGAAGGTTTAACACAGACAAACAGACACACACACAGACAGACACACAAACACACAGACAGACACACACACAAACACCAAAGGCAACTGAAAGTCACCGTTTTTCCTGTGTATTATGGCTTTGGATTGTAGTCGAGGAAAACATGCACTAACAGTACTTCACACAAGCCCAGGGCAGATGTCACCCCCACAGTCCCATTGAATGATTTCACAGTTACCTTCCCAGTTAGCCTGGGGCACTGACAGCTGATGGCTTCCTGTCATGGGGAGCTTCAGTACCATAGCTGGGCTGTGGCTTTGATTTGCACCCGGGGCTCAGTTTCTGTGCAGCCAGCGTGCTCTCTTACACGGGTCTCCCCAGGACCTGGTGTCCTGTCTGGGGCGTCCTGTCTGGGGCAGCTTGCCTTGGGCTCTGTGTTCTTCAGGGCACGTTACAGGCTCACCATGATCTTAGAATCAGAGTCCCATATCTGTATGGATGGATGGATTCTTATCATGCCCTGTTTTTTGTTACAGAAATGCAAACAATATACAGTTATTTATTATGTTGTTGTTTTTATTATTCTACAATGCAGCATTTGCTCAGTGTGAAACCATTTCTATGAAAGCTGAGCTGCCTGACGTCACAGCCAGTATCTGGACCTGGAGCGTGTTCAGGCCGGAGCTGAATTGCGAGAGGCAGCTTTCAGAAACATGGTGTTATTTTATGATTGCTGCCATCTAGTGAATTTCAGTGTCACTGCAGCCTGCGCCGGAGAGCTGTCTACACCATGGGGGCTTGGTACACTTGTAACGGGAAGGTCCTGATTGCTCAGCACATGAAACTCAGACCCTCTCACAATGAAAAAGGCTGAGCTCCATCCCCAGTAAATGTTGCACTAGTAGAAGGTGTAGCATGGACATAAGAAAAGAGGCACTGTGCCTTTAAATAAGGTTTGCATTCAGTTCTAAAGTGACATTGAACATCTTTATTATGATGGAACTTTTGGAAACAAAGGCTCTTCGGAGGAGTAGCTCTACGGCTCTGCCGGCATGTTTGTTTATGCTGCTTCGTGTATCCAAGGAGACCGATTAGTCAGAAACCCTATTGCAGGGCCTTAAAATACAGATTGCGGTAGGAATGTGAGCTTATTGGCTGCTGTCATCCCACGAAGACTGAACGCCGAATCATGTTCCTTTCTGCGTGGTGTTGGAGCTGCTTGATGGTGCCTTCCTCTGCATTCTCAGCTTTCTGCAGCACTGCTTCCGAATAACCACAGCAATCAGCTTAGAAACAAAACCATTGCTATCCATGATACACGGTCACTGCAGCTTGATTCAGCCGCCACGCCATTTCTCATTAAGTGTAGCTCATCTAATGGCCCTTTGGGTGAAGCAGGTTCTTCCTGGGGCATTTTTACGCCTTGTCCACACTGAAGGCATCTCAGGTGCCTTGTCTTTCCTGTGTTCCACCAGCCAGCAGTGTGTCAGGTTTTTTTGCTAAATGAGGACACACACTCTCTGATGCTGCCATCAGGGCGGGATGAAACACCTGAGCTGCAGCATGTGCCTCCCCAACAGACCCCCCACTTGGGATGCTGTCTGCCAGAGCGGCTGGTCAGTGACGGTCGACGGCTTCGAAGGTGCTGTATCTGCACGACACTAAATCACAAATGCACAATGAGCCCCGTCTGCACTTGGGCGCCGGAGAGCAAAACACCATGTGGTGTCGTTCATTAAACCGCGCTCACCAGGTATGTCTGGGCAAAGAGAATGTCTACAAAATTAGGGCAGACTGCCTATCGAAGCCAGCCACAGCGCCCTCACTTCCTGCCTGGGGGGGAGGGAGGTAGGCTGAGATCAATCTGTAACCATGTGTTGTCTCTTAGGAGAACACAGGTTCTCATTGTCTGATCCACATGTAGTTGGGGAAGGGGGGCAGATTTTCAGTTATTTTACAAATGAATGGCTTTTACCAAAATGAGTGAAGTTCTCAGCAGGATGCAGGAAGCTTGACAGAGGGTTGAAACGTGCATGAAGAGCATGCCATGAGATCAGTGTCAGCATGTCACATCCTGTCTCATCCAGTGACTGGTTTACTTGGCAGGAAGTCATATGACAGTCATGTTTGCCCTGACGTTCCTGCTCTACCAGAGGTGCGGAGAGGGAGGCTGACCTCCCAACGCGAGGAATCCCTGTAAAAGTTTTGTTTTCCTTGATGATCAAAAACTCACACTGACTGAACTTTCGTTTATCTTCAGCCTGTTGAATTCCGCTACTCCTGTCTATCCACTTGCAAAGGTCGTCCCTTTAACTGATAGGTTGTCTCTTTAACTTCCAGAATTCTCTTTGTATCTCTTGTCCTTCCTGTCCGCCTTGCTCAGCTGGTGCGCTGGACATGTCAATTAACAGAGGACAGTACAAGATACAACGTACATCAGTGGGAAATAAATCTCATGTTAGACGCCGTAGAAGTGTAGCAGAAAGGCCGACTATGCAGTAGTGCTCTGCATTGTAAGTGCTGTTGGAATGTTCATGTTCATCTGTGTGGTGCCGTTTAGGCAGGCAGTCTTTGCTATAATCTGTGCTTAGGTGTGGAGGTTCATAAAGCCTAACTAGAATGTTCTCAAAACAAATTTGTCAATGGCTTTAACCCAAAGCTTGTCTGGAACCTTTCAGAGGGTGCTAAATTCTGTTAGCCTGGTCTGATACCAAATGGGCTTTTTGGTGCCAGTTAGTGTCAAGAAACAGGAGGGTGAAGGCTGGTCTTTCCCTGCCATTTCATACCTAGCTTCCCTTATCTATTCTGCCATAATCCATCTTGCTTCTCCAGAACATCATCAGAGCCTTCTCAGACCTTCTGCCTTCTCAGACCTTCTGCATCACTTACCAAGCAGCATGCAGGAGAACATACTTATATGTGGTCGCAGAAGAAAGAGAAGGCCCTCTCTCGGCTGCGTGGGCAGAGGGTGACGGAAGGGTCACTCCAAGATGGGTACGCTGGTGTGGGACTGGAGAGCCACACACTAGGCAAAGACTTAATTACCCCTTTTCTGGGGCCTTCAGGGAAACCCAAGGAGCAGGTGACTGGACAGTTCCACTCTGTGGATCAAGCAGAGCTTGCAGTCAGGCTGGTGCAGTGGGATTAGGTACAGGGTTCACCGTGATATCAGCATGAGCACAGCCAGCCAACGTGATGGGCCGCTTTATTAAGGATGTCTCACAGCAGCCACCTGATACCCTTCACGCCTGTGCTGAGGACTCAGCTGGCACAAGCCGACATCTCACAGAACTGGACCCATTGTCTCCCATGACATGCGACGGAGGATCAGCTTCTTGCCCTGGACTGCACAGGGTCTGACTGAGCCAGAGTTATGGGTTCACTGCACCTCCCTTTCCCTGGCTGGAAACAGAAAACGCTTTTATCTCTGCTCCCTTCTTTGGCCAGATCGCTGCCAGTGGATGTTATTCTGTCTACGGGGGCAGCCCAGTTCCAAGATCCACTGAGGTGTGATAGTTGCCCTCACACTATTAAAATTCTGTGCCAGGGATTCAAGTGGCTGAGCCACTGCCAAGCCGAGGAGCCATGGACCTGGACCATGGACCCCTCATCCCATCTACCGCTGGGGCCCCATTTAAAATGACTAGGCCACAGGTTAAGGGCCCCCTACTATTTAAGGCCAATGAATTTCTACAGTAGATTCTCCACTCAAGGTATCAATCAATGCTCTTACGTCAGTATTTATGCTTTTACCAATGGTTTAAAAATATTGAGAGAGGGAGTGTCAGTGGTAGCACTGCTGCCTCACACTTCCGCGGCAGAGGGTTCGAATCCCGCTCTGAGTGTCTGCATGTTTTCCTTGTGCACAGGATACTTCCTGCAGCCTAACGACACTGAGTTAGGTGAACTTGCATCCCTAACTTGCCCGGAGTGTGCGTGTGTCAGCATCCTCTCAAGGTTTGCTCCTGCGTTCTGCCAACCCCAGGCCAGGCCATGACCCCGTGCTGGATATGTCTTTGGAAGCTGCATGGACACTTAGAGATACTAGGGCCATCGAGGTGGAGGTGCTCAGTGACAGCTCAGAACAAAAGAATGCTCCAGAAGATCTGGGGAACAGAGTGTCCTTCTGCACGTGTCCTACAGACATATGAAAGACATATGAATATTCTGTGAGTGTTATCTGGATGCTCTGTAAATGCTTGCTTTATAATATTATCTTGGAGCGTACTGACATGTTTGCTATTTTCTCACATATTTACAGTAACTCCAGAGTAAATCAGTGTGATTGACTGAATCTGTCCATGGGATTTTAAATCTAGGAGCTCCACAAACAAGCCCCAGTTGCAAACACTCCAGGATGCCTGACCTCTCCTTCAGACAAACTCACTCACTGGCTCAGTGGCCGTGGGCTCCTCTGCTACACGCAGACAAAGCTGCCAGGATGTTTGGGCTTGCTACGAGAGCATTCCTCATCTGTTAAGTGTCCCGACTGTCGACCACGGCTATTGCTTCTGAAGTGGGTGAGACCCTCGAGTGGGCAGGTGTAGCAGAAAAGGTACCGATGGACAGGGCTCACTTTGTTTGGGGTACAGACACATGGGTGAGTGCTACACATTTTTTTTCGTTGCTATGTCCACTGACTTTTGTTTCAGTCTTTTTTTTCAAACTTTCTTAAATGGTCTTCTATTCTAATTATCTATCTACTGCCCTTCCATATCACTTATGAAATGCAGGGGTGCTGCAATCTATACTAATTATACGTACACATTTCTATGAAACATTCATCTTCTATACAGGGTATTCCAGAAATAACCCAGGACAGGGCGCCAACCCACCGCATGGCAGACACATTCACACCTATGGACACTTTTGGCAACTTAGCGTGTTTTTGGACTCTGTGGGGAAACCAGAGAATCCAAAGCAGATTGCACAGTAGCACAGGGAGAACATGCAAAAGCGCACAGAGCCAGTGCGAGAAAACCGTCATTTCCAAAGGTGGGAGGCAAAAACACTAGTCACAGCAACCCCACACCACATCCTACTACAATATTCCTCAAAAACACAGTGATTTTTAATTAATATCAATCGGAATTGTGTATTTTGGTGTCAGTTTAGGCTGCCTCAGATTGTAGCATGGCTGAGTCTGTGGAAATAGCATTTTTTCCCCAGATGTTTCTGAGTAGGTGGCAGAATTTAAACGAGACTCAACTGAATCTACTCATGAAGACTCAAAAACATCTGCAGATTGTGTGTGTTTCTCAGATGAGCTGATAAGTCTGGAAGACCCAAGCATAAGGGCGCTTCATTAATCCAGGAGACGTGATTTTGGTAGCTACTTCGAATGAGAGTATGAAATATTTTCTTAATGAAAGGGTCCGATTTTAGTCAAAGCCCCATACAGTACAATAATCAACATAACACTGAAAAGTTATGGAAACTTTTTCTGGATATATTGAAACCAGATCCACCAATCATAAGATGACTTTAAAATGCATCTTTCATCTGATCATCACCCGCCATGTCTTTGTAACCCTGTCCGTTGCGTTCAGGACGAGGGAATGCTTAGTCGGCGTTTTCAATCTGTAGTGGTTTTTTAATTTTTTTTAAATAATGTATATTGAAACAGTTTAAGCTGGTGGTATTTTAAAAGTGTGGTGTGCGTTGTTAAACCCGTGTTGTTTAAACTGGCGTTCTCTGGCTCGACTGTGTGTTAAACTGTCATTCTGCTACGAGCCTCGTCGTCCTCGTAAATCACTGCCCGCCATAAACCGGGAGCCTCAAACCGGTTTTGTCGCCCCGGGCGCCCCAGACGGGCGCGTGCAGCCCCGCCCCGCTGCTCGCTGCGCATGCGTACTGCGCTCCCCTGTCACCGACCGGACCGACACTATGGCGTCGCTACGCCGCTGGGAGGATGCTGCTGCCGGCCGAGGCTATCTCACTGTACGGCTGTGAAGGCGCACGCAAAGCAGACGGGAGAGCAGCGCAGCTGGGCCGCACGCCGTCGGCATGGCCAGGCTGGCCGACTACTTCGTAGTGGTCGGGTACGAGCACGACAAGCAGGGTGAGTGTTATAAACGCCGAGTCTAAATGGGGCGAGCGGGAGGCGGGGCCGATCCGAGCCGGGCCGTCCGGGGCCCGAGCGGACGCTTCTTAAACCGGTTGTACCGAAATAGCATGCTTTTATATCCAGCTGGACCGGAAGCGATCGCACGGCTCTGAAGTTTCTCTACCCCTGCCTGTCGCACGGCGAACACACTGGTACGGCGATACAGAGATACGGTGTTGGTATTGGGACACAGCGATACCCAGACTGGGCTGTGCCCACGCGCTCACACACCGATAGAAAACTGCTTAGTTACTGTGACACACCGACACCCTGATACTGAATTGTTTTGGTGCTCTGATGCATTGATAGGTAGTCGTTTAGTTACAGACACACCGCCATTCTGATAAAGAACTGTTTATTTACACTGATGCACTGATAGTGGGCAGTTTAGATGCCCTGATGCACTCCTCACTGGCAGCAGATGCTAATGTAATGCAAGTGGAAAAGCTCAGATCTGGAAAGACTGTTACAGCGACCTTCCTGTCTGTCGGCACTCAGTGAGGGTGGTCTGAGAAGCACAGAGTGCCTGTGGTCCAGCATTTGCCATGTAGGTGAGCACCTGTTTTGACAGTGTCTGTAGGTATGTGTCGTGGTGCTGTGGACTGCCTGTTGCCATGGTGTGGTGACATGCTGTAACAGTGCCTGGAGACTGTGGCTTTCTGTGAGGCCTCCTACCTGGGCAGGGCCCACAGTCCTGCCGTACCCCTGGCTTCCTTGGATGAAAAATTAATGGCGCTCTCAGACGGTGACGTGCCGTGCCATTGTCGGTTATGTTTTGAGGATTCGGTGTCGCCTGTGGGGCGCTGAGCGTGCCGTTGTGATGAAATGCAGCTCGCTGACGGTATTCTGTGCTCATGCAGCCAGAGCCCATTCATGGGAACCTCGACATCTCATCATCAGTCACTCCAGGTCTCCTCCTGTTCCTCCCCACAGCATTGAAGTGGCTTTTTTCTACATTTTGAGGGTTAAGGTGTCAGGTTTTTTTTTTCCTTTATTAAATAAGTGAAAGGTGGTGGGCTGATATGGAGCAGGAACTTAACAGCGTCTGAAGTCGGCTGTCCTAAGTCGTGTCACTCAGTAGCACAGCCTCAGAATGGCGAAAGCCCATGTGTATAAATGGTTTTCAAGTCTCTCCGCTTTATGCATGAGGCTTTTTCTGTGACCTGGGTTAGTGTTGGGTTAGCTGAACAGGAGTTGTAGTCAGGTTGATGAAGTAGGAGTCAGTATAAGGTTCTGGAAAAATTTCAGCAGTTGGTGGTGTTCATAAATCATGGTGCCTCTGATGTGGGGTGTGTTCCAGTCTTTGGATGTGTTTTGGACTAGTGACGACCAGTGTTACAGCCACAGACTGGAGAGCTGGCTTTTGGGGCACAGCTTGTCAAATGTTGCTCTAACTGAGGTGACTGTGCTGTAGACCAGCGCAGGCGTGAATCCAGAAGCTTCCTCTGCAGGTCTTTCCTGAGGTCTTACCCCAGAATCCAGGCGTCCAGCATGGGAAAAAGGTGGCTGAATATCTGCACTTCTAAGTTGTGTAACAGTGGACTCGGCGGCTCGATGGAGATCAGGGAGTGTTGGAATGCTACACAGCACTTGCACATTGTGCGGTGAGACGACTCACCTGTGCTTGGTTTGGTGTTCTAAGCTTTGGCATTCATTGCCCCTGCACGTTTCCGGCCATGCTGTAGCAGTACGGCAGCCTGATGTCTGGTGAAGAAGCAGCAGCTTGTTTTGATTGGTTTTTTTTGGTCTCGATTTATAGCTTCAGATATAATTATGGCGAGAACTCCCTGCAATTCCAGCCTTAATTCTACCCGTACGTGGTTTTTCAAAGAGTCAGGCCATGAAGGTGAAATTTAGACCACTCAGTAGATTGTTAAAGGTCAAGGGGTTTGACCCCAGTGGATGGTGAGGGAACAGCAAATAAACCATGTGGAAGATGGAGATCCCATTGAGGTTGTTGACCAGTGTCTCACACTGTTGAGCTTGTCTCATGCTAAGCTACAATGTTTCCTCATGTACCTGCTCATGTCCATAGCTTTACTTCAGCAGTTTATAGGGTCTGCCTGCCCCGAGCTTCATGTCTTCCTCGTCTGCAGGCTTGTTCAGGTATGTACTAACAGCGATTCAGAGTCAGTCTGACTTATTGTTGTTGCTTGCCTCTCTGTGTCTGAATGCTAAGAGTCTTGGGTGAGGTGGACCAGGAGAAGACTTAGAGTGGTTTTGGGGCCCAGCTCAGCGTCAGGTTACAGTCTCTCCTTCACGTACTTCAGATACATGGAGGGGGAAGAGCGCGGAGACGACAGGAAGTTGTGGCCTGCCAGCAGGTCCTGTCGCTCTTCTTATGCTGATGTTGAGGCCTCACATCAGCCTGAATCTGCTCACGGGTGTGTGCTTGTGAGTGTTCACACTTATTCACCATTTCCATATTAGGTACGCTTCCTCTGAAGTCCAAGCAATATGGCAGCTGGTGCAGTGGAGTAGAAGGCTGCTGGTGTGGGTCTGTGGTTTCCGAGCGCATTTTGGATGCCACAGGAATTCAGAGAGGGGCTTCGGTGTAAGAGCAGCTGACACACTTCCTAGAGCAGGGGTCGGTGATCTTATCTGCAAAGGGCCGGTGTGTGTGCGGGTTTTCGCTGCAACTCCCTAATTAGAGGACTGATTAGCTGAAGAGTCCTCACACCTGGGTTTGAACAGCTGACCTAAAGGTTATCCCAAAAACCTGCATACACACCGGCCCTTTGCGTATAAGTTTGCCCACCCCTGTCCTAGAGGAACCAGCCAGGTCCTATTTGAGGAATACTTGGTGTTTGGGAAGCTGAAATGGCGAGGCTTGTATTTACTTAATGTGCCTTTAGCTGCTTTGACGCTGGAGGAACTTAGTGGGAAGCTATGCAAGCAATCATTGCTTTTTTTTTTGTTAATGTCACTGTGGTTTTGAGGCTTAGTGAGATAGTGCAGTTGCAGGAGTTGGTTAGCGTTGGTTAGCGTGAGCATCCGAGTGTCAGTCTGCTTTGAGCTAAAAACACAGAGGTGTGATGAATGCGTCTTACACATGCAAACTCTCTACATCCTTCCAGACGTCCCCACGTGTTCCCTGAGGGATCACACGTTTGTTTCACCTCCTGAAGTAGAGGTTCCAGAATTATCCGTGGAAACTGAATTGTTTTATGATCACCTTTTGATAACTGGTTTGGAATCCTCCCAAGTCTCTCTGTGCATGTTCGTGGGCATGGGGGCATCAGCCTTTGTGCCGCTCTCCTTCCGCACGGGGCCATGTCCTCGGTTCCTCTTAAACCCCCCCCAAAGTATCTTCGTCCTGTTAGCGGCAGTGGGCTTTTGGCCTCCCTGGCTTCATGCTGCCTTATCTAATGATAACGTGTTGTGCTGAGGTCTGCCCCAGCTCTCATCTTTCATATCCTCAGAGCGGAATGGGGGGGGGAGGGGGGCGGGGGTTAACAGTCTGATGCAAGAGTGATGTGTCGGTTTTTATAGCTCTGTAAAGATCTTGTCCGGGTCCTTCCTGTATTCGCAGACACTGAAAAGGCCTGTTTGTTATCGTCATTGCACCCGTTTGTTGGGGAGAAGCTGGCTTCAGCTCTTTGGGCTTCTGGAGGACAGGTGACTTTGGCCACCTTCCTGTCCCATCACTGCCTAACCGCGATGGCACGCCTCGCCGCTCACACACAGGCTGGTGTGTGCTGATGTCCTGGTGCTTCCTTGGAAAGGCTATTGTTGTCTGTGGACAGAGGCCTTGGGTAACACACACCCCCTACTGCTTTGTTCCAGTAAGAATGTTTTGAACTCTTACCTATAAAGAGATTGAGAGGATTATGGAAGCTTTACAGGAAGTCTGTGTAACATGATTATTTTATAAGGTCCGGTCAGCCACATTTCCAGAAAAATAGCTTTCTGCTGTAATCAGTGGTGGGAGTGGCTGTCCAAAATGTGATAGGTTAGGAATTTATTAAAAATTCTTTTGCTAGGGTGTGTTTTTTGTCACGTTGTTAGCTGAAGTCATGTCCCCTGGTTCTGAACTCCCCTGACCAGAGGGGAAGTT
>JAOYFF010000063.1:32625995-32658366 GCA_025773925.1 Cryptomyrus ogoouensis | reverse complement strand
CCACCCGCCCGCCCCCGGGGGGCCCCCCCCCCCCCCCCCGGGGGCCGGCCCTCCGGGCGGGGCCCCCGTTTTCCCCTCCCGCTCGCCGCCCCCGGGGGGGGGGGGGGGGGGGGGGGGTTGCTGTCTGCTTGATGGAGCCTTTTGGACCCTGTAGAAGCTTCCTTCAGGTTCAGCGTGTCGTGTACCGTCCTGAGTGCCCTTTCCCTCAGGCAGCTGACCATTCACACTCTTTTCCTGGCATCTCATTAGGACTCGTTCCCTTAGCCTGATTTTACACGCCCTCCTGTCTCCTGTTCCCAGTCACGGAGGCTTGATTTCATTTCCCTGTTTGCTCCTGGCGGCGTGCATGTGACCCCTTCGCTTCCGTGACTCCCTGCTCCGCCGTCGCTTTCGTCCCGTCTGGGCTCTCTCTGATCACATGCTCTGTAACGTGACGTCCTGCTGGATGTTTTAACTTTGTGAAACAGAGTCACATTGAGTTTGATAAACTGGCGTATATGTGTACAGTCTTAACTACACAAGCTGCACCATTTATTCAGGAGATAAGTCATTCCCTAGTTTCATTCTGAGAATTACAGGAATCTGTTATTTACATTAGTAGGTTCTTACTAAAAAAAGACCAATTGTTAGTAATTTTAGTCAGTTTTATTATTCCGTCTACAGTTAATTAGACTGAGTAATAATTACTAGGTTAATTACGTAACCTCTTACTGATAGGTTGGTTAAACTTTAAGCTGGACCCCAGGTTCTGGTAGACTGGCTCCTGCTTGCACTGTGGCATGACCATGTGACCAAACGTGTTCCAATCTGCATGCGCCCCCAGAGGACCATAACCCTCGGCGCAGGCGACCGGCAGGTGATCCAGACCCCAATTAGCGCCTCCCTCCCCGTCAGTGGCTGCAGTGTGGCCCTGCTCTTCAGGCAGCTGGGTAAGAGGGCCCCCGGGGGCATCTAGCAGTCAGCTGAGAGGAGGCTGACAAAGGCTCCATGCTTCAGCAGTCATGTTCGAAATGCCTCAGCGAGTTTCCTCACATGCACAGTAATGGTTAAGCATTTGTGTGAAAATCTGCCTGACCGTGAAAGGGCCCAGACCTCATCTTCCTTTTTAGAGAAGCTTGCGTTGGTTTTTCACCCAGTCATGTTCCGCCGTGTAATATGATGAAAATGGCCTCCCTTCCAGGAATTATCAACGTTCTGTATCTGTTCTGTGCCGCTCTGACGGAACACAAGATCCTGTTCCTGTCCAGTAGCTACCACCGGCTCACCGACGCCTGCCGGGGTCTCCTGGCCATCATGTTCCCACTGAAGTACTGGTGAGTGTCCTTGGCCTGCTCCTCAAACTGCCCTTGTGTGTCATCCAGAAGAAGCCTGGCTTCTTCCAAGTCTGCAGGAGCAGAACCCTGGGCCGACCTTCTCTGCGTAGGGAGGATGGCTGTAATGACCTTTGGATTCCTAGTAACCTTGGAAGACGTGGAGCCGGCAGCAGACTTTGCTGGATTGAGGTTTCAGGGAAGGTGGCCCCTGAAATTATGAACACCCCCTCCCCCCTTGTCCCTTTTGCTCTCAGCTTCACATACATTCCCATCCTGCCCGGGAAGCTTCTAGAAGTTCTCAGCACTCCTACACCCTTCATCATTGGGGTCAACTCTTTCTTCCGCTCCGAGACCCAGGAGCTGGTGAGTCCTCGCTGTACACTCCGCCCTGCACACCCCCATTCCACACGCTGTCAGTATCAGTGTACGGTGTGGCTCTTTTCGGGAGTGGTGCCAGTCTTATCAAAGTATTTTGTGGCTCTTCTCAGAGTATAGTGCGACTCTTATCACAGTATGTTGCTGCTCGTCTCTGAGTATGGAGTAGCTCTTATCAGAGTATGCGACTCATCTTTGAGTATAGCGCGGGCCCGCTAACTTAAACCCTGACTGATGGATGTATGGGACCCCTACGGTTCCTAATTAATTTAATCGCTGCTCCTCGTGCCCCCGGTCTCCTGGGGATAACTTGTCATGCGCTGTCACTTGTCTGGGGTAAAAGACGCCCTTGTCATAATCATCTGTACGGGTTGAATGTAAAGCAGACAGCTAGCTCTTCTCAAGCTTTACATCACGTGGTCCAGGGTCCTTGTTAGACCAACTTGCTTAACACTGAGAGTCGTGTTTCCATGGCATGAGAAACCCACCAGCACTTTGGCTCGTAATGGACTCAGGACGGCACGACCCTGCAGACGCTCAGTGTGTCTCCCTGCTTGTCCATCCCCAGCTGGATGTTATCATCGCCGACCTGGACGGCGGCACGGTGACCATCCCGGAGTGTGTCCACATTTCACAGCTTCCCGACCCCCTCCTGCACCAGACTCAGGCTGCACTCTCCATGGTAACCGGCACTCCCCTCTCTCATGTCCTCTTCCGCTGTAGGAGTTAAGGATTAGCTGGCAGAATGCTGCTGCTGTTTTTGTGCGATTCCCATCAGCACACTGTAGGGAGTATTAGGGCTGAGCGCTGTGATTCAGCCTGACCAGGGAGGCTTAATCCAACAAGACCAGTCCTGCTAGGGGGCTGGAGTCCTTGACTTCTGCTCCCCCAGCTGCCATGAAGAGATATGAAAGAAATATTAGTCATAGTGACATAAGCAGTAAGATTAACTGATCTGGGAAACCATGTTGTTTTTAAGGCAATAACTTCCTTTAAATATCCCGTATATGTCAGGCTGGAGTCATGAGCAGTAATTGCTTTTCTTTGAGGGCATGGTCTGTGTGTTAAAAGGGCAGTGTGTTACAGCCCGTAAACGTCTACATGTGAGCAAGACTTCCTGGTCACAAGAAGTGTTTTTTTTTTTTTTGGCTTGACAGACTAAACGATGTGTTGCGAAAATTCTACATTGCAAAAAACTTCCCATAAAATTCTGCTGCTCAGCCACTGTGACCCTTAAGGGCCTTTGGGGACATGCCCACCCCCGCCCCCCCCCAACCATATCTTATCCTGTGGGTTGCAGATGAGATGGACTTACCCCAAATAAATGCAGTGATAGGGAGACAAAGGACGACAGAGAGGTTTTAGTGCGTGACATTGAAACCCTCAGCCTAAACACGGAGCATGCCTGTTTGGATTAGACAGGAGCTTATCGGGCCTCCAGTGCATTATGGGTAACATGGCGAGACGTGCGACTTGGAGCCTTTTGATTGGCCATTCAGATTAAGGCAATGACTGCGAAATTGCAGAAACTTTAAGGATGGGGTTGTTCACTTTGAAACTTTGAGGGCGATCTTCATCTTACCGGTCATGGTTTGATGTCCGAGGCAGGTGGTGACAGTTTTGCGATCTCACTATTAGTCAGGCCTCGATTTAATGATTTTAGCAGCTGTTTCCTTCTCCTGAAAAGCCAGCTCAGTCACGTGGAGCAAAGGTTTGTTTTCTGTGTGCTTTTGCCAGGAGGAAGTGTTTCCATAATTGCAGTAATTGTTGCAGAGATATTACAGGGCATGTCTGATTGAGGACACGTGGTGATTAAACTGGCCTCCTGAAGCTGTCCCCATCAGCTTGAGCCGTGGTGTATTTTGCTGAGCTGCTGTGATTAAGCCTCTTTCCCGCAGCCAGTCTGGAGTCCTGGCGAGTACCGAGCTCGTCCAGCTGTGTGTGGAGCTCTTACATAAGAGTGGGGTGTGTGACCCACTTGTCCATGCCTGGGCTGCCGATTAGCGGACTCTTATCTCACGTGCTCTTTGTTTGGTTAATAGTCTGGATGCAGGGTTCCCTGCATCTCAGATGGTGTCTCAGCGGGAGTCACGTCTCAGCAGCGCACCCTGGTGGTGATCATGAGCCTCACCCCGCCCGGCCTGCCATCCTGTCTCTAACAGCTGGTCCATTTCAGGTGCTGGATCCCGAGCTGGAGGTGGCAGACCACGCGTTCCCTCCAGTCTCCTTGCAGCCCTCCGCCCTAAAGATCCAGGTTGGGCCTCGACCCCCCTCCTCTTGCTCTATGCCCCCTGCCTGTACAAGGCCCCCCCCCGTCATTCTAGCTATGATGGCTGAGCTCTCCTTACGCTGCCTGAACTCCCACTTCCTGCGTCTCCCCCCACAGGATAAGGAGATCCGCGCTGTCTTCCTGTGGCTCTTCACTCAGCTCCTCCACGGGTACCGCTGGTGCCTGCACATCATCCGGATCAACCCAGAACCCATCATCCGCTTCCACAAGGTACCGTCCCTGGAGCAAGGTTGTGTCCCTTCTGAGCCTGCTGGAACTTGTGGTATATTTTTTTGCTTTTTTTTTTTTATTCTTTGCTCATAAATCAGAAATTGGTCACAAATGAGCGGGGGTATTTCCGCTCTGATTCAGCTACGGGGTTTGGGGATTTCCTGCTGAGGGCCGAGGTTCCGCCTGTTCCCCAGCAGATGCTTGTTGTGCTACTGACAGAGCACCCATCTCCTCCAGGCCGCCTTCCTGGGCAAGCGCTCCCTCGTGGAGGATGACTTCCTGATGAAGGTTCTGGATGGCATGGCCTTTGCCGGCTTTGTGTCCGAGAGGGGGCCTCCTTACCGGCCCATCGATATTTTTGATGAGGTGGGGGGTGAGCGACTTGGGGGAGGGGTATGGTGTGGTGAAAGGGAATGTTTTATCGCGCAATGTTAAAAATGCCGATAAATGTGTTGTTAATCCTGTCTGTAACGGCTAAGCGCCACTTTAGCGGTTTACGAAGCGGTAATCCTGCCCACCGTCTCCTGCAGCTGCTCGGTAACCATGCAGAGCGCTTCTGTCTGGAGGGAGGCAGTCCTCGCCAACTGACGGCCCACATCAAGGAGCTGACTGAGAAGCTCTTCAAAAACGTACGTGCCCCCCGACGCAGCACCCACCCCGTTGCCCGGCCTGACCCCCTCACCCCACCCCACAGTGTCGGGTTCCTGGCGTCTCAGGATGTGTGAGTTTTATCGCCTGCCATCCTGACCACGTCCAATAAAACTCAGCGGTGGTGGACGAGGGTCTCTCCACTCAGAGCTCTTATAAAAGTCCCATTTCTCTCTTCTCGTTTGCCCGTGAAATTCTGTGGCCTCAGCCCGGACCGGGCCGCGAGCGTGGTTTACGGGTCTGCGTGGGGAAAGGTCAGGAGTGGTGGGCCTGCTGTTTATAGGCTGCTTGGTCTGGCAGGCAGTCGGGCTCTGGCCGTGTTTATAATGTCACTGACGCCTCTCCCCTCGCAGACACGTCTGCCAGCTGCACCGGCGGATAGTGGCATTTGGCGTGATGATCCACTCATTCTCCTCTTAGATGCTTCAGTCTGAAGCCATTTCTGCTTCTGCATTGTTTGCAGTAGGGTCCTGCAGCGTGTATGCTGAGCTGTCACGCTGGCAACTGTTAGGGGGTTTAAAAAGGCATCTTCTTGGCGGGAGACGGGCACTTCCTATGTTCGGGAGAGCGTGGCGTGGTCTAAAGCCTCTGTTACCCACCTTTTCAGGAGAACCCGTACCCGGCTGTGGCCATGCGCAAGAGCCAGCGGCAGAGCGAGGGCACCCTGGTGCCCCCCCAATTCCAGCCCTCCGCCTTCCCTCACCTGGACGAGGTCGCGGTGCAGCTCTTCATCGACCACGCCACCGCCAAGCTGAAGGCCGCCCCGCCCATCGTCAAGGCCGAGATGAAGTGCATGGTGCCCTCTGGGCCTTCTCTGGGTGGGAACCTGTGGCTGGGGGTCGGGAATCGGGGGTCGGGTGGGGGCTGCGGTTTTCTGTGTCATAGTGATGTTGGATGTGGCCGTTGCACTTTTGTTCCATGGAGGTCTGTTCAGTGTGAGATAGTTTCACTGGGTGACGCAGCCATGAAACCCATTTTTATGATTCTAAGCACTTGGAAGTTAGGCCTTCCCGTGTTTGGTAACACCACAGGCCTGGATGTCCCTTTGGCTGAGAACATAACGGTGGCTGTGGTGTTTCCAGGTGACGCCACGGAGAAGAACGGGAGCGTGCTTGCTAACAGCGCCAGGAGGCTAGAGGTGGTCAGGAACTGCATCGCCTACATTTTTGAAAGTAAGATGCTGGAGGCCAAGAAGGTGAGTTCCTCAGGGCCTTAGTGACAGGAACTGTCATGGTAATACCCTTTGTGTGATTATCTGGAACTGCATTCTCCTGTTCCCAGCTGGGTAGATCCCAGCAGCTCCCAATGAAACGGGTGCTTAACACATCATAGTTCCCAGTGTGGTTACTGTGCTCGGTCAACAGAACAGGAACCAATGATGTTTAGCTTGCTGTTGAGGGACAGCATGTGATAATCTCAGTTGTCTTTCCCCTGTCCTCCCTTCAGCTGATGCCGGCCGTCATGAGAGCCCTAAAGAGTCGTGCAGCCCGGCTTTGCATGACCCAAGAGCTGAACCAGCACGTGCTGCAGAACCGGGCCGTGCTGGATGACCAGCAGTTCGACTATGTGGTCCGCATGATGAACTGTACTCTGCAGGTGTGTTGGGGTCGCAGGCTCATGAGGTTTGGGTTTAATCACTAAACCAGCTGCTGCTGTTGGGATGTTGCTGGGAAGGTTGAACTTGCTATACATGAAAAAGAGCTTAATGTGGCTCAGCACTGTTTCAGGGCAGAACCTGAGCTCTGCTGAACACCGTTGATCTCCAGACTGTTGATTCCCTCCTCATCTCGTAATTAACGTCTCTGTTCCCCAGGACTGCTCCCACATGGACGAGCACGAAATAGCAGCTGCCCTCCTCCCGCTGGTCACAGCCTTCTGCAGGGTGGGTTTGCGGAAACATCTGGAGAAGCATCTCGTAAGCGTTGAGTGCTGCTCACATCCTGCTCTTGAATGGATGGTTCATGTTTGGTTTTTACTTTTTTCTCCTTTGCGACCTTCAGAAACTGGGATCAGGCATCACGCAGTTTGCCTACTGCTGCGTCCAGGAACATGCGGTGTGGGCCAACATGCAGTTCTGGGAGGCCATGTTCTACAGCGACGTTCAGAACCACATCCGGACCCTCTACCTTGACTTCAAGGAGAACGAGCTGCCTGGTCCGGTAGGAATGATTTGGTGAAATGAACTGCAGTTCTGTAAAATATGAATGCCATTTGGGTTCTGTGGCTGCCCGTAATGGCAAACCCTAACCCCTCAGGAGCCGAGCGGGGATTCTGAAGAGGAGCTTGGGGCCCTGGAGATCGCCTCGGAGCAGCGGAGACTCTGGCCCACGTTCAGCAAGGAGAAGCAGCAGGAGCTGGTGCAGAAGGAAGAGAGCACTGTGTTCAGCCAGGCCATCCACTACGCCAACCGCATGAGCTACCTCCTGCTGCCCCTGGACACCAGCAAGAACCGTCTGCTGCGCGGCTCTGGGCTGGGCGATGCAGAGAGCGTCACCAACAGCTATGTCACCAACAGGTACGCCATTGCCAGGTCAGGGGACTGGGCCAGGCGGTCGGGGACACGGTTGTGATGCGATCAGAGCGTCCCTCCTGAAAAGCCAGCCTAACCCATCCCCTTGGGCCATCTTGCAGCATCGCTGGCAGCATGGGCGAGAGCTACGACACGGAGAGTGGCTTCGAGGACGCAGAGGGCTCGGACGTGGCCAACGTGGTCGTGCGCTTCATCACTCGCTTCGTGGACAAGGTGTGCACCGAGAGCGGGGTCACCAATGAGCATCTGAAGTCTCTGCACATCATGATCCCGGGTAGGCCCACCCCCCAGCTCGCCGCTCCAGACCGGGACACCTTATCAATGGACTAAGTGTTTGTCACCCAGGATACCAGTTACTTGTTTGTAATTCTCATTATGGTCTGCCTTGTTTTCCCCCTAGACATTGTTCAGATGCATATAGAGACCCTGGACGCGGTCAACAGGGAGAGTAAAAGGCTTCCCCCAATTCAGAAGGTAACCAGTGTCTGACTACTGTGGTCTAGAAGGGGTAAAGGATGGGTAAACCTGGTAAACCTCAGGTAGAGACACCCCTACCCCCAACCCATCATGCATTGACAGAACACCTGTTGTTGGAGTGTTTCCAACAGGAAAGGTTACCTTGGCCAGTGCTCTGGCTCACAGGGGAAAGCCATTTCTTACATTGTTGCATAATTTATGGGCTGTTTAAACATGGGATCAGATTTTATTCTGTGTGCAGCCTGAACGTCATCCCTGAAATTCTGAATGAAGTGTCATTCGGCGTTAATGTATCTATGTGTATGTGTTTGGGGGTTCTAGCACCATAGCTTGTCATAGCATTTTCCTCTTATCACCGCCCACTGATTCTGCCATTCCGTGGAAGTCCTTTGTTTTTGTGTGTTTACTGCTCTGCTTAAATGCCCTGGATTTTTTAGAAACCTCATCCAAATAAGCTCGCAGTAAACAGACCGTTGATTTCGCTTAACGGGGGGATTATAATGCTTTTTTAAGAGGCACTGATTTACCTTTAAGGTTGACATGTCTTGTGTTTCTATTTTTTATATATATATAAAAAAACCAAACATAATAATTAATAATTAAAATGATTTTAAAGGTTACGGTTATTTTACATACGGATGATTATCTTAGTCCTGTTGCATTTTACCAGTGGTTGTGAGATTTGTTTTCTGCTTGTCAGTAAAATGTCTGATGGATGTGTTGATGGTGCAGCTTCGGTCAGTGACGGGGCTCTCTGTCACCCCCCCCCAGCCCAAGCTGCTGAGCCCCACTCTGCTGACTGGTGAGGAGCTGGTGATGGAGGCCATGAGGGTGTACCTTCTGCCCGATGGGCGGGATGAGGCTACCAGCGCCATGGGGGGGCCGCCCTTATTGCCGGCCGAAGGGGCCATCTTCCTCACCAGCTACCGGCTCATTTTCACGGGCACCCCGGTGGACCCCCTGGGTGAGTGCCGTGTCCGCTTGGCATCTGCAGGCTGTGGAGGGGTAGCAAATTAGAGAACTCCCTAATAACAGGGCCCCCTTCCTCACCCCCAGTGGGGGAGCAGGTGGTGACCCGTACCTTCCCCGTCGCCTCCCTCATCAAGGAGAAGAAGATCGCCGTCAGCATCCCGATGGATCAGTTAATTCAAGAAGGTCTGCAGCTGCGGTCCTGCACCTTTCAGGTGAGGCGAAGTCTCGTCCCGTTCCTGTCTGACACCAACCTGCACTCCAGAAGTCCATGACCACTTTAGCTTTGAACATCCTCTGTCTATGTGGTTTACATAGGAGTTTAATGTAAAAGTAAATTTAAGTTCTTTTGTTAATCGAAAGCCTGCTGCAGTTCACCGCCTACCTTCTTCCTGAACCTCCCTCTTCTTCCTGACTCAGCTGATGAAGATTGCCTTTGATGAGGAGGTGGCCTCGGACCTGGCGGAAGTCTTCCGGAAGCATTTGCACAAGCTCCGCTATCCACAGAATGTCCGCGGCACCTTCGCCTTCACTGTGGGCCAGGCTGGCGGAATGGTGGTGGAGCAGAAGAGCAAGGAGAAGAACCAGACGTTTAAGTAAGAGCTGCCAGACCTGCAGATGGTCCAAGTCAAGGCTCATATGTCATCCACTCATATGTCATCATCTGTGCTTGGTGCAATCATTGATCTGATCCCTGAGAACCCTTAGTCTACATACCTTTACTGTGTACCTCGATGAGCTATTGTAGTAATTGCTCAGGCAGGCCTGGGAGTGTCATCGTCAACCCTCACCTTCTGTTTCTGCCTTAGCTCTTGGCAGACAAGCGAGTTTCTACAGGGCTTCAAGCTGGGTCACACCCTGGGCCGTGTGGGCCACTCGACCGCGTAAGAGCCGCTGGACAGACACTGTCCCTCTCGGACCTGTCCCAGCTATGAATGGCATCCTAGCACTGGCAGGCGTTTCTCTCAGACCATTACATCCTGGACCTTGTAACCTCGAAACAGACCCATGGTTGCGCAGCCTCCTAAATGGAAGATCTCTTTGTACTCTAGTCTTGCAAACCAGTACGACAATGCAAACCACAACTTATTAGAGAAATGATTTTTGGCCTATATTGATGTAAACCTGCCCTCTGCTGTCTTTGGCAGTGAGTGGCTGATTCATTGAGTACCTGAAGAGCATACTGCATCCAGTTGACCACTGAGAAGGCAGCCCGGGTTCTTGGCCCTCATTAGCTGTGTTGACTTTTGCCAGTGCTAGAGCCTGTTTCAAACTGCATCACATGGCCTGTGATTCCTCTCTGCATGCCTGTCACACTTTCTGATCAGGACACCCTCTGTCTGCCAGTGAGCCCAACAGGGGGCGGCGATAGGCCAACGGGCGAATGGCCGTGTGCTTGGGTTCTCCTGGTGATATTCTGTGATTGCGAAGGTGTGGAAGCGGATAGAAGTACTGAGTCACGACAACTCCTCTCTGGATCTGCTGGTCTTCTCTGCCTTCCAGCTTTGATGGAGGGCATGTTCTCTTCTTTCTGCATGACAATAACACAGATCAGGCAGTTTGCGTTGTGTTAGCCCCAATCAGCGGGGCTTGGGGCACGGAGTTGAATCACAACGTCTGCCTGGTTCCCACAGAGCTCTGTCCAAGAACCTGATGAAAACTGCCAAGAAGACCATTGGGCGGCAGTATGTGACTCGGAAGAAGTACACACCTCCCACCTGGGAGCAACGTAGCAGCTTCCAGTCCCAGTTGGAAGAAGATGAGATCTCAGGTATAGAGATGATCTGTTCTAGCACATGAGTCTCACAGGATGTTGAGTTTTTATTGACTCTTGACTCTTTTCAGTGTCTGAGGAGCTGGACCAGAACTCCCACACCCTTTCCTCCACCATCAAGCCAGTGGACCGGCAGACCATGAGCAACGTGGTTGAGCGGGCCTGTTGCCGTGACTACCAGCGGCTTGGTCTGGGCACGCTCAGTAGCAGCCTGACCCGCTCCAAGAATGAACCCTTCCGCATCTCCACGGTGAACCGCATGTACACCGTATGCCGGAGGTGAGCAGTCCAGCACTGCGTTGGTGTTTCAGATGACCATAGCGTAGGGGCAAATCCTTCCCAAATCATCCCTCTCTCCACAGCTATCCGGGGCTGCTGATCGTGCCCCAGAGCATCACGGATGCCACCATCCAGCGGATCTCACGCTGCTACAAACAGAACCGCTTCCCTGTGGTCTGCTGGAGGAACTCCCGCTCCAAGGCCATGCTCCTACGCTCAGGTGGCCTCCACGCTAAAGGGGTGGCCGACTTCTTCAAGACCCCCAACACACCGAGTGCCGGTAAGCTGCGTGTGACAGTGTGTGCCAGGAGATACCTCCCTGGAACAGGGCTGTCCTACGCATTCACTTTTGACCCTCCCCAGCAGGCCCCTCACAGACGGACTCCATCAGCCTGGAACAGGAGAAGTACCTGCAGGCCATAGTCTCGTCCATGCCCTCGTATTCGGAGAGCAGCGGCAGGAACACGCTGAGCAGCTTCACCCCGGCTGCCACCAGCAGCTCCGGTGAGTTCTGGCGGTTAGTCTCTATGAAATATTTATTGTGGCTTCTGCTGGATCAGATCTCCTTACAGCTGCAGGACTGTGCTCTTCCCACCTTATGTTTTAGGTTCCCCCTTTGATTTTACTTTGCATCTCAGCTGATTGGATCCTGAGCCTGTTAGCATTTAAAATATGCATCATATGTATTTTGTGTCTCAGCTGGTCAGGTCTTGTTAGCGCTTAACATTGTGCTCTCTTGGTTGGTTTGCTGAGCTTAACATCCTCCCAGTCAGCCTGCCCTCAGATGGCCAGCTGCCCCAGGGAATTCTGGAGCCTGTAGCAGAGCTAGTCTAAAACAGCACAGGCTTTCTCTGTTCATCTGCTGGATGTTTTACCCTCATGTTGAATTGGTTTTTGTGTAAATCGGCCATATGTAATTGTCACAAAATCACGTGATAATAAGGCGTCTCTTTGTCTGCGTGCTCTGGACATGTGGCCCCAGACAGAGCAACGGAAGGAAGCGTGTTCAGTAAAATGTCCCTGTGCTTCTGCTGGCTCCAGACGCCTCCGACAAGCTGAGGCAGCCTAAGATTGGGGCCCTGATGAAGCAGGTGATGGGAAGCAGGGAGGACGTGCCCAGTGGCTTCGGCAAGGGAGGTGAGAGAGCCACGCTGGACCGCAGCACACCTCACTGATGGTTATTCAGCCCACTGGTCACCAGCAGCTAAATCTAAGAAACACCAGTAAGCATGAGCACAGTCTTGAAGACAGAGGGGTGTTAGACAGCTTTCAGCTCCTTGGAACAATGAACAGCAACAAAGGATCCAACAGTCAGACAAATCAGAGTTTGGTGCTTGGCAGAGCTGCGGTGAAGGAGTCTGCAAAAGTAGAGAAGAGAGGCAGGAATAGTTGAGAATGTGGCCCTCCCTCTGGCTCTGCGTGGGTGAGAGAGCTGGGCCAAGTAGGAGCAGAACAGTAAGAGCATTGACCTCAAGGAAGGTTCTTGATCAACTCAAAATTGAAGTTTCACCATTGACCAGGTGGAAGTCTTATTACACTGGGCATGTTATGGAAGGACTTGCATTGGGAGAATGCCTCAAAAGCGTGAAGGTGAAAGAGGAAGGGGGTGGGGCAGCAGTGAGATGGCTGGACTTTATCATCACAGCCTAGGAACATACCTCTGGGAAGCCTAAAGTCCCAGGCAGAACATTCCAGAGCCGTATCTGTATGGTCGCCATTGATTTGATGCCACCAGATAATATGTAATGAAAGTGTGAAATTTCGGGATGATGTGGGAGGTCACACATGGCAGTTGGGGTGGGGGGTGGGACTCCATCTTCACGTGAGTGAGTTGACAGGCCTCTTTGCCCTGTGTAACCTTGGGAGCAGGTAAAAGAGCAAAGATCATCTCTTACTATCATCCTAGAGCTTCGGAGATCACCCAGAACTCTGCCCGAGGTATAGTAAATAAACCGGTCAGAGAATCTAACTCCTGCGGCGCCTAACAGCATGTCTGCTTCCATGCTGTCCATCGGCTGGCATCCCTGGACTAACCTGATGTCTGTTTAGTGTTGACTGAATGTTCCAAAGGAGGGTTATGCATGCCTATTGCTTAGTGGCCAGTTCTCTCAGGTGACACTAGGAGGAACCATGTGGCGCTTGGCGTGGTATCAGCCTGGCTCTGCTGGTTTACACTTTCTCATCTAATCAAAGGCTTATCTAGAACTGAACGTCCTGCTTTCACACACAAGTGGCAGAGAGTCTGGCTCCCTCACTCTGCAGCACTGAACCTTCATCTCTGTTAAGGTCTCCTCCTTGTTTCTTCCTGTGTGTGTGTTGGGCATGCGTGTCCACCACAGGAAAATGGGGCAGCATCCGGGGCACGGGGCAGATTGCCCAGCTGGCTGGGAGGGACCCCCCCCAGGCCAATGGCAGCCCTGGCGACACCCACTTTCTGCACCCCCAGAGGTCCTACCTCTACATCATTGGAGACAAGTCTCAGCTGAAGGTAATGGCCGCTGGGTTTAGTGTCGCCTCTCTGCAGACTCCACATTAACAGACTGACTCATAGGGTTGCTGCCTCTGGAATGGGACTTAATGAGCTGACTGAGAAGGTCCGATTAGAGCCCATGTTTGCTCATTTCTGCCGGCTTGTGTAGACTGTGCTGGACATGGCATAGTGTGTGATGTACGCTCCACTCCTGCTATCTCCCTCATCTGCACCCTCAGGGCTCCAAGCAGGACCAGTTCCAGCAGTGGGAGGTGGTTCCCATCGAGGTGTTTGACGTCCGGCAGGTGAAAACCAGCTTTAAGAAGCTGATGAAGGCCTGTGTGCCCAACAGCGTGTCCTTCGACCCCAATACGGCCTACTACCGGTGCCTCGAGGAGTCTGATTGGATGTGCTTGGTAAAGCCCCCCCCCCCGCCAAAGGTTTCTAGGAGAAACCAGGTTGTCAGGGTTACTGATTTTGTCTTGTTTGTCTCCATCCTACAGCTTCACAAGATCCTGCAGGTGTCTGTGCTGGTGGTGGAGCTGCTGGACACGGGCTCCTCCGTCATGGTCAGCCTGGAGGACGGCTGGGACATCACTACACAGGTAGGCTTCCAGTTTGGATAAGCTCTTGTTGGACGCTGGTGTTCATGGACGTATATGCGGGACCTTTCTGAAGGAAATGTGGTGAAAGCCGGGCTGCTCGCTGGCCTCCCCTCGCAGGTGGTGTCGCTGGTCCAGCTCCTGTCGGACCCGTACTACCGCACCTTCGACGGCTTCAGGTTGCTGGTGGAGAAAGAGTGGCTGTCATTTGGCCATCGCTTCAGCCAGCGCGGGGCGCAGACGCTGGCCGGCCAGAGTGCCGGCTTCACGCCCGTCTTCCTGCAGTTCCTGGACTGCGTCCACCAGGTGAGCCTGTCCCACTGTCTCGGTCTCTCTAACAAGCTTTCACAAACTCAGCTAATGACTAATTCACCGTGTTTTTGCACCGGTGGACTTTGCCGTCGGATGGGACATTGGCCATTTCTTATCAGCTGAGTGTTTCGATATACGAGACCCCTTTTAAAGTAAGAGAGAGTGATTATTATAAAAAGCAACGCTAACTGTCAACAGGTCATATCAGAACAAAGAACAATTAGAGCGATGTTCCTGGCATCTGGAGGCTGCGGTTCTGGCTTCTCACTGCTGCTGTCGTTTTAAGTCATGAGAGCCTGTTAATGTTTGACAGCGTGAAAGAATGTGACACTAACTGAGGAACAGGGCCAGGATTAGCCAAGGGAGACGTCTATTTGGCTGACAACAGAGGAAGCATGACTGTGTTTTAATAAGTAAGATGACTGAGTCTGAAGGGACCAGTAATGATCCTGTCTGGGGGCTGAAGGGGCCTTATGCCTTGACACATCATTGTGTGCTCTGACGTGCTCTGTCATGGTGTGCTCTGACGTGCTCTCTCATAGTGTGTTCTGACATGCTCTCTCATAGTGTGTGACATGCTCTCCCATGGTGTGCTCTGACATGCTCTCTCATGGTCTTCTGTCCTGCAACAGATCCATCTTCAGTTTCCCATGGAGTTCGAGTTCAGTCAGTACTACCTGAAGTTCCTGGCCTATCACTACGTTTCCAACCGCTTCCGGACCTTTCTGCTGGACTCAGACTATGAGAGAATAGAGCTGGGTGAGAGTCCCGTGACCGGACCTTCTCTCCGGTGCCCCACATATCTGCCCTGTCTGGAATCACATGGGGTAGCACTGTCCTATAGGGACATGGGTGCTGTGTGCTCATTGGCCAGGATATCTGCATGGCGATGCTGGTTTCTTCAGAGGTTCTCTGCTTTCAGGTGTGATGTTTGAAGAAAAGGGTGAAAAGAGAGGACCTCAAACTTTCAAATCAGTCTGGGATTATATCGAGCGACTCAGTAAGAAGACCCCCATCTTCTTCAACTACATGTTTGCCCCTGAGGATGGAGAGGTGAGGCGTGTTGGCTATGCTGCTGTGGACTGTTGCTGCCCCCTACTGATGAACGTATGATACTGCACCAGCATGAGGTCATTTTCAGCCAGCACCCCTGTGCTCTGCGTCCAGGTGCTAAAGCCGTACAGCTGCATCTCCAACCTGAAGCTGTGGGACTTCTACACGGAGGAGACCCTGTCGGAGGGCCCTTCTTATGACTGGGAGCTGGTGCAGAGCCGGCCGGAGCAGCAGCCGGACACCGAGAGGCCAGAGAAGGCGGTGTGCGTGTCCCGGCGCCGGGTGGTGTGGCCCTGCTATGACTGCCACAGCAGGGTGCTGCCAGACGCTATCACCAAACTCTTACAGGTCTGCCCACCAGCCCACCTTCCGTCTCCGCCCAGGGTTTCAGTGTTCATGGCTCTCCAAGGGGCGTCTCACTCCGTGGCACAGACTGCGATGATAAATAAAGCCCTGGAGCCGGATATATCTGGCCAGAGTCATTCAGCTGTATGCTTCTCTGCATCCACTAGGAGCTGCAGTCCCTTGAGATGGAGCTGGGAAAGGTCCCAGAGAAGTGGAAGGACACCTGGGATAAGATCAAGTCCACACAGCGTGCAGAGAGCAGACTGGAGAGCAGGGTGAGGCGGCCGCTGACCAACCGCCACGTAGCACAGAGATCATGCTGTGCTGCTCTCTTTGAAGGCTCTCAAGAAGAGTGAGACAACCAACAGGCTTTTACCGAGAAAGAAGTGTGTGTGTTTGTGTGTGTATATATTACATTGTGAGGACCAAATGTCCCCACAATGTGACAGAAACCTGTTATTATCAAATGACTAAAAATGCCAAGAGTCTTGTATTTTGTTTGGTTACTTAAGGTTAAGGTTTAGACTGGGTAGGGTTAAGGTTGTCATTGTTGGTACTAAGGTTATACCCATAGAAATGGAGATTCCCCACAAAGATATAGATACCTAATCTGTGTGTGTAACAATGAAACATACACTGATAAGGAGGATGACAGCAGCAGAAAAAAAATCCTCCAAAAACTATGAAGCCTATTACTGTAATGACACATCACATTGATATATAATAAAACAATGTTATGATGATGTCTGGATGCGTTTCACTGCCCCATGTCAGTGCACTTTATCATATTACAGTATCATAAAATAATATTACATTCATAACATACTTCCTTTTGGCTGCATTTTAAGAGAAGCACAGATTTAGACTGTGCTGTTCTGTATTTAGTAGTATGATATTGAGTGTCTGTCACTGGTCAGGGTGATATTGAGTGTCTGTCATTGGTCAGGGTGATATTGAGTGTCTGTCATTGGTCAGGGTGATATCGAGTGTCTGTCATTGGTCAGGGTGATATCGAGAGACTGTCATTGGTCAGGGTTATATGGAGAGACTCATTGGTAAGGGTGATATTGAGAGACTGTCATTGGTCAGGGTGATATTGAGAGACTGTCATTGGTCAGGGTGATATTGAGAGACTGTCATTGATCAGGGTTATATTGAGAGTCTTTCATTGGTCAGGGTGATATTGAGAGACTCATTGGTCAGGGTTATATTGAGAGACTTTCACTGGTCAGGGTGATATTGAGAGACTGTCATTGGTCAGGGTGATATTGAGAGACTTTCATTGGTCAGGGTGATATTGAGAGACTGTCATTGGTCAGGGTTATATTGAGAGACTTACATTGGTCAGGGTGATATTGAGATTCACATTTGAAAAGCATGTAAAAATGGGCTCATCCAAGTGTATAACTTTTATTGTGAGATGTTGGCTTCCATTTGGGCAGAACAGCATCTTGCACCTCCAAGTCTGTTCTGCCTGGGATAGACTCCAGGCCCCCCATGACTCTGACCAGTTAGGAGATGGATGGATGGATAGCCTCACACATGTGTCTGTGTTCCTCCATGTTCCACAGGCCTCCTCTAGATCACTGCTCATGTCCTCCAACCTCAGCCATCAGCGGCGGGCCCAGGGGGCGTGTCTCCATGACAGCATGATGGGCTCCAGCATCAACCTGGCTCTGGAGGCAGAAGGCGGCGTTGGCTCCTCCTCCGCGGGAAGCCTTGGCAGCCGGCCCAGCACCAGCACACTGTACAGCCAGTTCCAGAGCACAGAGAGTGAGAACAGGTGAGCACCTGCTGCCCAGGTTCTGTGGCCTAGCCCAGCCGTGTCTCTCTCTCACACACACTTGATCTGCGGCCTTGCCCAGCCATGTCTCTCTCTTTCTCTCTCTCTCTCTCTCGCTCTCACACACACACACAGAGTTGAGGCTACAGTTTGTTTCCTGTTCAGGTCGTTTGAGGGCATCCTGTATAAGAAGGGGGCTCTGCTGAAGCCATGGAGACCACGCTGGTTTGTGCTTGACAAGACGAAGCACCAGGTGCGTAGCATCTTCAGCGGATGTTTAGCAGGTGTTCAGTGGGTGTTTAGCAGGTGTTCAGCGGGTATCAGGCTCCATGGCTTGACTGAGACCTCCCTCCCTCTCTGACTGAAATGCCCCTGCCCCCCAGCTGCGGTACTATGATAATCGACAGGACAGGGAGTGCAAGGGTGTGATAGACCTGGCGGAGGTGGAGTCCATGGTGCCAGGGACGCCAGCCATGGGGGCCCCCAAAAACATTGATGAGAAAGCCTTCTTTGATGTAAGTACCATCTCCCACCCAGACTGTATTGCTCCTGGTTATTAATCTGCTAACGCTGCCCCGTATTTACCCCACAACAGCTAAAGACCACCAAAAGGGTGTACAACTTCTGTGCCCAGGACAGCCTGAATGCACAGCTGTGGATGGACAATGTGCAGAGCTGTCTGTCGGACGCATGATGGGTGCTGGCTGCAGAGGAGGACCCAGAATGCACAATGTCTGCAGGAAGGAGTACGTGATGCCGGCAGACAGGCCCCCAGAGCAGTAGAGAGGGGAGGGGCCTTCCTGTGTGACAGTGTTCAGTATTGCCGGCATTAAGTTGTCGATGCATAATCACGCCTCAGTTTTTATTTCTATTTTTATTTATAAAAATCGCTCCAAGGTTACGTATGTTACAAAGATGACTCCTGCTGGAAACCTCTCCAGATGGCCGCTGTTTGCACTGGGAATTTACCGTCCGATCTGTGGGACTGAAGTGAGGTTCTGCCTGGACCTGGACTGCCTGTCCTGCGAGAGAGCCCTCTGTGGGGTTCCGTTTGGCTCGGATCTGCTCAGCCGTCACCAAGGCTCCTCAAAGTCGGGGGGATAGGTCAGGGGTGGTTCTGAGGGCTGAAGCTCGGCCCTTATTCCTGCCTGCAGGGGTGCTACCCGTCACCCAGGCTATGCTTTGGTTCTGCAGGCACACGGGCTGGACTCTGCAGGGCTGGGATGTTCTGCAGATGGTTAAGGAAGCTTTTAAAGCAAACGCTGATTCGCAGTTTCGAATGTTTATGGGGTGTAATTTATGGGAGACATACCACATGGTCATTTCTTCAGTGTACATTTGTTTACAAAGCTGTTGTCAGTTAAATAATTTTGTTGGTGATGGGGGGGGGGGACTCATGAAAATGTAAGGAGAATGAGAGATGCTTTAATTTTTACACTATTTACAGCTTATTCAAACATGGGTTAAGCTGTTGCCCTGTGTATGGTGAAAGCCAGTGTGACAGTGACTGAGCTCCACCTCCTCATCACATGACAGCAAGCAGTGCTCCTCCTCTGGTGTGACCAGACTTAGCCGGCCCCATGCACCTGTGGGCAGAGGCCTGATATTACTATGAGGTGCATGTAAGTATGCTGTCAGACGCTGCATCAGGTCATGGAGGGCTGTTACGTATACATGGACAGTGTTAGTGCACACTCCCCTTCGCAGGATAACAGCCAGTGTAAGCATCACGGACACGGTCAGGGGAGGGTGGCAGTCTGTACAGATTCATCCAGAAGCTTCTCACCCAGCAGTAGGTACATGTCAGGAGAGCAGAATCATTCTGGGTCTCTGCTTTACATTTTGTCCCAAGACACTTTTAGCGATTTTTGGGTTCTATGTCATGATTTCAGTAGCATTTTCCATGGCTGATGGCGCCAGAATTCGCTAAAACGGTTTGTCTTTGGTAAATCTGTCGTTGCACTGTGGCCCACGCATGGCGTGAACATTGCATACCTTCTGGGTTCTGTCTGGCCTCTTCCATGCAGTGACGTCGGCTGTGTAGCTGGGACAGTAATGTAGACGTATAAAAAGGCACCAGGGAGATGGGGAGGACCCTCAGACAGAAGAGAGGACACCTTCATGCTGTAGTCTGGCCTCCCTGCCCTGAGGCCAACTCCGTGAGGCCAATGTTTTGTTTCATAAACCTCAGAATGAACAAAATTTGAGGAACCAAGCAAAGGGACAGACTGCTGCCATGAGGTTACAAACTCTACATATAAAATGTACATCTCCATAAAGCCCCCTTTATAGAGTAGATTTAATCATAACTTTTTCTTGTATATAATATTCAGATTTTTATGTAATGAATGGTGGTAATTTATTTAACTTTTGTGTAAGGAGGTTTACAGAATGGTGTTGAAGGTATTGGAAATATTGACCGTTGTCTTTACCTCTGTTAACATGCCTACGAGAGCAATATTACCCCGTTTGAAAACATGGTGTTCCCGACTGAATCTGGCCGTTTGTGTGTCCAGGTTGTGTGTGTGGGGGGGGGGGACACAGTCGGGCCTACCCATTTCCCACAATGCCGTTTATCTCACTGTCCACATAATAGCTGTCTGTACATTAGGGTGGTCCTTAAAAATGAAAATTTGAAAATGCTATTTCTCAACCCCTAATTTTGTTTTATATAAGAAAACATCAGGATTTTTTTTGGTGATTTTTCAAGCATGTTTAGAGGTTAAAGCCCAGTTTAGTCATCCACTGTCGGTAATACTAGTTTGTCTTTTGGGTATTTCATTTGATTATTCTTCTGTGCTGATTTTATTTTCCCCTTTGCTTAACATTTGGTTCATCCATTTTCTGTAAGCACTTATCCTATTCAGGGTCCTGAGGTGTCTGAAGCCCATCCCAGAAGCTACAGGTGTAAGGCAGGGAACAAATCAGGATGGAGTGCTAACTCATCGCAGGGCACACACACATGCCGTCACACGTCTGGGCGCAGGGCACACACACACGCCGTCACACGTCTGGGCGAGACGAGGCAGCACTGCTAACCAGTTAGCCCACGTTTTCTTCATTTAAATTAAAATAGGCCATGAAAAAACGTCATTAAAAAAAATTATAACATTTTAAAATAACGTTCTTAACTTTTGAAACATCTGTTTAATATATTTTCTGATTTTTACACGTTGTTTCATTTGGTCAGATTTTATTATCCTGATTTTTTTAATTGACAGAGTGTTAGGAAATGTGGGAGAGAGCACTCTTGATGCTGCAAAAAATAAGATGTCTAGCACATTTTTGCTAATGAATGACCCGAGAGATTGAGGATTACCGACAGTGGATGACTAAGATAGGCTTTAACCAGCTTGAATATTTGCCCATAGTGTCAATTTATTGATCATTGGTTATAAACTCCACTTTGTTGTGTTCTTTATTTTTTTACATAGCTGTTGCTGTAATTTTTTCAGAAACGTTTGGCTGAAATTTTGTAAATTTAATTTACAGTTACACACTTTGATCTTGTTGAGCAACCTCTAAACATCAATAAAACTACAGAAAATGTTGCCAGGAATATTTCTCACAGTACATCACAAAATAAAAGGCTGAGTGCATAAAACACTGTGGATTTAAAATGTGACTCCTAGCCGCCCTCAGGACCACCCTACTGTACATATTGAAGTTTTCTTTAGGTTAATCTGCAGGCTTTTCAGAGCCATAATATGTTATGTACATTTTTTTTGGATTAAAAAAAAGATAAAAGTGGATGAAGTATTTCTGGTTTTGGTTTTGAATTGTCACAAGAATAGAATCTGATTTCCATTTCAGTTTTACGAGTTTTTAACCATTTTTATTTTCCTAAACAGATTTGAAGAAGTCGGCATAACAGCCTCACGGCCTTCTTTATATGATGTGGTCACTGCACATACCGACAGGATCTTACGGAGTAACATTTCTGACATCCGTTTCACTACAAATTTGTGAAGATCAGCGATTACCAGCTAATCAGTATCATTAATAGATAAATGTCACTGGGACTGACCAAAATGTTCACATTGGTGCTGCACTAATATATCATAAACCTTTTAACATTAATGGCCCTAAACAGGAAATGCTAGCCTGTGAAGGCCGGGTATCCGAGGTTAACCAGTGGGTTCCTCTGGAAGGAGAGTTTGGGGGGGTTTCTCTCTCAGCATGTACAGTTGAGGGATCAGCTTCGGTGTGGCATGAATGTGTGGCCCTCATGGCTGAACGAGCAGCATTATCAGCTGAGTGGCTGTAGCTGGGGGCGAGTACCACAGTGCGGCGTCCCACCGCACACACCACGACAGTAGTCCGCAGACGGCCTCTGCGTCCAGAAGCAGGTCACCTTCAAAGCTCCTCTGGGCATCTCCGACCCAGCACAGCTGCCCAGAGCGTCGCCCCACTGCTTCGCGGCTCACATGTCCTGGTGACGGGTCAGGGCTGAGATGAGGTCCTCCAGTGGCTCCGTGTCCGCCCGGTCCAACAGCTGGAACTCCTGGCTGAACAGTGTGAAGTGGGTGAAGACTGTGTTGAGGTGGGGCTGCATCTCCAGGGCGACTATGTGCTGGAAGTGGGCCCAGTACAGGTGCGCCAGCATGTGGGACAGGTAGAGGAAGATCCTCTGCGCCAGGAAGGTAAAGCCCATGGGGAAGGAAGAGTCTGCGGGTGCAAGAATAAGCAGCAACCCACTGTTATGTGTATCAATCCCTTAAAGGTGCCATAGGGTGCTTTTTTCAGTGTATTTGTTTCTTGTGTCTGCATAGAAGGTATGTGAACTTGGTTTGGTCGAAAAATGCCCAGAAGCAGTTTTACAGGCTCATTTACATCCTATTATTTGGCACTAAAATGAAACCGGCCACTTGCCATATTTGGTGGCCTCATTAATATGTTGATGAGCTCTGCTCGGATTGGCTGGTTTACAGTGAGGCACTGCAGATGCTCACACAGAACAAACATTTCTACGGTGCATAACGATGACAGTGGTCCCATAAGATTATGAGAGCGCTGATGAATTCCCATCACCTAGTAACATCTTAGTGCCATGATTGTGACGATACTGGTGTGAACAAGCCTACTACGCTTTCAGTCGTGTAAAAGTATAGCACATACAATTATGTACAGTACATAATACTGAAATATTTATGTATTTACCATATTGTACTTTTTATCATTATTTTAGAGCGTATTCTTTCTATTCTGCCACATGCTCCCACTTCAGTTTAGGCACAATGTTCACATAATCAGGTCACTGGTTCAAACCCAGCCTCAGCATGTCTGCAGGTCCATGAACAAACCCCCAGTTTCCTGTTTTTCCACCTTCTAACTATGTGGGATTTATGTGTGAAAGAGGAAACACCAGTATTTGAGACTGATGCTATGTCAGATCTATGTCAGCAGCCATAGCACCTGCAGTTGAGCCCAGGTAATCTACCTGAAGCTAAGCAGGTTTGGGTCTGGCCAGTATCTGGAAGGGAGACCAACTGGGAAAGCTGGATTGCTGCCAGAAGAGGTGTTGGTGTGGCCAGTGCAGTAATGGGGACACTGTGCTGTACAAGAGGTGCCGTCCTTCGGATGAGACGTAAAACTGAGGTCCTGACTCTCTGAGGTCATAAAAGATCCCTGGGCACCGTTCGAAAGAGTAGCAGCGGTACCCCGATGCCCAGGCTAAATTGCCCCCTGTGGCCCTATCAATTGGGCCTCATAATTATCACCTGTATCTAACTGGTAAATTCTCTCCTGCTCCTTCACCACCTTAGCTACTGTGGGGTAAGCATGCGGGTGTTAGGTGAGTGATACACAGTGGTGTGTGTTGCTTCAAGCCTGCCTTTGGGCTGTCTGTGGCCCTTTGAGCAAGGCTCTTAACCCCCAGCTGCTATGGGTGGCTACACTTTGAGGCCAGCTTGTTCCCACCTATAGGGTGTTAGGAGAGTTTCCCCATCAGGATCAATAGGTTATTTTATTAACAGATTTTCATTCTATGGCACTTTTAAACTTCTTTCTCAACCCAGTCCTCAGGGATCCCCAAACAGGCATTCAGTATTCTTAAATGCTTCACTGCTGAAGACACCAGATACCTGGGGATCCCTGAGGACTGGGGAATCCCTTAAACACTGCATTTCCGGGCCGTAAAACCACACCTGACTTTGTCGGGAAAACCTCCTGATCGGCCAGCAGCTCCTGGATGTAGCACATGATGTAGCCGGTGTAGAGGGGAGCAGAGCAGCTGATCTTCTTGCCGTACTCGTCTGTCCAGTGGAAGGTCCTGCAGAGAGAGGGCCCACGTGTGAAGCCGTGGCAGGTTTCAAACCAGCATATGCCTACTTCACATCGGTCTTCATAGTTCTTCGTTTATTTTCATTGCTTTTTAATATCAAGTTAAGCTAGGAGTAGATGCTACCATGGCCTTTTCCTGCTTAATTCCCATCAGCTGCAGGTCCCAGCTCCTGCCCAAGCCTCCAGTGATCAGGCTGCAAAGGTACCTCATGTCTGTCTCGTTTTTCTTTTTTATCTGCAAGTCCTGTATAAGATGGCTCTTGCCCCTGAGACTCCCCATACCAGTGTACCACTCTGTCACTACACTAGAGCCGAGGTCAGGTGCCATCTGGTGGCGTGTGCTGGTCCTGCTTCATTGTGTCTATAGATCGCCTCACCTGTTGCCAGGGCCACTGGCAGTGGGGCAGGTCCTTGTGGTGCAGAACTCAGACAGGGCACTGGAGAGCAGGTTGATGAGCTGGAAGAAGGCTACAGCTGCACAAGGTTGGGGGGAGAGAGAGGGTGCCCCCCTCATCAGTCCCAGGGACACCAGTACTGTCCACCACCCACACTCAGCCATAGCGATGGCACACTCACTGTGGCCGGCGATCCACTCGGCCTTGTCCACGCCGTCGGGCAGAGCGCACAGAGAGCGCATGTCCACTGGACAGAGACTCTCAGCAGTATATGCATCCAGCAAGTAAGGCTTCTGGCCCAGGGGGGGAGCGGCTTTCAGGCTCATCTTCCTTCTGGGGAGGGACGGCATGCAATAACAGAGTCCCGGTGAGGAAGATCTGTGTGCCTTCGGTGTCTTTCATACCCCTCAAAGCTACATCCAACTCAGATATAAGTGAATCTTTTGTGAGAGTCAATGAATGAGTATGGCTGAGTTTGCCTGTGAGTGAATGAATATTACATATTTGTTTAGCTAACCAAAAGTAGGCTGCAAGCAGTGTAGCAGCCTCTCGTCATTGTCAGCATCATAGACTTCATGATGTCATTTACTACTCCCCTATTAACCTGGGGTATGCTAACGGCGATAGCGACTTGCATAGTTGGAGCCATGCAACTGAACAGTTCCAACTATGAATGTACCCTTGAACAGGACTTCTCTCATTAGCCTATTGGTAACCTTACATCGACGACTGTCAGTATACATTTTTTTCCAATACCAGGCATACTTGTGGAAAGTATGCACACATGCCCCTGGGCTTGAAAGTGGGCAGTACGTGGGTGTACGCTCAGATTGGAGGCATGGTTAATAATGCCACATGACAGTCTAGGATTTTTGAATCTGCCTGTTTTTATATGTGAAAGAAGGAAAAACGGTGCTCGAGATTGACGTTGTCAGTTCCACGTACCAAATTCTTCTCATTCAACTAAGCTGGGGTATATGCAGTTTTTCATTCTATGGCACTTAACTAAGAGGTTAACTAAAACCGCACTAGCATACCGCTAAAGAGATTACTGATCTTTGCTGGTGAACGCACTCTCTGTATGCTACTGTGTAAAGAACAGGTGGGCAGACTGCTGTTTACTTATTTCCCCAACTGTGGTTATCTCCTGTTTGTATGCACATTTAAAGATGTTATGCAATCTAGCACTGAGTTGTCTAACTTTAGATATCCTGGAATACTTACTAAGATCCTGCTTAGGCTGTTTGACATGGGAGGATGATTAAACTTCTAGGGTTTACCTCTCAAACAAGCGCGTTTTAAATCAAACAGTATCCAAAGGACTTCCAGGTGACATATGCAGGCAAAACACCCAAATGTGTAGAAATATGGACCAAATTATCATTATGTACTTTCCCAACATTTTGGCCTCATAGTATATGGTGACAGTCATGCAGTAAATAAATCTATTTACACCACAGGGTTGTCATTCTGCCCGCTGTCGAGCCAGGGGTGGTGCGGCCAGAGTGCGTGATGAAGTTTGCACTGCTACTGGGGGATTTCACAGTAGCGGACTCACCTCTGATATCTGGCATCTTGCTGCACAGCGGAGTGAGGTGCACATCAGAGAGGCCACACCAAGGCCCGTGACTCACAGGCTTCCCCCACCAACAGAGCGAATGCACAGCTACTGCTCTGTTTAGCTGCGCTATGAGACCCACTGTGCCGACACAGATACCTCATTTAAAAGCTGCACTCAGTGAAGCGGGCAAAAGACACGGAGCGATTCTTACTCACGGCTTTCCTGAGGCAGCATCAGGGGAATCCCCGCTCGTTTCAGCAGTCGCAAAGTAGCTCTCACACCCTCCCATGGCTCTGCTCTGGCCGGTGAGAGGCGCCGTGGTTCAGAGTCGGCTCTGCTGTGCGGGACGGCCCCTCTGAGCCGGCCCTGTGACACGGAGGGGGAGCCACCCTGGGTGTGTCTTCAGTCCTCCTGGCCCAAATCCCAAGCCACCCAGGAGCTGAAAGTCTCATTTGACCAGTAAGGAAGGTGCGACACGCTTTGAGTGGAATCCCTCTGAGGAGCTTAGCAAACACCATCTCTCTGAAGGGGCCAACTGCCTGCCCTCAATGTGATTTTGGGTAAAACAGGCCCCAGGAAGAGTGGCCTTGGATTCAAAGAGAGGAAGTAGCGTGGCATAAATGTAATTCATACCTGACGTTAGCCTGTTAGTCTGCAGGAGCAAAACCACCAGGGTCTCCATCAGCTGTGGCCGTGGCAAGTGGTTGGGGGCATGAGGCCTGCATTTACCCATGTGAGGTCGACGGATAACCAGTGACAGAATGAGGCCACCCTATGCATTACTTCTCTACTTGGATGCAAGATGATCCATCATTCATGGAGGTTCTTTGACAATGGTACTGAATACACAGCCTTAATTGGATGAAATATTTATTTAATATTTGAATTTACAGCCTAAATTTGACAACCAATAACATGTACAGTATTGTATTTATACAAAAGAAAATCACCAGCATCAGTATTTCAATACAAAAAAAGCTTCTGGCTAAGTGGGAGACTTCAGACGCAGGAACTGGACGCACAGACTTTGAAGGCAGTACATATGTGTGTTTGTGCCTTGTGTGAATACATACATACATACAGTACGTACAAAGATAAAGTAGGACAAACTCCACTATGGATACTGCTGAAGCGACTTCGTAAAGGGCTACCCAGGGCTCCTGGTGCTCAGGGTCTGTCAACTTGACGAGGCCACTAGACTCCGCCCACGGCTCCGCTTCTAAATCGTCTTGGATGGGCCGCTATAAATGTGACAGTGCAGACACCGCGAGACAGACCTGGCTTCCTGTGACGCTAGGCCACACGGCCACACATGCATTGCTGTTAGTGTGCGCGCCTGTCGTGTAGGCGTCCACCTGTAGGGGGTGCTGAGATGTGCATGGAGGGCCCCTCCGTGGCCACAGCGCGTAGCCCTTCACTAAGCTGCTCTGCTCGCTGTCGGGTCGCCTGCCCGCGGCGCAGTGAGAATGCCGGCCGCAGGACAGAGCTTCACTCAAACGCAGGGACATACATACGTTTACAGGTACTAGTCACAAAGCTAAGAGGGGAGGAGAGGCTGGGGGATGGCGCTCACGCTGAGTGCGGGATGGCACACGGCCACGCGTAAAGTCATAGCTCACCTGCAGAAGAGATGGTGACCAGACCACGTGAGCAGGACCTCATCCTCCGAGCGGTCTGAATCCCACACTAAGGGACCCTGAGAAATGCTTTGGCATAAGGCTTTAGATTATGGGATGGGGGAGGGCTGAGTAGGCAGAAAGCCAACTCCACACGCGGCTTCAACAGCACAGACGACAGCCAAGCTGATGGTATCCTGGGCATTGTTATAACGAAGGAAGACTGCAATCATTTCTAGCAGGGAAAGGCGTGGATCAGACCGTCAGACGTAGCAGCTAGTGGCAGGCTAAATGGAATGACCAAACAGCATGGGGCGCGGGATCGCAAGTAATGTTTATTTTCCGGGGACATCACAGCGCCAGCAGAAGCCGGCAGCCATGCTTCAGAGCTCAAATCCTCTTCAGAGTACTGAGGACCAGCCCGCAGTTGGGATGTACTCAGGGCTGGGCCCACACAAAAGGATTTTCTTTAAAAGTATAAGCTACTGTAATGTCAACAAACTGCAAAACTAGCTTTCCTCTTCCCAGGGTGACGCCGGCTGCCAGCAACGGGAACTGCTTCTGTGGATGTCTTGTGAATGTCATCTTACCTTCCGGCTAGGAACCTGCCCTCGTACTGAATCAGAACATTATTGCCTTTGACTGAACATGGTACTGCAAAATGCAGGATTTTTTTGCCTGTAATTTTACTTTCCATAAAAAACAGTTCATTTACATACAATAAAGGAAAGCTACAGCATGGGAACACGCCCCAGGTACTCTCATAAGGTGCTATTTAGGTTACATCCATTGATGTGTGCTGAAATTCCACTTAAGAAAAAATTAAATAAAAAATGAAAAAGGACCCCTGGACCCTGAAGGTCATGAGCGCTGACGTGCTGGCAGCAGAGAGGACACACGCAAGGGGGTACGGCAGACTTTCAGGGGAACAGTCATGTACAGGGCCAGCACAAGGCATACGAGAATTAAGCGGCTGCTTTGGGCCCAGCTGCCACGAGGGGGCCCTCGTCAGCCTGGCAGAATGGGAAGGAAGATGACAAACGTTGTTCAAATTAGGGTCCCGAGAAGGACTGGGCCTGTGCTTTTACTG
Organism: Cryptomyrus ogoouensis; assembly: GCA_025773925.1. Taxonomy (NCBI): domain Eukaryota; kingdom Metazoa; phylum Chordata; class Actinopteri; order Osteoglossiformes; family Mormyridae; genus Cryptomyrus; species Cryptomyrus ogoouensis. Next base: position 32,629,992 of record JAOYFF010000063.1, on the reverse strand, counting down.
GAAGCCTTTGGAGGTGGGGATGGGACTGCATGACAACTCCAGCCTGGTCTCCAGGGCTCAGAAAAGTGATGGGGAGCATGAGCTTATATGAGCATTGACAATACGGAGGATAAACAGAATGCCACGCAGTAAAGAGGCCCCACGGAGCCTGCTGTTACCCACCCTGCCTCTCTGGGGCGTTTGAATTACACTCATGACACAGTATGTAATCTGGGGGGGAGCAGAGACATGTTCTCCACCAGCACTTGGCTCTCCAGGTCTCGGGGAAGCAGGATGAGCAGGACACCTCATCACAAGGAGCTGAATGTGCCGATGACGAGGACACGAACATCGAGTGGAACCACAACTTCACCCAGCAACCAAAAGCACATCTGTGAGACCCGCGAGAAAACAGACGCAGCCGCAGACCGGATGAGCCACTGTGGTATTTCAGGTCCCTGTGCCTGTCGTTCTGGATGCCATCACATGACGCACCCTGGGTGCGTGAGCATCAGGCTTTCAGCCATCATCACCCAGGACTGGAGCATCATTACATTAATTAAAAAAAAAAAAACTGTACAGGTTAACACTCAAAACAGCCTCGGAGCCATACTGCAGAAATCTCAACATTTATATAGAAAAATAAATATGGAATAAGGGCGGGGGGTAAATGAAATGTTAAATTAATGCAGATGAAATCAGATGCCTGTATTTGTATAATACATGTCTATATGGACATTCAAGATACATATTACACACACACAGACCATCAGACTCGTGTCTTTGTGCTACCTCTCCGGCCGACCAGCAGGGGGCGCCGAGGACAGGCCAGAAAGGGACGGCTGTGGCTGCTGACAAAGCCGTATGTTTTGGACTTGTGACGTGCCCATGAACAGCTCCAGCAGTAAACAAACGTCTAGCGCTCTGGGGTGGGGGGCGGGGGGGGACTCAGAACCAGCTGCTCTGAGAACACACACACGTGGTAAACAGTGATCGGTGCTGGAGCAGGACCCGGGTAGCAGTCACTGGATTACGGCTCTGTGATGGGGGGGCGGGGGGAGGAGACCTTCAGAATTTGGGCTAGGTAATGATGTAAGTGACAGTCCGGTGAGAGGGGCTCTCCAGGTGCTTCAAGGTTGGTTGAAGTTCTCCCATGTGCTACTGGTCACTCAGACAATACTGTCAACGGGACGAAGGAGCAGCCGAAGGTTTGCAAAATGATACATTATATGATAGATATATCTATATATGGAGAGAGTCAGATCTTCCAGGAAATGAAGAAAACGTTGAATCCTTTGAAACTATCATCAGAAGTTGACTGCTACATTAAAACAGTACAATTTCAACACTGGCTAAAAAGACATTTCTGCAAGATGTATTCTTTTGTTTAAGTTCGCTCCACGCTTCAGTCCTTACCCATCATCCCACAGGCAGCCCCGCCCCCTTCCTCTAATGGTCCTGATTGGCAGGGTGCAACAGCGTTGCAGCAATTTCTTTTATTTATTATTTTTTTTAATAATCACAAGAGTTGTATCGAGGTTCCTGGAGTAAAATGGAAGCAGTACAGAGGAGGTCCGACCTGTCCTGATGCTTCAGGCTGGTCCGTTCAGAGAGGCCTCCGCTGACGGGGGTGCATCCCCTCTGTGGGGCAGAGAATGTCAAGACTTACCAGCAGGGGGCGACAGAGTACAACATTACAATCACATGCCTACTGTCAATGCACATTAAAATGTCATAGTGTCTCTGTATGCTTTGTGGGAAACTGAGCTAAGCATTAATAACTGGCTAAAAAAAATAAATGTAACAAAGCAACTTTATGATTGGCAGTCGTGTACTCCATCTATCGGCACTTTTCCACTGGCATACAGGAACAGATCTGTACCCGAGACCTACGACAAAGAGAACCTAGTCACAGTGCAGTTCCAGCACGCTTCGGTTTTCCACTGAAGGCATTGCCGGGTTTGGAGAGCGACAGTGACATAAAATCAAAGAGATGCTTGTTTACTGTTCACATGGTGTACATCATGATTTACTGTGTGGTCATTTCTGTTAGCACATCTGTGAGAATCGCCATGTCATGCCACCAAGAAACGCTAACGGAATTATCATTTGCTTGCATGAATTTGTGCTACAAACCCATTCCGTTCGACTGTACTATAATGCTTTCTCAAGTTGGAATTTGGAAATTGTCAAGTTTCGAGTTATCAAGAACCGGTACATTGCGATGTGTGATACTACTAATGATGAATAATATATAGAATATGCCTTGATAATTTCCTTGATAATCCATGCATAGACACAGATCACAAGGATCTCCATGCATTTCTAGCAGTCAGATGGCGGTGAGGCTTTCCATCCTGCTAGTAAGTAGGGCCACGACAGCTCGGGTACAGCTCCGTTCTTTGTGGCAGTGGAAAAGCACCACATGAAAGGCACAGACCGCAAGGGTCCCATTAAAAGTGGCGATGAAGCTGGCTGGGTTGGAACTCACTTCCTGCCAGTCACAGCGAGATCCCCGGCACTGCTGGACGTGGTGGTGCCGAGCGGGTCAGTCGCAGCCCTCTGGGGCCCGTCCGTGACGGCCAACTTGTCCAAGGGCAGGGAGTCAACATCGGTACTACAAACGGACACACACACAAGAACACACATGGCTGTGAGGGCCCGGCCCCTGGGACGAGGCAGAGGGGCATGGCGGTTAATCAGTTGCCACATGTCAGGCACTCCTGGGGATGGCAGCGACGGGGACAGGTGGGGGTTCCAGGTTAGACAGGCAATTAGCGGTTCTACTCATTGCAGCGCAGCAGCCCAGTTCTGTTTCCATGTTTTTGTGCACAACACGGCTCCACTCGGAGACGCACGGGGCTGTGGGGGACCGGCCACTCCAGCGCGGCTCTAAGCCCTCGTGCGAGTGGCTCACTCCCTCACAGACGGTTTGCCCCTGACACCAATGTGGTTTCTCATCACCTGCCACTGGTGGCCAAGCCACACAGACTTCTGGTTTGACTCATGATCTTCAAAAGCAGCTACTGCAAAGCCACACAGGAGCAGTACCTCTGCAAAGGCACCCAGGGCCCTTCCCTTCACACAGCTCAGGGACATCATGCAGAGCATCTGTGCTGTGTTGACGGGGTCGAGTGGAGTGGGTGTTGGGCGAAACGGAATTCGGCTGCTGCCTGGTCACCACCACAGAAACCAGTTCAGACTGGACATGTCAGATGGGATGCTGCTGGTTTGATGGAAGCTTCTGCGGGTGGCAGTGTCAGAGGTTGGCCTTCATGGACCACCGCTGTGCAAAGCCCAGGTAGACCCTCAACCTCCAAAGCAGTCCTGCTTCTGGCAGAGCTGCACAGGATCTGACATCAAGCAGCAGCAGCAGCAGCAGGAAATGTATTTTTAGTGGGTTAGGGCGTCAGTAGGTTAAGAGTCTTGTGACACATTCAGAAACGCACCGCAAACATCAGTGTGCATCGAGCTACGTACCCTGCATCTGCAGGCTTAAACACCCTGAGATCCACAACAGAGGGAGGCAGGGGGCGGGGGGGGGGGAAAGGACAGCTCATATCAGAGGAAGGAAAAGTAAAGGAACCCCACCCGCAGGCACAGAGGCGGCCAACAAGCAGGACACCCTACGAGAGGGGCGAGAGGCCAGTGTAGACTGGGGGGCAGGGGACCTGCACGGCTCTGCAAGCCCAGTACTTTATAGCACAGCGTTCCTCTCAAGGAAGGGCCCTGTTTCCTCTGCTACGCAGCGAAGGTCTACAAACGCAGCCAAATGTTGTAATCAGTGGCATTTTGCAAATCGGACGTGAAGAAGCAAGCCAGTGGTCATGAAGTGTCCAAATGAAAGGGGCCCCTGACAAACTGCAGAGGTGCCCGAAAGTGTGCATGGTTATCAAAACGGCTGACAGTCACAGTGCACTAAAGCAGGGTTCCTGCAGGCATCAGTAAGTTAAATTTAAGACCTTTTTAAGACATTTTAAGACCATTATGAGTAAAATTTAAGACCAACACGATGCAT
>JAOYFF010000063.1:32603115-32625895 GCA_025773925.1 Cryptomyrus ogoouensis | reverse complement strand
AAAACAACATACCGTTCACATTGGCCTCAAGAACTAAGTTAGCGCTTGATTCCCCTGCACTTCCTGTTGTGGCTGAGAGGTGCACCTGACGTCAGTGGCTGAAAGTGCACGCTCTGCAGCCAGACCCTTCTCAAACTGTTTGCCTAGCTGCAGTGATCACGCAATGGGATTTGTAGTTTTATTCCCACGCAGACACTGGTGCAGACCAGAAAACACAACCAACGGATTACTTTTACAGCGTTTTACTATTTTATTTTCTGCGGACAACACTTTTTGGGAATGAACGGAGGTAAGGATTTTAAGACTTGGATAAATTAAATTTAAGACCTAGGATGAAAATCTGGGCATTTTTAAGACATTTAAGGCCTTAAATTTAACTTTCTGAATTTTAGACTTTTTAAGATCTCATCGGAACCCTGTAAAGTGACACAGAAACGCATCTCACCGGTGCTTAATGTTTCTGTTTTCTGTGCAGAGAATAGGTCAGTCTCAGGTGCTACCATTAGACTCTGGCTAATCACTCTGAGGTAATTTACCCCAATCAAGGCAGAGCTTATCCAAATTTGGCGGTCAGACGGGCGCAGCCCGCTCTCCTCAGAACATGCCACACCGGGCAGCAGTCTGGGGTCACGTTCAGCTCTGGGTACCACCGTGTGACGAGGCACTGAACACCGCAGCAGTGAGGGGGGCCTCAGCCGGCAGGCTGCCCGGTTACCGGCCGTACCTCTTGAAGACCGCCTTCTCACTTTTGGCATCCACGCTGAGCTTCACCGTCTCCTTGCCGGCACCCGTGGTGATGGTCTCCGTGACGATGTTGCCCGAATCCTCTTCCTCCTCACTGTCCGAGCCGCCAGAGGAGCTGCTGTCGGAGGCGACGAGGGGGGCCTTTCTGGCACCACATACGTTCCATGCACAGGGGGAGGAGCCCTTGGCTGTGGGGGGCACATGTAAAGCTAGTTCACGCAGGAGGACACTTGGACACTGCAGCACTGAGTGAGACAAAGCGCTTCTCACGGGGTTTGGCTTAAAGCCAGCCTCTACTCACTGCTCTTATCCTGGTTCTGCGGAGAACGTCCTTCTGAGCTGTTCTTCGCAGAGTCCACGGGGGAGCTACATCGAGGGCCAGACTCTGAGCTGAAAACAAACCGATCAAAGATAAAAACCTCAGGACAGAGACAAGAGAAAATACAGCGACGGGCAGGACACTTTACGAGAGGACACGTTTCTTCATAAACATTGCTCCGCAACGTTAACGGACATGCAAGACAGCCCAAACAAATAACCACCAAAGCAGGATCCGCCCACACCCCTTCCCAGAGCTCACCAACAGAAGCTCTGGAAGTCTGTGAACTTGGCCCAGCCTTTTTCCTCGGCGCTGGCTGAGTTCTGTTGGGGGGCGACAGAGTCCCACACGCTGGAGCCAACGTCCACCGCCACACAGGGGCTGGGCTCCTTTGCCAGGTCCTCGAAGTTAGCCGTCCAGCCCGGGCCTGTGGCAGAATGCAGATGTGTGGGACGCCTGTGAGGTGATGGCAGAAGGAGCATACCCAGGGCAGGCACGGCACCGCACACCAACCAGCACGCATCAAGCATCTTACACACTCTTCACGAATTTTCTAATTAATCTGCTGTATTAAAGCTGAACATACCGACTGCATTTAGGGTCAGGACCATATGAGAAAAAGCCACTGTGTTCAAAACCATATGGCCCTTTTTTTTTTTAATTTAAAAGCACGTGCAGACATTGCCAAATGATATCCGGTGTGCTGCTGACTTTGACACAGACAGGAGGCCACAGACATGCACGTGAACGCCCGCAGGACGCGTGTACGTGAGACCCTGCACCCCCTGGCCCTCACTTTCTGGAGAGCAGGCCTGCTGGTCTCCCGGGTTCTTGTTTTTGGTGTTCTCCATTTGCGTGGCTGCCTTACTGGGCTCCAGCTGCTCGTCATCTTCATCTGAACCTGGGACCGGGCCGTGCTCACGAGCCCCGTTCTCCACCTTGGCCTTGGAGGAGCCTTCCGTGGTAAGAGAGACCCCGAATCTGAAAGACACCATGTGAGCTGGTGAAAGCACATCTGCATGGTGAGTAGTGATGCCGTTTAACTCCCATATCTCCCATCGTATTACTGTAACCACAGCCAGGGCAACATGGTCTTTGACTGCAGGAGGACTCACAAGAGATCAGGTGGGAGGGCAGCACAATCTGGCCTTCCAACATACCTTGTCCTCGAACGGACTTGTTTTGCATAGTTGATCTCTCTGTCTTCCCAGATATCCTCTTCCTCCTCGTCATCAAACTGTTGTATTCTTTCTTTACAGCAGGCCTCAAACACAGCGGAGTTAGCCTGCATCCAGAGACACACGCAAGACAATTAGCTGCGGCCATCAGACCTACCAAGTTTAACTTAACCCTTGTCCCACCACTATTTGTGATCGGCCAATCACAGTTTACTCCATTGGAAACATACTGGAATTCTGTGCCGTATCATTGGCTGACTCATCCAACTCTTAAAACTAACAGGGAAGAACACAGATAACGGTCATGCAATCCACTCTACGGACCCCTATCACCCAAAAGGAACAGTCTCTCTTCAAAGCTGCTCTGAAATATGTGGGAAGATTAAGGAAAGACTCACACTCTCGTCATCGGCATCTAAATTGAAGTTTATCTCCGCAATCCTATCGAACGTGGCACTGTGGGACAGAGAAACATGTGGCAGTCAGAATGATGCAGGTCTTTTTGGAAAGGTGATGACAGAGAAACCCAGACAGGGGATTTGAAAAGGACGATGATTCAGCAGGCAATGAAATCTTACTTTATATTGTCGTCATGGTCTGAAAATTCCTCATCATTGAACCCAAACTGATCTACAAAGTTGGCCGTCATCTGCTGGATCTGATAGTCTGAAAAGGCCTGTGGTGGAAAAGGGCTTTTCGGGTGAAAAACAGGGTTCTTCGACAGACGGACGCTTTATACCTTAGCTCGGCACCACTTACCTGCTGGAGGGACAGCTCATTGGGGAAAGGGCTCTCCATGTCGTCGTCCTCGCTGGAGGAGTGTAGATTGTGGGCGCTGACCTGGGAGACACAGCATGGGATTAGCTGCAGCCTAGCTGTGCGTCTCATGATCAGGCGGAGGCAGCCCCTCACCAGCTCCACAGCGTTCCTCCTGTTGGTTTCTGTCAGGGTCTCATCCACGAAGCTCTCCCAGCGCCCTCTACAGTCCTCGGGTAGCTCTGCAACACGACAGACACAGAAACATGAGTACAGCCATAGGAACGAGCCAATCGCCTGACGTTTTTAAATCAGCGTATCACAGCAGAACGACATAGTGAGAGGCGCACCTTTGATGAGGTCGCCGATCTGGGTCTGCACCGGCCCCTTCTCTAGATTCTGCACCACGATGTTGGCGATTCGAGTGAGGTGGCCCATGTTTCCTCGTCTCATGCCACCTTCAGCTCTGCAAGTCAGGAGGGGCACATACTGTGAGAGACGGCCCTGCAGAGAAACCTAGCCACCACTGGGTGGCGATAATGAAGACTGCGCTGAACCCTATTCATGAAGCATGACGGCTTCGGCTCTGTCCTCTTAAGTGACCCCTTTCCCTGACCGTTAAAATGACTTTCCAAAGAGAGCCTCCCCATCACAATGGAAGCATTCAGATGTGGCCTTACACACAGCCCAGTGATTCGTCTCTTACTGGATTTTCTCGTTTTCCTCCCACGCATCCAGTATCCTCTGCACCAGACGACACTTCTGGAAGAGCTGGGGGGGACAACACAGGTCAAAAGTCAGGAGGGGGCAGAGACTGCAGAAGGGCCAGGGAGGAGTGCAAAGTGCTGCTAACAGAAGCGACACCGCTAGCTCACAGCGAATGTACCAAGGCCTGTGTGTGTGTGTGAGACAGTCCTGGAGGATGCCTTCATTAAAAAGAGGTTTAGTAAAGCCAAGTTAAAGTACCATTCTTTTCGAGCACTTAAAACATACCGACCGCCTCATGTTTACGAAACCCGGCCTTTTGACCCCAGATCATTAATGAGCGGGGAGAAGCCAAGGTTTCACCCAGAATAGACATCAATGATGTCCACATCTGGCCTCCCCATCCTCCCACTGTCTACTTAATTCATCCCTAAAGGGGACATTCAGTCCTGTGTGGTGTCCAGCCCAGCACACAACCACCCAACTTAAAGGGTTTACAGATCGAGCAGAAAGAAGCAGAGCAAAACAGGTGTGAATAAACAGGGAGGAGAATGAGGTGGATTAAGCGCAAGCCGAGCCTGATTCTCACGTGAGCCACCAGGGTGTTGCTGCCCGAGGCCTCGGCCGTCTCCCCCATCCCTTTGTCCTTGTCCACCTCCTCTTTCTGCTCCTGCCCAGAGCGGCTCAGGATGGCCATCACACACAGCTCCACTTGTAAGTGCAAGAAGTTATTCCAGGTGTATTTAAAAAATAAATCCTGTGGGGCGACATGACAAAACGGGAACCTGTGAGCTCCTCCATAGCGGTGGATCATTTCATGGCCACCTTGACCGTCACACCCCTTGGTGGCCAACCCGAGCACTCACGAGCAGCAGGTCGACAGTGCCCAGGCGGCAGAGCTCCTGGCTGATGGCGAGTGTGCAGCACTGCAGCAGAGAGGCCACCAGGCGTGCCGCATGCAGCCGCGCATTCCCCAGCGGCACCTCCAGCACCCCGATGGTGGTCAGGATGGCGGCTTTCTGTTAACGGGCGAGACAGGCGGCCGTTTAGTGCCGCGGGTGGCCGGCATCCCTAAGGAACTCCCCTGGGAGCCCAGCGAGAGGCGTCCACACCTTGGGGGGGTCCAGGAGCAGTTGCTGGAAGTCTTTCAGATGAGGTTCAATAGCATCTAATATGCTGCTACTAACAGTGCAAGAGCGTTGATCTCCCTGAGAAGACAGGTCCACCAGGCCCTCCACCCTGCGAGAGACACCAGAGTAGGGAGAGCTCAGCTAATTTCCCCCTCTTCTGCCTGTGTGCTGTATGGCGACGCCCCTACGCTGTAGACCTGTGCCGGGACGCCCCACAGCACCATTCACATGCAGTCGTCGCCCCTTAGTGTACAAACGGGATCTCACCCTGGCCTCCTTGCTTCCAGCAGTGTGAGGAGCACTTGAGTGCCGTTGACGATGCAGGTGTCGCTTTTGACACCATCGAACATGTTCCTCAGCAGCTCCGACACGCTCTCCTGACTGAAGAGGACACGGAGGACGCATGTGAGACAGGCTGACACCCCTGCAGAGAGAGGACGGGGCGCGGCGGTGCTGGCGACTCACGACTCCAGCGTGCCGAGCAGTGGGTCCGACTCCGCGGCATCCGCCGGCTGTGTGGCCTGGTCGCGACCCAGGCGGATGATGTCGCAGAGTGTCTGCGAGGCATTCGACTGCCTCTGTGTGGCAAACCGCCATCGAGATCAGGTCAAGGAAGCCATACAGCACAGAAATAATGGCAAAACTGACATAGGCCTGCCAGATGGGGGTAGGCACGAGTCAGAAGGCAGCCACCCTAGCAGATAACTCAACAGACTCACCTCGTCATCGACACCAGAGCGTAAGAGCTCCACCAGCCTCTGGATGAGCTTCTCTTCGTTTAGCCACTGGAAGAAAAGAAGATCAAAAGGATACATTCCAAATATACCCAAGAGATCACATCAAGGCCATGGAACACGGACTCATAAACCACAGTCCAGACCATCACAGCCACATAATCAGATATCCACAATATTCCCGGATGCTTTTTTGACTTGCAGAGGTCACATGGTCTACGAAATGCTTTAAACCCACAGAGAACTATCTGTGAAATGCATCTACCCACACAGCAGCAACATCTCATTCAGCCAAATGCTGAAAAACAAACATCCAACATTGTGATTTGCTTAATATACATTTAATAAAATGGAATCTGTGGTATTTAAATGATAGTGACAAAAACAGACATGATCATATTTTAATTGGTAAAAGTATTATGCCTAGTGCAAAATACAAAACTTGCATTTAGGAAGGTGGATTACCGATTGTCATCGTAAAGATGACATTTATAACTAACCACACATTGTAGGCTGGAGTTCTGGGGACTGAAAAGCAGAATACATAATGCTTATTTAACGGTACGGACACAGAGGGGTAACGAAACAATGTAGCCACAGTAAGCTGTCGAAAGCCCCCTGCTCTGCATTCAGGCCGCCCGAGGTGATTAGAAGCAGCGATAAAGCACCAGCACGATGCCTGTGTACTACGCACGCTCGACCGCTGACATGTGACCGACTCGGGACTCGCGTTGAGCACGTCCTGCCTCAAAGGAGCGGGCACCAGCACTATGCCTGTGTACTACGCACGCTCGACCGCTGACATGCGACCGACTCGGGACTCTCTTTGAGCACGTCCTGCCTCAAAGGAGCGGGCACCAGCACGATGCCTGTGTACTACGCACGCTCGAGCGCTGACATGCGACCGACTCGGGACTCGCGTTGAGCACGTCCTGCCTCAAAGGAGCGGGCATCAGCACTATGCCTGTGTACTATGCACGCTTGACCGCTGACATGCGACCGACTCGGGACTCACATTGAGCACGTCCTGCCTCAAAGGAGTGGGCTCCACACAGCTGATCAGCCGCAGGAGGAGGTCCATCATGGCAGAGGTGTCGATGTGCTTCAGCACCAGACTGATAAACTCATCCTTCTTCCTTAAGAATGTGATGACCTGCAGCAGAAGTTTGCTTGTCATTAGCCACCAACAAAATGGCCACTTCGTACAGCCGACACACTGGCATAAAGCTTCCCAGACGGCAGGCTCAATACTTCAAAGAGCACTTGTATTATGACTTATTACAGACTTACCAATGCAACACACTGGCTATGTTCACATTACAAGCCTCATTGTGCAATTCTGAATTTTTGCTTAGATAGGCGAATCCAATTTTGATTCATAATTACAAGTGACCTGTGTCTAACGGTAATGTGAACGCATCTGCCCTCCAAAACAGGTCGCATGCACGCATTGATACGTTTTTGGATGACTCATCTGCGTCACCAACAACAAAAAAATGCTCAGCACATAAGTATAGGCAAAAAAAGCACATGAATCAATCTGATGCTCATTCATGTTGTACGGCCACAAACTGGATATGTATCAGACCACATAGGAAAATGACTCAAATCTGATTTGAAAAGTTTGGTAGTATGAATGTAGCCTTTGTTTTAGCTTAAAGTGAGAACAGAACCAGCTAATTACGGATGTTTATACAAATGCATACATAAACACACACATGTACATAAGTTAATAGGCAAATGTACACGTGAGAACATTTTTGATCATTTAGCACATATACAAAGATCGTGAAAATGGCGTTCAGAAAGCCCAGGGGTACGATGAAGTCACTTAAGGACCCTTGGAAGACACACCTGCTCAGTCTTGCGAGCGATGAGGTTGCCAATGGTCTTGCTGAAGAAGCTGGCCAGCAGCGGGTTGAGGGGGGGCTGCTGCAACAGGAAGCCATAGAGCCCCTCCAGCAGGGACTCGTTCCCCGCCAGCTTCTCATTAATCTGGCTCACATCTGATGTCAGGAGCTCGCAGGCGACGTTGGAGTATCTGTGAGATGAGAGCCATCGAGGGAATGAGGCTAAATGACAGGTGAGTGCATGAGGGGAGGACAGAAATGCCACGTTTCCCTCGGCGTTATTTGCGTTTCACATAAGAGAAGCTGTAGATGTAGACCTCTGAACTCCATGTACAATAACGGGCACCTAGAAGATGCCTTCACCAAGCCATAACGATAATTGTCCCCAACCCGAGTTCTGTCATGCCAGATGACTCACATTCTGAGTTTTGTGGCACATCACAGCATCTTTCTACATCTGTTATTACAAGAATGAGATCCCGAGAAGATTAACTGTTAATTACCTCGCTGTTATCATTCATCTGCCACTTTGAACAGACATGAATGATTCAACAGCAGTGACCGTTCAAAAGAAGCATAATCAGCAGAGAAAACACTCTCCATTTCACGTCAAACATGACAAGGAAATCGTTTCATTTTACCCCTTCTGCAAAAACTGGAAAGTAAAGAGCATAATAACTTTTGGGAAGGAGGACCAGCTGGAGTGGTCCCCGAGGCCTGGCACGAGGATGATGGACAATGAACATGACAGATCACCGGGGGGCGCCATGAGTAGCGCATGATATCATGGGAACCAGGAAATGGGGAGGCAGGCTGCTGAAACCACATGATCCGTATGTCCGCACACCTGCCGACCTGGGCTTCCACGGGCAGCTGGTGTTCCACAGGCAGCTGTGCTCACACTCACAGGTATGCCACTGCAGGTGTGCGCTTTACCATCTGTATAAATAATCACGCTCACACCAAGGAGAAGACAGCCGTGAAAAATATAGATTTTATATTTGATATATTTTTTTAAAATTTAAATTACCTTCTATAATATAAATCCACACACACATAGCGTGTGAGGAATGCTGGGACTAATCAGGAAACATGAAGAGAGAATAACAGTCACATCCAACAGCAGCTCTTAGACACGCAGGCCAGAAGAGCCGGCGCAAGGGGGTGGGGCCACAGACGGATAAACAGCTGTTGCTATTTTGGTTCAGCAGCAGTCCCCTGTTGGGGACACAGGCATTCCTCAGTCAGGATGATGTGCATTGTTACCCAGAAGGACATGCCAGTCCCAGCATGGCTGGGAATACATTAAGCCAATGAATCGGTTTGCCAGCCCCTTTGCTGGTTGAGCAGCACACACAGGCATATGAGAGGAGGCTCGCTTCCACACACACACAGCAGTGTTAAACGGCACAATTAAAGACCCAATTTTCTCTTCCGAGGACATGCTTTACCACCCTAATGTACTCGGAAGAAGGACGGTCCTCCGCATAAAAAAAACATGGAATGGAAAATTCGAGGGAGAAATGTAATTAAATTTTCATTTTCTGGAAATTTCATTATGACACATGACTAGCTGAAGAAAGAAGGGAGTGACACTGAAGGGGACCTTTGTCAGAGTGGCTCTACAGGCATTCAGGGGCCTCGGTGGTGGAGCCCCGGCAAAGAGCCCATGGCAGCCAGCGAGGAAACCATCCAGAGCACACCCTGCCCCCCCCATGCCGAGCAGTGGTCTCCTGGGACAGCTAAAAACAGCATGAACTTGACGCTGGTGCCTTTCTAACTGAGCAAGTACACCTGACCAGTCAGAGACCGGCGTCACAAGTCAGGCGGCGGGAAGGACAGGCGTCCAATTACTACTCTGAGCAGGAGAAACACTATCTGCCAGCAGGAGGAGGCGCCGTAAACTGCATGGACACCCGACCCGTGTTTACGGGTGGCAAAGGCACGCATGGGGACGGCTGGGAGGCCAGGGAGCCATCTTAATGCCGACAGCACAGAGAATGGAGCAGGACAGGAGGCTGCTGCAGTGAAGCCCTGCTCCCTTGGGGCAGAGCCGCAGCAACTGTATGCGTTTTCCGAAACAAGAACCCGGAACCCTGCCCCTGGCATGTGGTTCCCTAACCCGGAACCCTGCCCCTGGCATGTGGTTCCCTAACCCGGAACCCTGCCCCCTTGCCCCGGCCAGCTCACTTGAAGCGGAGCTTCTCCTCCATGTCCAATGGAGGCTCCCGAGTGATGAGCTCCACCAGCTCCCGCATGCACTCATCCTGGCTGAGGAAGGTGAGCAGCCGGCGATTCTGGGCCTTGCACTCCTGCAGGACGTCGTCCTCGTCCATCAGCTCATGCAGCGTCACGTCCTCCTTGTCCAGCAACTTGTCCACGTTGGACGTGGTGTGCAGGTCGAACTTCCAGAACATGGCAGCTGGCCGTGCAGACCTGGGGGGCACAAGGGTACATACATCACGATTTTCTCAGGGGAAACACATTATTTTACCCTCCTGATACTTTCGTAAACACTAATGAAAAAAATTAATTCAGACAGAGCACCACACTATCTAGCAAGAAGCATTTGCATATTACATATTACACTGGTAATTGAGAGAGAGGAAAACACTGAATTGAAAAGAAAAACTTTCCATTGGATATGCAAGACAGGAGGGTAGTTTGAGGCCTTTGGAACATCACAACTGGGCTCTCAGAACCAAAGTGCAGCAGCAAGGACGCCTGAATGTGTAACACAGGCGGAGTGTGAAAGAACCAGGTCCCACCAGTCTTAAATACAGAGGAATGTCACAATTGGCACAATTATCTCCAAAACTACAGATCCCTGAGGTGACAGCTCATCAGTTCCAGTCTCTCATTAGTCCAGCAACTAAATCTCACACAGATACAATGTGTGCATGAGAATATATACAGAGGGAAAGAGCCATGAGACGCAACAAACCAAGAAACTCCTAGAGCAGTCTGGTCACATGACCCCATTTAAACACCATCATCCAGTGACTGGGCTTCCTCTAGGGCACAGTTATTTAACTTAATTCAAATGACTAAGGCACAAGGAAGCTCCCAGCAAACTAAGTGGTTTGCACCCTCACAACTGGTCTTCATTAATACCATCAACATTAACATAATGTTTTTATGCTTCATTAATAAAAAACAACAACAACAACAACCCCACAAGTGCACAGGCATGTGCCTCCACACACAGGCCAAAAGCCAAAGAACATTCCAGGTATGTAGGACTTGGGGAGAACCCTAAGTATGGGAACGTGACTGATTTCTGACATTTTCAAACCGCATCAACTTACGTAACAAAATATTCAGCTGTAAGAAACCCAAGAGTCATAGCTGTAAAATGAGAATTTAAAAGCAGGCGAATCAAACGCCATTTATATCCAGCAGCTAATTGCTTAGGCTAAACCATTATGACCAATAAAGTTTGATCCATCTGGATCTCTTTCAGTTTTAACACAGACACGTGAAGAGTCACCCTGAAGAAGCCAGCATCTCTACAGGAAGGAGGGCAAATGTAACGAAGGCCGACGGCCTGCGTGATACGCCTGGTGTTGAAGCTCCCTTACGGGGCCTCAAGCACTCTGGAGCAGAAAACCAGCATCAGCCTGCCATGCAGTCACCTACACGTCTTTAGTAAAGCCAGCATTTGCTTCATCTTAAGCAGCTTGTTCACCCAAGATGATTTGTCAAACAGGAATGTTTTTATCATAGGTAATTAAGAATATGAATTACCTTTGTAAAAAATGACTGTATCCTTAATGAATCCTCTTCCACTGGTTGAGAAACATTTGTCTCGCAGATTGCAGAACGCCAGACGTAGCCTTTCAATAATCAGCATGGGACTTCTGCCTTCAGAGTCCTGGGACCAGGCAAGAGAGGCGCAGTTATAATAAACAGGGCACATGGCAAAATCGCACACAGCAAGCACATGCATGACACAGGAGTGGCCATTGTCAGATTCCTCCCTATATCTAGTTCCGTAGTACTGAAATGCTACAGCTCGGCTCATAAGAGTTTCTTCCATTTCCATTGGGTCTTGGAGAAATTAGTACACAACCCCAGTCAACTTAATTACCAGAGGTGGAGGTTTCAGGTCCAGAGAGTACAAATCCAGACCAAGATTTTGTTTGAACCAACCAGTTGAGTACTCTGTGACTGTGACTCTTTATACTCAACTGGTTGGTTCAAACAAAATCTTGGGCTGGATCTGTACTCTCTGGACCTGAAATCCCCACCTCTGTTAATGACCATTTCATCGACCGCCTGATCGGTAGAGGTGCTGGTGCAGTTTGCACATGAGGAGGATGCCAAGATGCCTTATCGAAGTCCTTGCTTGAAAAGGCCTGTGATAGACGAAAGTAAAACCTCAATGTGCAATTCAAGCAAGGGAAGAAAAGAACATGGACAGCCAGACTGAACATGCACTACAACATGCATTTAAAAACCCCAAAGATCTCCTCATTCAAATCACCACCAGACAACACAACACACAGTTGGAAAGCGAAACGTTTGGCAAAGGACTTCCCTTTTCAGTCAGAGGACATGTGCCACCATTCACCGGCTATGCATAGGTGTGTTGAAGTTAAATTGCGTCAGTCAGGGCTGAACAATGAAACACAAAAAAGCAATTTAATCAGCACCTAAATAATATCTGTAAATGTATAGGCAGCTCCTGGTTATGCCAGCAGCTGCAGGCCTTGTAGTGACAGGGAGCCTTCGGTAGGTGAAACCTCCCCGCCCAGAGTCACAATGACCATGTAGCCTGGAGACACTGAAAAACAACCCCCCTCCACACCAGGCAGTGCAGCATAAAAGCTAAACTTGAGTTGAACCAGGAAAGAACGCAGGGGACTGTAGGGCATTTCCATGCAGCAGCCTGTTAGAAAAGAAAGACTTCATACAGTTTATCGCTGAATTTCTTGTTTCAGCAATATGACGAAAATACAGTTCTACAATGACTATTCTAATACTCTAAATGATTGCTATGAATAAATAATAAGCAACCAGAATCATGTCTAAACCCAAGATATTTCCATAGGCATTTAAATCCATGAAGAGATCAGTAAAGCCCATACTAATGAGTCCTTCAAATTGAAATCTGGCAGTCACATTTTTGTTTCTTCATTAATTCCACTGGAGATTCAGGAACCAACCACTCAAAAACCACGTCTCAGGCCATATCAGCTTGCTTTGCCATAACTGACAGCGAGCCAGCCAGAATCAATAGCTATACTAAACGTATTTCTCAATGGCACTCAATGGCAGGTGCACGCCCGCATTCTCGTAACACACAAGAGTGGTGTGCATGTCTAACAGCCTTCCACCCCACCTAGGACCACACACGCCTGTCAACATTCAGGCCTGACTATTATACTAAGAGAAGAACACCTTGAACGTCAGGCATGTTCTATGAGGGCAGGAACAGCACAAATATGGCAGCAATTTACTCCTGTGGGGTGGAGTCTGGGCTCACTCCCATCATGCATCAATTAACCATTTTAAACATTATTAGCAGGTCTAAAAAACAAGAACACCTGATCCGCAGGCCACAAAAGCCTTCCTATGAAAACATACCCCTGTCGTTTGTGTTAAAAAGACCAGAAAACTGAAGCAAAATGTGAGCCAAGCACCCCAGCAAAGACGTCTGGCAGGTTAAAAGGGGGGCAGAGTAGAGTGGTGCTGGCAAACAGGACAGCATGCGGCCCCCACCAGCTCAACGATAGCGGAAAGCACAGCAGGATGGGGTAAAAATGAGAGCGACGCAGCATGGCTAAATTAAATTGCAAGGCTGACTCGCTCCACTGTCTTCCATCAGCCACTGTTCCTGCAGGGAGTACAGCTCAGGTTTATTCGCTGCCAGCAAGGAGAGGCATATGGGCAGAGAATGCAGAGATTTTCTTGTAATTTTCTGATTTTCTATATTCAAACACAAAGAAAAAAAATTGTGTACAATCTGGCCTCTGGAAGTTTTAATTATACAAGAGAGAATGTCAAACGCACCAGCTATCCAGCTTCTATAGAAGTAATTGCATGAATTTTCAGTGAGCAGATGTGTTTATCACAGTTTAGTGTTAATCCCTCTACTCTAGAAGATACAATCAAACTGCTGTAGTTACTTTTCATAGGTAGTAAAACCAACCATCCATGTTCTGTTTCTTGGGTCAGACTCCATCCCTCACTCACAATAAGCCCTTCATGGCACTGAGGATTCATGAACACCAAGGACTGCAAACCACAGATTAGTACAAATGTCACAGCGCAGATACACGGTTTTAAATATTCAAGCACATAAAGAGGCCACAGACAATCAGAAACAGACACTGCAGATGTTGCCACTGAGACAGGGCAAACACTAACTGTGCAGATAATATTAATTTTACTTTCCACAGAAAGTGACCCATATTAGAACAATCGCCTGGTGAGGTCAGACATTGATTTTTTTCTCCCCATTTTTTAAAAAAAACAGAAGAGAGTAGCCTGACTGCAGTTAATGTAACCCCCATCACAAATTCAACACACCATTTTCTTTAATTTCTCCTGTCTGTCCATGAGCCTGACAGCAAGGCACAATGTTCACAGTTTAACTGCCATGGCTTTGTTGAGCAGCCAGAGATAAAGGTACCAATTCATCCTTAAATTGCAGAACATGAGGGAAGCAGGCAGGCCATTTGGCCAAAGGAAAAATTGTACAGGAAAATATCCAAAGACACTGCTTTGCCAATCACCTGACGGTACTGAAGGTCCTACACAGACACCCCTTTACAAGGCCTTGACACAAAACAGTCAGCTGAAAAACAGTAACAGGAATGGTCTTTTATAACCCCAAGTTCCTGCTGGACTTCACTCCCTCCCACACACAGCTGTGCTCCGTTTCCTGCAGGCTTCCCGGACATGCACAACTTTGCACACTCACCTTCCTCCTCCTCCTCCTCTTCCACACTTCTCACACAGGGCAGAGGCACTCTGTCAGTGCACTGAGGTGTACACGTGGCACCGTGCTATACAAAAACCAAATGCACATTCTGACTGGCGGCCACAGAGCTCCTCGTGAAATACGTCCTCGTGAAACACTTCCTCTCGCTCTGGAGTCAAGCCTCAGTTCATAAAAATGATATGCGAGGAAGGCCAGCTCTGCCCATCATGAGGCCCCAAGGAGACTGCTAACAGACTAGTTCCTTATTGCTGTCTAGAGAAAACAGGTGCATTGCCCCTTGGTTCATCATGCATTCATTTTCCTCTTGTAAGGTTAACCATACTTTAAAGAGCTCCCATTGATATTTCTAACCGAGTTGGCATTTAACAATGGATTTTAAGAGGCTGAAGAACTGTTGCTAAGGGCTAACTGCTTAAACAGCTATCTGTATTGCTAAAGTAAGCAAATGGAAATCCATAGAACCGTTTCCTAAATGGATGATTTGTGAACCAAGAAATGAGGAGCTAAAACTGCACATTAGTTTTCTAATACTCAAACAGATGTCACCTTCACTCATCGCTTTGTTATACATTATGCACCAGCATTGAATATTCACCACCCAAAGGGGATATTATGGCCAAAGTCCACAGTCCAATTGCATTTTTAATGATGCCTTAGTTACAATACACCATGCTGTTGTAAACCACAAAATTTAAACAAAAAAGAAAAAAAAATCTAGACGATGGCATCTAAACATAACAGTGACTGATTCCCAGAGTGGTGACAATAGTTACTTTACCATGCACGTTAATGAGCTTATGGAAACATTAAATTTCTGCATAAGCAAACTCACAGCCGTATACACTGTTGCAGATAAAGGCAGTCATCCTGCCAAAAAGATAAACCAAAAGCCTCAAAACTAATCATACTGGGGTTACATGCTAAACCTAAAACTTTCTTACATTTCACCCATCTTAATATATTCCTTATTTATGTCACTGGTTACTCAAGATCGAGGGATCGTTGGAAACTGATAGCCAAGTAGCTCAGCTTCGCACGGGCAGTCACCCGTTTCACCATTACATCACATGCTGACGCCCAAGCTACAAGGGCTTCTGCCAACTTCGTAGTTCCCCGACTTATCGTTCATTCATCGTGTTCCCATGACAACCAGATTGAACCATCTCAGGCGCAACACTGAGTGCTCAAAACAACAGATGACAATCTTCTTAGCGGAAAGCTGAAGAGGGCATCTATTTAGGAGCTTTTTAGAGAACAACATGAAAAATCAGGGCCTACATGCTAATGGGTCCTGCTAAAACAAAGCTAGGTAGCTACATCACATTAATAAAGATGCTTTGTCATATTTAGCATTCATTCAAAGGAAAGGAAAAAAAAAAAAAAACATACTGCTTATTGCTTCTCCAGCCTGATTACACCCCCCCCACACACACACACACACACACACACACACCACAACACGCTACTGTACAGGTGTGCTGTGCACCAAGACAAATCCTGAAAGTATGCAGGCACACAGCTGCACACACTACACTGGAAAAACACCACTAGGGGCTGCTTATTGCACAAGTTCTCTGAAGGAAACAACATGCTTAACTGGCTGGCTCTACTTTCAAGCTCAGATTTAGACCTCAAGATCGACTCCTTGGAAACACTAAATCTGGCAGACTCATTTAAAGCTCGAGATTCGCCCCCGCTCCACAGAAGACAACCAGAAACAAAACACTTCAAGATATAATTGCTGGGAACAGTTTTTCCATCGGTAGATTGAACCAAAGAACTCTGACGTTAATATGTAGCCTTAAACAAAACTTTTTCAACAGGAAAATGCTAAGGAACACATTCAGTTACAGAGGAAGCCGTGCTTTCTCAAAGACCATGTGGGACTGTTTTTAAAATGTATTTTTTGAAGTGACACCAATCCCCAGTAGCATTTGTTTTTGAGGCTACTTTCGTAGTGCAGTTTAATCGGGATCCATAACGTGACATAATATATAGGAACTATAAGCTTCCAAGAAAGCCACGTGATAAGCACTGTGACCGACAGCAGAAAATTGATTACATGAACTGAATCATGTATCAAAGTCCAAATCTGACCCAACACACATAGCTGTGTGACACTTGAGCAAAGTACCAACTAGGCCAATTCAGACAACTAGATGTAGGGAAATAAGGAAACAATATATATATACCAAAAAGGTTACAATAAAAATAAAATAAAAATTAGGACATTACATGCCATGCTCACTGAGCAGTGCCAAACGATTACCTGAGCGGAGAACCATGCACGGTATAGCCAAACTGTAACTGAGTACATTATTTAAACTGAAAAATATGTCGCTAGTATACGGATGTCCAAGATATGTATAAAACAAGTTTGCTGCAAGGGAACAACGACATGTTATACATCTATGTGGATTTCAGAAAACATTTATCCTTAAATTGCTGAGTTTCTAGTTATGTCAATTTAAATCACACTGACTAGGCCGTTTTTTAATGCAATGTACGATGACAAAATGCCATTTGTTACCGTGCTCGTGAAAATGACTGAGATTCAATGGAGTTGAATCCCAGTGAGCTTAGTTTAGATTAATCACTGCCAGCCCCTAAAAAATGATAACCATCTGGTCCAATGCGCATACCTATGAAGCAGACCGGTTTTCAGCTGGTTAATAAGAGCAGGGTCTGAGCGGCCCCGTCCGTCCGCGGATAAGCATTCAGTATTAACCGGTACCTTTCTCTAATAACACTTCGAATTCAGCCTCCGGAGCTTCGGCAGCTTTAGCTAGTGTGACCATACGGCTGCGTTACGGGTCGGCTCCCTGTTAAACCACAGAGCCACGAAACAGCAAAACAGCCCGAAGCGGGCGGGTCTGAGGTGACAAGAGTCGGTGCTGAGCGGGTCACTGACCGCAGAGGGCCTCGGAGACACGGCCAGGCGCCGCGTCAAACTAACTAACCGACTAAAAAAACCGACTAACTAACTTAACTAACTAACTATCCGTGCCAGGAAGGACAGCACGGCCGCTAGCCGTTAGCATGACGGGACGTAGCTTAGCCATATCAAGTTCAGCTAAGAGGCTAGGCGGCTAAGATAACGCGAATCCGCGTGGACACTCGCCTGGAAAAGGGTTACGACGAACCCGCCCGCACGATCGGCAGCGCGTGGGGGCGACTCACCTGGAACCGAGGACAGTGACAGCGAAAGCGCGGCACGGCGCGTCTGCAGAGCTCGCCGGTCGAAACACCCCCAGCAGCTGCACGGCCGTCTGTCCATCTAACGCCCTGCACCAGCGCAGCCTGCCGAACCCGCCGCCGCTTCTCCCCCCCGCACTGCCCCGCGTTACCTTCGCAAGTAAACGGGGAGAGAAAGCCGTCGCAGAGCTGAGCCGCCGGCCTCACGGGCACTCAGGGCAGCGAAAGAAACCCCGTCATATTTTCGAATCAAAATGGCGGACATTGTCTCGGGAGCGCGCAGGCGAGCGCGAGAGCGCGGCGCTTCAAGGTTCCTCATCAGAGGTGCTGAAAGTTATGGTGTAGTATTAGATAAGAAAGTATTCCAATATTACTAAGCCCTCTGTGTCTTAAACACTACAGCCTCTTCTGCTGCGGTCCCTTCTGAGTTGACACATCCTTTATTATTGTTTATTCTTCTCCTTTTTCTTCTTCTTCTTCTTCTTCTTCTTCTTCTTCTTATTATTATTATTATTATTATTATTATTATTATTATTATTATTACATCAAAATATGACGCTGTAACGTGATAGGACAGGAAGTTTTTCGAATAGTACTGCGTCCCCAAATCATTGTTTGGAAAACCAAAAATATCGACTGACGATGATTTATAGGTTAATGTGTACAGTTGAAACCCACAAACAAGTTCTTTATGACAGAGCATAAAATGAGACTTTATAAGTAATTTTAGAAAAGGTAAACATACATTTTTGGTGCTGAAATATTCTGTTGCATATTGTTCATATGTTCCCCCAGTGTGACGGGGGAATTCTGCGCTCATATTCTTCTGTTTTCGTTGTCAGTAAAAACACTTAAAAACTGATTTCACTGGTTTAAATCCTTTGGTTGTTCTGTCTCTGCCCTTTACTGAAGACAGTGAGACATATATTGTGCTCAAATGTTTTTCTTGTGTGAGGACCAGTCGATGAGTCGGTATGTACTGTATTTGATGTATGTACATTTTCCTTTACTTGGTAGAGCGGCTGTCCCCTCTGTCACAATCGGGGCAGCGATCCGCACTCCGGAGCAGTAGGTGGCGCTACACACCACTCAGCTGGGGTTGCCAACTCGCCTCAAGCACCGCCGAAGAAGACAGCAGGAAGCAATGGCTTGCTAAGCTGTGATGGACCCGTTGGAAAACGCCGAACCCCAAGGCTATAAATGGGGAAAAGGCGCAGACGATTCGGCTTCTCGCACCGCCTGGGCCCGCTTCTCTTCCTGGCTGGAGTGCATTTGCGTCGTTACCTTTGATCTGGAGTTCGGGCAAGCCATCGAGGTACTGACCTGTATCCAGGTGTGCTGAAGCCTGTCTGTGTTTGACAGCTGGGGACCATGATTGAGTGACATTTGCTTTGCAATAAAAAAAGATTCAGGTCGATAATGAAATAAGCCTACTCACGTCTTATGTTGTACTCTTCTTGTGAGTCTTGTCGTGGGTGACAGTTTAATGAAAACAGTACTAACAGCAGAGCTTTCGAGTTTCGGTGCTTTTAAATCGTAGTAGATGATGGCTGCGTATTACGATCGTCTTGAGACCTCTGGGAGTCATTTTCTTGTTTCTGTTTTTCAGTTGGTTTATCCCCAAGATGTGAAACTTACGGAAAAAGAGGTAACTGAGCCGTTCGCTTACCTTGATGTTAAAGCTCCGACCGTAGTTACCGCTCTGTGTTTTTCGCGTCTACTGCGGATATCACAAGCATGTATTTTCCATGGTTGCAATACGTGCGACAGAACAGCAACATTTAATAACCTTTTTGTGTGAACATTATTCCCCCAGAAAACCAGCATATGCTATCTGTCCTTCCCAGATTCTTACTCGGGTAAGTTTTCCAGTCAGGCTTGATAGGTCGTGAAGCTTGGACAGTGATTTGACACCATTCCCCAGCCGTCTGAATGCGTGCAGTGTGATTGTTCAGAAGCTGGATAAGTCGCCAGGCTGGGTTTATGCTGGTTTCCTCTGATTTCCTAGGGTGCCTTGGAGACACTCAGTTCAGTTTCAGGCTGCGGCAGTCTGTGGGACAGAGGGGCTCTTGGTTTGGATCAGAGGACACTTACAGCGGGGACGCTCCAGTCACTCTGCAGGTAGGGTAATCCTACCGTAAAATGTGGCCGCTGCTCTCTGTTGACCAAATAAAATACAAAGAATACTAATGACAGAACTACAAGCTCCATATCTGTTCTGCACATTGTATGTCATTTGAGTAAGTGTTGTTGAAAAGGCAGCTTGTTCTTCCTTGTGGTTCCTCTAGAGAGACCTGGCGCATTACTTCGGGTATGTCTACTTCAGGCAAGTCAAAGACGTCTCCGTCAAAAGAGGGTACTTCCAAAAGGTATCGGCATGTCTTTCGATAAAATAGTTTGTGTACCTTCGCATTTTCTATGCTGCTACGGAGTGTTTGATATACACTGGTGTCTTTGAGCTGATCCACCTCCATGTTTGCTTTAACTAGCTGTTACACCTCGTAATTACACAGTTGATAAATCAGTGTTTACCCAAAATATGAGTAAACGGTGTAAATGTTGTACTGTAACTGCCCTCATGGCGTCTGACTGCTGCTTAGCTATAGCTGTGATTTACTGTTTCCTGCCATCCTCACCCTCTCCTTCCCAAGTCCCTGGTCGTCATTTCCCGGCTGCCTTACGTCAGCCTCTTCCAGTCGCTGCTGCAGCTTGTAGCACCAGAGTTTTTTGAGAAGTTGGAGCCTTGTCTTGAAGCAGGTGAGGTGCAAAACTGAAAGCACTGGGAACAAACCCTGTTTGACCACAATTAAGCATGTAAATGTACCTTTATTCTCATGGTTAAAGAGCTGGATTTCGACCTTCTTTTAAACATGTCATTGCTGTCACACAAATCCAACCGAATTTTGCCAAATAATGCATCTGCTACACTAGTAGTAGCACAAGTAATACCTGGTGCTGAGGATGTAAATTGATGCATTTCCATGTTAACCTTCCTGTATTTCGGTGTGCTGCTTTTCTGACTGGCTTCTCATAACCCCTTGAAGTTGTTTGTGATGCCAGCACCGTGTGCTTAAAGCAGGGAGCAGTCAGCCACTTTGGAGCTGGAGATGGTCGGGGACCAGGCGGTAAATTCAGCCTGTTGGCTTCTGCTCGGTTAGGCAAAGCGGAGTGATAAGCAGGGTGATTTCTAAACTCATGTATGGGCTCGTAACTGCGCTGCGTGTTTGACTGGACAGCTGGTTAAATCCTCCCGATTACAGACCAAACTGTGGTCTCAGGGCTTTATGATGTTGTGAGCTAGCTCCGATGGTATGATGTTCTCTGCCCCCCAGTTTGCAATGAGATTGACCAGTGGCCTGCCCCAGTGCCAGGGATGACCCTCAACCTGCCAGTGATGGGAGTGGTGATGCAGGTAAGGCCCCTCCCCCCACCCCCCCCAAGGCTATAATTGCCAGGAGATCCGTGGGAGGTATTCTGAGTATGGCTGTTCCACGTTCCATTCAGGTCAGGATCCCAACAAAGAACGACAAGCTGGGAGGGAGCCCCTTGAAGCAGGCACACAAGGAGGTCAGTCGCTCGCGGTGCTGGGGAAGCGCGCCGGCCGGGGCACTGCTCAAGCATGCGGGGCTCCGAGGGGGGGAGACGTGCGTGCTTTGGGACTGGAGCAGTAGAGAGCCTGGCAGTGCCGCGCGGGTGAAAGCTGACAGGAACCTGCTCCGTGATGGCCGTCTGTTTCTGTCGTACAGAATCTGTTGCCAGCCCCAGTGGTCCTGCCTACAGTGCACGAGCTGGACCTGTTTAGGTAAGTGTAGCCTCCCAACTGGACCCCTGTCTCCTCTACTGGTATCTCGCCAGGCCACATGCTGGCTTTCTCCTGCATGCTGTGATGATTTCATTAGCATTTATGCACTGGTTAGTGTGAGGGACGTCAGACTCATCTGCTGATGTTAAGCCTCTAGCAGAGTTGGTAGCAGGAGGCTGTGGGGAACAGACAAGCCTCCCCGTCTGCTGTGTGTCTCCACCACGGCGCCATGAGCAGTGTGCTGTTACCGTCATGTGCATTAATAAGATGATCCCTGACAATTTAACCTGTTCTCTGCAGGAAGGCCACTAGGTGATCTCTCTGACCTCTGCTTCAGGTGTTTCCAGTCTCTTCTGATCCACATCCAGATGCTTTGGGAACTGGCTTTGCTAGGAGAGCCGCTGGTCGTCATGGCGCCCTCCCCGACCGCCTCCTCGGAAACTGTCCTGGCCCTCGTCAGGTACCCGCCGCGGTGTGTTTACATAGGAATCTTTCTGCAGCACTCTCTTGCCATCTCTGCTCTGCTCCAGTGCCTCCACACGGCGTTTAACAAACATGTCCGAAGGTGCAAAGACCAGCCGAGCCGTGCTGGGTGAATGTTTATATCTGGCAGAGCCAGTGGGGGGCCTGTTCAGCAGCAGCCCTCCCCCAGCTGGCTCTTGGCACCCGCTATCGGCTGCATTGCTAAATGAAGTGAAAGGTCACGTTCCTCACCTCTCTGCTGGTTTGTTTCCTCAGCTCCATTGCTCCGCTCAAGTACTGCTGCGACTATCGTCCGTACTTCACGATCCACGACAGCGAGTTTAAGGAGTACACCACCAGGACACAAGCGCCGTGAGTGCCATCCCTGCCTGGGCCTCCCATGCTTTTCCTTGTTTCCGCTGCTCTTTGGCTACCTGGCACTCTGTGTCTTCAGTTTCTCTGTCACACACACTCATGCCTGGCTCTTTGTGATTCAGGCCCAATGTCATCCTGGGGGTAACCAACCCATTCTTCATCAAGACCTTCCAGTACTGGCCCCATGTCATCCGCCTGGGAGACCTTAAGATGTCCGGTAGGACTGGAGAGGGTGTCTCACCCATCTCAGTACTTGACCAACCCCCCCCACCCTGCCTTGCTGGAGGCAGAGTTCTAAAAGCTGAAAGTGGCAGCTTGTTATCTGACATCTGTCGGGTTATTGTGCGCAGATCCCCCTGAGGCAAATGGAGCATAGAGCAGAGCATTAGGCCTCTTAATGCTGAAGCATATGCCATATGAGGTTGTACAGCCCCAGCCATTTGCCTGTGAGACGCCCCCAAAGCTTCCTGGCCAGCTGGAACCCAGGGTTCCCTGCTAACTGGCCAGTGCCCTGAATGAGCCGCAAGCAGGGCTGATTTCCGAGTTGCTGGAGCCCAGGGTTCCCTGCTAACCGGCCAGTG
>JAOYFF010000063.1:32546245-32560124 GCA_025773925.1 Cryptomyrus ogoouensis | reverse complement strand
ATGTGAGTGGATCCGGTCTCTGTGATGATGCCGTGTGATTAGGTACAGTCTCTGTGATGACGGCGTGTGGGTGGGTACGGTCTCTGTGATGATGTTGTGTGATTAGGTACAGTCTCTGTGATGACGGCGTGTGGGTGGGTACAGTCTCTGTGATGATGGCGTGTGAGTGGGTACGGTCTCTGTGATGATGACATGTGAGTGGATCCGGTCTCTGTGATGATGCCGTGTGATTAGGTACAGTCTCTGTGATGACGGCGTGTGGGTGGGTATGGTCTCTGTGATGATGTTGTGTGATTAGGTACAGTCTCTGTAATGATGGCGTGTGATTAGGTACAGTCTCTGTGATGACGACGTGTGAGTGGGTACGATCTCTGTGATGATGGCGTGTGATTAGGTACAGTCACTGTGATGACGGCATGTGAGTGGGTACGGCTTCTGTGATGATGTTAACCATATTGATTCATAAGGTGCATTAAAGTGCAGGCCAAGGTCTGAACCCCTGCTGTAGATACTTGCTTGAATGTCACAGTCAGGAACAGCTAAGCTACTGACTGAACCAGACTGCAGACTGTCTGAAATACAAGTTGTGATAAATGATGTTTTCCCCAAAGTCAGTGAATAATAACAGGATGTTTCAGCTCCATTCTGAAAGCACGCTTTTATTTTATTTATGTATGTTTTATGTAGGTGTAGTGTTATGTGACCTCTACTGCTGTCATTTTGATTTTGGTCATTGATTTTTTTTATTTTTGGTAATTTTATTTCTGATGTTTATGGATGGCTGCGTTTGGATCACATCTGCCTATAATGTGGCGCTTGATCATTACTGCTGGTCAGACAGTGCTCTGTTGAAAATGTACATTCTGTACATTCTTTTGTAAGTCACATGGAAACCCCGCCGGACACAAAGAGTGCGTCAAATCCCATACGATGAAACAGGCCCTTGTTTGAGATCCTGGGTCGTGGGCGGAGTTTGGCTCTGATCTCATGGCTTCAGTGGGACAATAAGTCCATGTTTGAATGGCATTGCTACTTTCTCTCAAATTTTAACTAGCCACCAATAACCAGAGAAACCAGTATTAACCAGTATTACCAGTATTAACCAAAAAGACAATGTTGCAGCCAAATTTCAGCAACAATGTCACCTCTTTCCTTGATCAAACAAAACAATAAAATCACTTCAATGACAAAGTATTTCTTAGCCGATATGCTACAAGGTAGCACAGTCGTATTATCAGCACTTACAAAGGAAATACATTGATCAGCCATAACATTAAAGCCACTGACAGGTGAAGTGAATGACATTGATTATCTCGTTACCATGGCACCTGTCAAGCATGTGTACCTACCAAAACCGGTCCAAGGAAAGCCAGTGAACCAGAAACGGGGTCATGTGATGCAGATGGAGAACAAAGGCTAGCTCGCCTGGCCCGGTCCCACAGGACAGCTGCTGTAGCACAAACACACAGTGCATCACAGCTTGCTGCATATGGGGCTGTGTCAGAGCACCTATGCTGACCCCTGTCCACTGCCAGAAGTTTCCACAACGATCACGTGACCATGGAGCGGTGGAAGCAATGGTTACATCAGGGGTGGGCAATCTTATCCGCAAAGGGCCGGTGTGTATGCAGGTTTTTGGGAAAACCTGCAGGTCAGCTGTTCAAACCCAGGTGTGAGGACTCTTCAGCCAATCAGTCCTCTAATTAATAAACTAATTAGGGAGTTGCAGCGAAAACCCGCACACACACCGGCCCTTTGCGGATAAGATTGCCCACCCCTGGGTTACATCATGTGGATGACTGGATGTGTGTGCATCATTTATCTGGGGAAGAGGTGGCACCAGGATGCACTATGGGCAGAAGGTAAACCATCAGAGGCAGTGTGATGTTCTGGGCCACGTTCTGCTGGGAAACCTTGGGCCCTGGCATTCATGTGGATGCTACTTTGACACTTTCCAGCTACCTAAACATGTTCCTCCCCTTCATGGCAGTGGTACTCCCTAGGGCCAGTGGGTTTTTCCAGCTGGTTAACGTGCACTGCCACACTGCAAAAATTGTTCAGCACTGGTTTGAGGAACATGAGAAAGAGTTCAAAGCGTTGACTTGGCCTCCAAATTCCCCAGATCTCAAATCGACTGAGCGTCTGTGAGATGTGCCGGACAAAGTAGTGCGATCCATGGAGGCTCCACCTTGCAGCTTACAGGACCTAAAGATCTGCTGCTAACTTCTTGGTGCCAGATACCACAGGACGCCTTCAGAGATCTTGTGGAGTCCATGCCTCAACGGGTCAGAGCTGTTTCATGGCACAAGGGGGACGTGCACAATTTTAGGCAGGTGGTTATAATGTTATGGCTGATCGGTGTATATTTACAAATACAGAGTCACCACAAAGTTGCTATCAACAACAACTTTAAGAAAAACAAGTGCTTTGAAATTGTGTCACTTTTAGCCATCAGAATATTGAATATTGCAATTTCACTTGCTTTATTTTTTCCTGTAGAAAAAACAGAATTAGTTTCATCTGTGAATTTCATTTTAACCTTTAGATAGAGTTTAGGTCCTTTTAGACAAATTTGGTTCCTCTTATATGTTGATTTAAATCGTATGTTTCCCTTGTAGTATTTGCTCAGGTGTAGTGGGACCTTCGGGTATCTCTTATGAAACTGATAAATAAGTGCCATCTGGGAGTTTTCTAGATGTCTTTGATCGAATGCCATGTGCTCCGAGTCGCCGCTGACAGCTGAAGCTTCAGCCCTGCATGTGGGCAGCTATAGCGCATTTAGCTCAGAGTCGTGTCATCACCAGTCGCTGTCATGCTGTGATGTGCACACCGGAATTTCCCACGATGCCTCCAAACGGAAAGTGGAATGCCCTTGAGAACCGGTGTACCGCCGATTTCAAACCAACTGTGCATGTCAGACGAGTCTCCTGTATGAGCCCCTGGAGATGTGGTCTGTTGTCTGCGTGGATGGGCTGGATCTGGAGGCCCTCTGCATGCTGGCGGCTCAGATTAATGAAAGTTCCTGAATCTCCCACCTCGCCCTTCCCATGCCAGGTCAGCCCAGGACATCAGTCTGGAGGAGTTTGATGACGAGGACCTTTCGGAGATCACAGATGACTGCGGCATCGGGCTGAACTATGACTCTGACCCCTATGAGAAGGTGAGGCACCTCCGTTAATAACATCATGCTTCTCCTGGGCTGTTTACTTGGTGTCTGGTAACACTTTGCATACCATTGATGAGATGAAGACGTCTGTGTGCGGAAGAATTGGGTCCTGAGCAATCGGTTTTGCAGTCAGTTTTTGAAATAATTGGCTATTGGTATCAGCCAGAAACGCATCACTAGAAACGCGAAAGGATAAAAAACAATGTCAAGTTTATAATCAGTGCTGGGGGGAGCAGGGGGTGGGGCTTCACCACTGGCACTCCGCCCACTGAGCGCCACCACCGGCACTCCGCCCACTGAGCGCCACCACCGGCATAGTGAAACACAAAGAAAAATGCAGAGCAAAGGGGTATGAAAAATTTAAAAGTGCAACACACATACCATGAAGAAATGAGTGCCGAAAAAAGCAAAACAAAAAAAAGGACCATCAATCAAATATATATATTAAAACAGCTTGGCAAGAAAAAATCCCTCAGTGCATCAATTTTGTCTGTAATATATACATTCTTTTTTTAAGGTACACATTGCAGAGCTATGTGGCCACAATTTGACTCAATAAATTTAACTTTTGGACAACCTAGTCATTAAAAACTAATGTATTATAATAATATATATGAAATATTTTTATATTTCAGATTTTTGAGCCATCGATTTTTCCCCTCTCCATGTCTGTTCTAGAACTCCGTACGTATTTAGGCAATTAGTGTTTTTTTCTGAGTTTTTTTTTCATCATACGTGATATTGTTATGTTCAGCAGAGATGCACTTTTTACGTTTTCCAGTAGGAAAACATTGATGTAAATAAATAAAACCATAACTCATTCTAAATTTCTGACCTGACTTTTAACAAGTATTTTAGAGAAATTTTAATAATATTGATATATATTGAATATCGATATAGTTAGCTAAAATATCGTGATATCACCCAGCCCTAGTCTTGTGTTGTTTGAGACCTCTCATATCGAGCACTCGTATGCACATCCAGTCTTACCTGGAACCTTTGAGAAGAATGTCTGACGAAGGTATGAAAGAGGCTCCAGACCATGACACAACGTCACTCCTTCTCTGCTAGTCCGCGGTAGCCGATTAGCTAATTAGACATTAGGTAGGTGCTTATGTAAGGCACACTTGTCTGGTCCCAGCATTAACACAATGCACTGAATGCTGGCAGAGTGACCGTGTGATGTAGCATCGATTTGTTCATCAGTATTCCACTGGATCTTCTGGTTCATGGTCTTGCTCCTGTTAATAGAGTCAGCAAACCGACCTCAAACTGAAGATGAAGTAGATTAACTTATGATGTCATTAAAATGAAGCCTTAAATGACCAGCTCTCCACTTTATGTTCCTTAGAGCAGAGAGGTTGGGTCACCTGGTGGTCAAGCAGGACAGGCTCTGGTCTGTTGGGGTGAGGTCAGCTGCCTCATGGACCTACGTCAGCAGACCAGCTGGCAGCTCGTTCCCACTGCACTGCACCACTTCCTGGGCTGTTAACGTGGCCTATGCTGGAGAACACCGGAGAACCCGTGGGCTTGACCAGCTGATGTTGCAGGAAGATCATTCTGGTTCAGGAAGGCGCTTTGCAGTCTGTTTGTAGAAGCAGAGTGGTGTAAACGGCGGAGCCTGGAGTACGGCGAGCGGTATCGCGCTACAGAATCTTACATAACCCGGGCTCCCAGTAAGCTTCCCTCCCACTCAGGGACAGGAGGCCCACAGAGTGGATCATACACCATCTTCAAGCTCTGCCTGAAGATGCCTCTCACACGTTCATTGTAATGGATTTTGAAAACCTACAATCAGAACAAAAAAAACACATTAATAGAATAAAACCAGAATCCTCTTAACGGAACCAGCGCACGCTAAGTCGATTCCCCGGTTCTGTTCGTTATCCTTGCCCACCAAAGGCACATCTGTGTGCTTGGCGACCCCACAGAACCCCATAAACGCAGCTGGTTCTGAAATAGGTCTTTTTACAGCATCTCTCTGATGTAGTTGCTCAGCAAATTGAAGTCACTTTAGGGGTTAGAGGGACACAGAAAGGCAGATGTGATGGCAGGCCAGAGTAACCCATCCCCGGAGACAGTAAAGTTAATGTCTTATTTGAACTGTTTGGGTTTTTCATCATTCTGAAGTCTTTAAGGTTGAGGCCGGTAAGATCAAAGGGAATTTCTTTCAGTTCAAATCTGCGTTTAATTATAATTCTCGAAAGACTAGTGACCCATGGTGCTTATGTCAGTCCAGGATATGAGATGGGACATTGGCACGAAAACGGTGAGATCATAGCTTAGCAAGTATGGATCTAAGTCAAGCACCTTTACAGGTGGTTGACTTCGTCACTGGCGATTTGCTGACAGCCTGTGGTGATGGCTGTCTCCGGGACAGAGTGACGTATCAGGACACAGCCTGAGAATAACCTCAGTGGGTGTCTCCTTTCACTCCTCGCCGATATCAGCTCCGTCTCTCCGCTGTGTGGTGTTGAAGCGGTTACGGCAGCAGGGTGGGACTCCCCTAGAGGTGCGGCTGATGGGCCAGACGAGCAGGAAACCAGGAGTGACTCGGAGAGTCACATGTAATATCGATCAAACTGAGCTATTTTTGGGCGGTGACCGAAAGTTGGGTTGAACCTCCGCTGCCGATTTAGCAGGAGAAGGTCACCAGTCATTGCGAGAGTGAAGTTGCACCCTTCTGTGTCCCTCCTGTTTCCTGGTTCAATGCATTATAAAAGGGGCGGTGTGTGGGTTCGGTTGCTGTGCCTGTGATTAGAGGGTCGCTGGTTGAAATCCCACGGTTGTCAGAGTAATTTCACCGTTAGGCACTTGAGTAAAGCACTTAACCTCCAATTGCTGCTGGAACTGGCTGACCCCAAATGTATGTCACTTTTAAACCATCTGCTAAATATATGTAAATGTAACTACAAAAGGGTAGGTTGGTGATTAATGTCACTCTAACCTGTGTTACAGCATTGGTCACAGCAAGTGGGAGTGGTATAACGTACCGGTGACAGGGTCAGGTGTGGGCAACGAGGCTGTTTCTGGGGGGTCCAGTACAAGGCGTGAAGCCTCACTCTCCATGGGGAGGGCATAGCAGGATGGCTACCTGTAAGGATACTCGACATAAAGCAGTCAGCAGGATGAGTGGTACCACCCTGCTCTCACGCCAACCTCGTCAGCGTTGCTGAATCACCGGTGACATTAGAGCCGGGACATCAGACCCGAGCCTGCATCGTTTCGCTGCACTGCGGAAAGCTCTCCTTACGTTCATTATTTCACTGCCCTCGTGTGGCTCTCACGCCGCCCTGTGTTCCCACAGCCACGCGAGCGCCTTTCCTATCCTGTTTCAGGCTCTGATATATGCTCTCCCTGCTCTAGACCAAGCCTGCCCTCCTGCTTTTCAAGTCACCCAATGGGGAGCCACTTCACCCACCAGCGCTGTGTAGCCCCCAGCTGGATGATGCGACAGTAGCCATTCTGCTCCAGTACGCTCACCACACAGTAGCTAAGGTGGTGAAGGGGCAAGAGGGAATTCACCAGTTAGATACAGGGGATGATTAGGAGGCCAGATCTGAAGGGGCCACAGTGGGCAATTTTAGCCAGGAAACGGGGACCCTCCCTACTCTTTTGAAAGGTGCCCAGGGATCCTTTATGACCTCAGAGAGTCAGGACCTCAGTATGTGTCTCATCTGAAGGACGGCACCATTTTTACAGCACAATGTCACTGCACTGGGGCACTGGGACCCACACAGACCACAGGATGATCTAACCTGTTAGCCACACCAACACCTCTTCCAGCAGAAACCCAGCTTTCCTAGTTAGTCTCTCATATAACTAATAGCTAAAAACCTCATCAAGGGATCCTGAGACTCTTCAGGGGGGATGTGTTTGTGGTCCTGAAGAGCAGTTCTCTGTGCTGCTTCTGAAATGTGATCGTCAGTCTGCAGGCTTCTCTTGCATTTATTGACAACTGGAGATTAATTAAATTCCCTTTGTGTGTGAACATACTTAGCCAATAAACCTGATTCTGATACCAAAGAGGAAAGACCTGGAGCCTGGCGAATTAGCTACTCTCCAAATGGTTATATGTTGAATGTGCTTCATTTGTAGACTTGCAGAGCAGTGTCTATGCTGTAGAACCCGTGAAGCTCACATGGATGAAATGGAGGAATGCAGTGATGTTCAGAGGGTCACTCAGAGGGGCTATGAGTGCAGATGGGGAAACTGGTGATGATGACTGGACAAACAGTAGATGCTGCTGGTCCCTCTCTTTTTCTACTGTGTGCCTCTCAGTGTCTCCTTCTCACCATCTTCCTCTGTCATGTCTCCTGCAGGACTGTCTGATTCTGGAGAAGAACAGCCTTTCCCATCCAATCTGCTCATTCCAGGATGACTTTCAGGAGTTTGAAATGATTGACGATGATGATGAGGATGATGATGAAGGCAATGACGAGGATGAGGATGATGAAGAGGAGGAGGACCTTGAGGCTCCTCCCTCTCCTTCGGCCTCCACACCAGGTTCTCCAACTGCAGGCATACTGCAGAAGAACCGGCCCACCACCCTGAACCTATTCTCTACTGTCACTCAGGTGTGTATTGCTCTGTGTCTGCTGGTGCCCTTGTGCCCCCCACCCTGGTCCCATCCCCCCCTCAGCTGGAGAGCTGGCTCATTCAGTAATTGCTGCCAGTGATGCTGACTCCGCCGTCTCTCCTCAGGATTCCTTGAACAACAACTGTGGTGTCTCTCCACGCAAGACGAGCTGGCAGGAATCCCTGGGCAGGCCTGCCTCTCACGGTGAGTAGCAAGCACACTGGTCAAAAAAATTAGTGCAGATCTGGTCTACGTTTATACCCAACAGCAGATATCTTTTTAATCCATGTTTAGTCTGCATTTAGTGTATTGGTCTATCTTAGTCTTTCAGTCTGAAGTTTGCATTGCATCATCTTTTTGATGCTGTACTCTGAAGATGACTCTAATGAGTCCTTTTTGCCTCTGCCGTAGGTGTCATCTTAGGTTCAGAATGATGGATCTCATGCCACTCTGTCACATGGTGGGGGTGGGGGGTGATCTTTCTAGTGCAGTTAATTGAACGACTGTTTGTGTTTATAATGTTTTGCTTTGGTTTGCGAAGTGCCTCAACGAGACACGATCTTCCTCTAATTATTGTAGGATGTTTGTCCCCAAATCATTCATGCCATGAGGACGGCACCCATGTCCAGGGCCAGTGTGCAGCAGTGCCTGGTGTGGGGTCCCAAAGCAAAGGTACACCCCAAAATCAGTGTGCGGAAACTGGGCATACACGGTCTCCCCTCAAGCCCCTCCTCTACGACTATGAGGGCAACAGACGGGAAAGGCCAGAATACGGTAAAATAACACCTGACCCGCCCATGGAAGATCACAACATGAGCATTCTAGCATCTACGCCATCTCCACTGTATTCCCTTTCCCCTAACAGCCGGATGTCCCCTAAACACTGTCTTTCTCCAACAGGGTCGTTTGGTCAACATAAAATGTCCAGCAGCTCCGATGCTGAAGAGGAGGTCGACGCTGATGCTGTCTGCCCAGACGCAGACGTCTTGCCCACTGACGACCTGTCTCAGTGCTCTGATGCTGGAGCTGAGCAGGACCTGAGCAGTGACTGTGCCGAAAGGTCACCAGGTGACACTAGACAGGCTAATGTCACGTACACGGTCACCAGTGAGTTAGCCATGGACCCCGATCTAGAGAACGACATCACTTTAGACGTCACCAGCAGGTGCCTCTCCTCCACGGCATTGGCTTACAGCCAGGCTGGAACTCCCCTGTCTGATGAGGAGCTTGACAAAGATTTTGAGGTGGACTTTACAAACAAAGAAGGCTATGATGGCTATAAAGAGACAGAAGCTTCATCTTACGTAGAGTTCCCTCCTATTGAGCCTTGTGAACCAGCATCTTTCTCCAGTTATGACTCTTCCTCCATCCCATCTGATGGAGACCTACCAGTAGTCCCATATGAACAGGGTCTGGACCCTCAAAGCCACCCATCCACTGGCTCCAGTGACACCAACTCTCCATCGTCAGACCCGGGCATTGCCGACATGAATAGCAAAGGCTGCAAGCGATATGCTCCATCGGGCCACAACAGCGATAATCTCAGCTCCCCAGGATCAGAGTCAGATGTTGATGGTGAGCTGGAGGCCGCCTTCCATTATGGGGGACCTCTGGTCAACCACATGATCTCCTCCATCTCTGAGACAGAGCTGGACCTGACCAGCGAGAGCAGCAGTGGTCGCTCGTCGCATCTTACTAACTCCATTGAGGAGGCCAGTTCACTAACTTCTGACCAGGACCTGGAGGCAGAGCTGGAGCAAGAAGGTGGACTTGTGGGTATCAAGGCATCCCTTCTCCTGGGGCAGCCTGAAGCTATCAAAGAATCCTCGCCAAGCTCTGAGTCAGGGAACTTGAGAAATCTTGTTGAGGACCAGCTGCTGATGGGCATGGAAGGTGCTGATGGTGCGCATGCCATTCAGGCAGACAAAATGGAACCAGCTGCAGACCAGAGCGAGAAGAGTCCCTCCAGGCAGCTGGTCCTGGAAATTGAGCCAGATCACTGCTTAGATAGCATCAAGAGGTCCTTCTACCTACCTGTAGCGTCCAAACTTATGCCTGCCGTAGATGACAGTGAGTGTGACTCTGAATCAGAGTCAGAGGCTGATATTAGTGAGAATTCGGATTCCCCCTGGCTCCTTAGTAACCTTGTCAACAAAATGATTTCCGATGGTTCCTACCCTATCAGTTGCCCAGAGGAGTGCTTCACAAGTTCTGCCTCCATCTCTGACGCATCTCCCATGTCAGGCCTGGAGACAAGTGCTTTTAATGAGCCTTTAGACAGCCTGCAACAAGAAATGAAATCGAATGGTGATAAGCTGGTAAAGAGCTCTATGGAAACAAAGAAAAGCCAAAGTTTACACATAGGGATGGATATAGAGGAGCACCTTGCAGAAGATGACAAGGAGGTGGCCTCTGAATACAGTGTAAGCCCAGTGGGAAGCTACAGCTCGGGAGTGTCTCTGTATCTGAGTAACCCAGCTAATGACACAATCACCCCCATATTCATGGATCAAATCAACAGGACATCTAGTCAAGGATCAGAAATGGTGGATTCAGACCAGTTTCCTTCTAAGGCTTCCACAGCTGTTCCAAGATCTGTGAAAAATCAGAAGGAACCAGAATCATGTCCCAAAAGTGAGCAAGTGGAGACAAAAGAGTTTGCAACCTTGTATCTGAGCACGTGTGTGGATGGTCTGTGTGATGGGCAGCAGAAAGAGCAGGAGGACACAGGCTCACTCTTGACAGAGTTTAAGGACATTCTGTCTCTGGACATCTCCACTGCTCAGACTAACCATTGCTTCAGCCTGACCTACTCCACTGCGAAAGATGACGACTCCCTGCAGGAGTCACTCCAGTGGTCCCCATATGGCCAGGCCTACCTGAGCAGTCCCCGCCCTGTCGGCAAGAGCGAGGGGGAGGCTCCGTCACCAATGGATGCTCCGAGAGCAAGGCTGTTGGACGAATCGCTGGCCTATGACACAATGAAGTACACGCTGGTGGTTGACGAGAAAGCCACATTGGAATTGGTGAGCCTGCGGAGATGCACGTCCGTCTTGAGTGATGACTCCGACCTCTCCACACTCTGTGAGGACGACTGCCCCATCAGTGGAGATCCAGAGCTCTGCGGCACCCCTGAGGACTCCTCCCCAGAGGAGGATCTGCCATTCTCCAAGAAGTTCCTCAATGTCTTCGTCAACAATACCTCACGATCCAGCAGTAAGTATAGAAACCAGCTAAAAAGTACAATTTCCTTAAACTTTGCTTAAATATTCCAATCTCACTGACTCTCGGCACTTTTCTTTACATCACCCCGGTTTTCAGACCTGCTGACAGACCACGTTATCTTCTGGTAGACCCAGGCTTTAATTGCCTGTCACTTTGACTTGTAGTCTCTATCATGAGCTATGCAGTAGGAAAAACACATACCTGCAAAAGATGACGACGTATATAGTTATGTATAGTTATATACAGAACCTATGCTTCAGTGCAGGTAATGCATTTACATTCATCCAATCATAGATTTTATTAGGTTTTGGCACTAATACATGCACCAATGTATAGGAAAAAATCCTTAAAACACTGTGCTCTGCCTAGTCAGATGATTGATACCATCAGATCATAGACAAAGCAGTGCAATCAGAATAATAAGAATCGCTCTGAACTCTGATGGCTTGTGTTCTTATTAGAGCTTCAACACAAACATTTCTGCACTAAGCTGATGAAGTTTGGATTCTATCTTCATTATTTTGATTAATAAATGTGCCGCAGTGAGACACTATACATAATCCTATTGCCATTGGCATAGGAACAGTTGCACCTAGGCCAAGATGCTATCTTGCTGGCATAGCTTAGCTCAGGACTTTAGCTGTTTGTTAAGGAACAAAAATTGCCTGATGCTGAGGAACATTTTTGTACCGTTGGGGTTACATTAATGTTGTTTGTACCTTAGGGAACAAAACTGTATCAGAGCTGTACCCTTTATTCTGAGTGTATTTTAATAAATAAATAATGAATCATAAGTAGGTTATACAGTAACACATAATTAGGCCGAGATAAATTAATCAAAATGACAGTAGCATCTTCTTGCAGGCTGCGATTAGAGGGCAGTATTTGGGGTTAAATCCAAGCACCCATGTCCCGTCTGTCATGTCCCTGACAGCTAAATAATCTGTGCCTCGCATATAGGAAATGTGACAGGGAAATGTTAACAGCTAACATTAGCTAGCTTGCTGATCTATGTAGAACTGCTAACTCGTTTGGTCCAAGTAGTCTGACGTTGGTTTGTTGTACTTTGCCCTCCTTTTAAAAGATTGCCGCGTTGCATTGTGGGATGCAGTAGGCAAGGTAGACTGGTCTTGTGCATACTGGTGATATTTTCAAAATCAGTATGACGTCTCTTTGGCGTACTGCAAATGTCATATTTTTCACATACTGCATACGACATACTACTTTTTGGTCTAAATCAGTATATACTAGTAGTATAGTATGTGGCTTCAAAATAGCCCATGTTTACTTTTGACCTCTGTAAAACTGCTTCCCAAAACAATGACAAGAGAAGAAGATGAGGTATGGGAATTTTCTGTTTGCTGGGCAACAGGATGCTTTCCCTTACTGCACAGGTACCGAGTCCTTTGCCGTCTTCTCCTGCACCATCAACGGAAAGGAAAGGGAGCAGACACACCGGGCTGTCTTCAGGTGAGTCTCCACCCAGCCTCAATCTCAGTTCGTACGACTTTTAGGGAAAAAACGTCAGGAAACAAGCAGCCGGACACGTAGGAGTGAAAATAAGTTGGGATTGAGTGACGACGCCTCAGATTGTGACTTGCTTGCTCTGTCCTCACCAGAATGTAGCTGAAATGGGTCTGGATGGTCCAGCATTTATGAGTGTGATGCAACAACTACAACAAAATGAATCATGGGTGGCCTGCTTTGGTGCCTTCAAGCATGAGGAATGATTGGATTGCTGTGAGGGTCCTGATCGGAGCCGTGACGGACTTTGAAGCTGGTCTAATCTCATTATTCCAGCTCTGCTCTGAGTGGGCTCTGCATCGTCATGCGGAGGAGGGATGTGGTGTGGCAGAACGAGGGCAGTGTCTCTTAGGGAAGTCTAGTTTGTGTTTAAGGCCAGGCCACCGGTGAAGGACGGACAAGCTAACCCTTCAGAGCGTCATGTCACACGCTGGCACCCACACAGAGCTGTACCTCTTTGAGGACACACCATACCCCCTCAGGTTCATTCCCAGGCACGCGGACGAGCTTGAGCTGGACATAGACGATCCCTTGTTTGTGGAGGAAGAAGAGGATGACCACTGGTACAGGGGCTACAACATGCGTACAGGCGAGAGGGGGGTCTTCCCTGCCTACTACGCTCATCAGGTCATGGGCCACGTGAGGGAGATGCTGGGTAAGACCTTTTCCCAAAGGACTGTCTGTGCGCTGAGACGAACCGAGATGAGTGTAAAGTGCCTGTTTGTAACAGCATGGCCGGCTAACTGTGGCTCCTTAGGGCTGAAGAGGAACACGGCCTGGGTGGAGAGCTTCTGCGTGCAGTTCCTTGGATCAGTGGAGGTGCCCTATCACCAAGGCAACGGGATTCTGTGCGCAGCCATGCAGAAGGTACAGCAACCGCCCCCTCCGTTCAAAAACGCACCTCCCTTCTGTGGGACTGGCTTTGCGTCAGAGTGTCACAGCGACCGCGGCAATCAGCCCATCTGCTCCCAGAATGTGGAAGCGTGACCGGATGCTGGTGTCATGTGACACGCTCTGCCGCACACGCTAGGGGTTAGCTGGTCCCTCAGTCCCGCAGGCACATGAAGGACACAGTAGACTTGTTTATTTCAGGTTAAATGTTTGGTGAAGCTTTACATTAACTGCACCTTCATAATGCATTCATAGAGAAGCCTGAAGTATCCCATAACATGTCTTAAAGCGTTGCATTCATAATACTTTGAATGGAAAAAATACGACAGCTTTAATATACATTCATAACAAACATGCAATTACACAATACGATAATAATGCTTGCTATTAATGTGCACTAAATGGAGAAAAGTTTTGGGACACCAGCCTGTCCAACATCTCACTCTAAATCAAAGGGTATTAATATGATGCTGAGTGACCCTTAGCTGCTATAA
>JAOYFF010000063.1:32533032-32545112 GCA_025773925.1 Cryptomyrus ogoouensis | reverse complement strand
TGTATTTGTAAGACCACTTACAGGATGACTGGTATGTCTGTGTCTGTAAGGCCAGTCCGAGGCTGACTGGAATGTCTGTGTATGTAAGACCACTTAGAGGATGACTGGTATGTCTGTGCCTGTAAGGCCAGTCTGAGGCTGACTGGTATGTCTGTGTCTGTAAGGCCAGTCCGAGGCTGACTGGTGTGTCTGCGTCTGTAAGGCCAGTCTGAGGCTGACTGGTATGTCTGTATTTGTAAGACCACTTACAGGATGACTGGTATGTCTGTGTCTGTAAGGCCAGTCCGAGGCTGACTGGTATGTATGTGTCTGTAAGACCACTTACAGGATGACTGGTATGTCTATGTCTGTAAGGCCAGTCTGAGGCTGACTGGTATGTCTGTATTTGTAAGACCACTTACAGGATGACTGGTATGTCTGTGTCTGTAAGGCCAGTCCGAGGCTGACTGGAATGTCTATGCCTGTAAGGCCAGTCCGAGGCTGACTGGAATGTCTATGTCTGTAAGGTCAGTCTGAGGCTGACTGGAATGTCTATGTCTGCAAGGCCAGTCTGAGGCTTACTGGTATGTCTATGTATGTAAGACCACTTACAGGATGACTGGAATGTCTGTGTCTGTAAGGCCAGTCTGAGGCTGACTGGAATGTCTATGTCTGTAAGGCCAGTCCGAGGCTGACTGGTATGTCTATGTCTGTAAGGCCAGTCCGAGGCTGACTGGTATGTCTATGTCTGTAAGGCCAGTCTGAGGCTGACTGGTATGTCTATGTCTGTAAGGCCAGTCTGAGGCTGACTGGTATGTCCATGTCTGTAAGGCCAGTCCGAGGCTGACTGGTATGTCTATGTCTGTAAGGCCCGTGGACGTGCTGGCGTCCACGGGCCCTGCTTCTGATTCCGATT
Source organism: Cryptomyrus ogoouensis (assembly GCA_025773925.1). NCBI lineage: Eukaryota > Metazoa > Chordata > Actinopteri > Osteoglossiformes > Mormyridae > Cryptomyrus > Cryptomyrus ogoouensis. Next base: position 32,544,217 of record JAOYFF010000063.1, on the reverse strand, counting down.
AGGAATTGGCCTGCGGATGCCGAAACTGAACGTGGACGATGTCTCATTCAGGCTTAGTTGTGTAGCATTTCGCTAATAACGTTCAGTCCAGTTATGTGAGTTCTGCTTTTCCTCTGCGTCTTCCTCCGCCAGCTACTTCGGCTTTATCACAAAGCACCCCGTGCTGAAGCGCTTTGCCTGCCACGTCTTCGTGTCCCAGGAGTCCATGCGGAAGGTGGCCGAGGCTGTAGGGTAGGTTTCCCTCCACACCTCCCCAGCCCCCCCCCCCCCACTCTCCGAGCGTCTCGTTTCGTTTGGAGGCACTAATAACGCGGCCGTCTTTCCTCAGTTAATTATAGCCAGCGGCCTTTGGGGCTTCAGTTATTTCGGGAGACCCCTTTTTAATTTCCCACACAAATCAAGATCATTCAGCCCTTCGGTGCCCAGTAATGTAGAGTAATGAAGGTTAATACTAAAGGTCGAGGTGGAGAAGAGCGTCAAAAGGCTCCGGGCTCTGCCTGGGAGGCCCGGAGAAGCACACAGGGTTTTCTCAGCTCCTCCTGGTTACCTTCAGTAAAAACTCGCTGGCTCTCGTTTCAGACGAGCCTTCCAGGAGTACTCCCAGGAACACCTGCAGTACGCTTGTCCCACAGAAGATATCTACCTGGAGTAGGGGACACCCGCTTTTCAGCCTGCTCACCAATTATGTATGTTCTTCATATGTTCCACAAGGGGGCGCTCAGTGCCCATCCTCTGATGTAAAATATCTTTTTCTCAGAGCAGAAGCGCAGGAGTCCTAAATGGCGAGCACAGCTTTGGGGAGTTTTTGTTCATTTTTTCTACTATACAGTATTTGACACTGAGCAGCCAAGGAATGCATTTTGGAAAACAAATCTAATTTTCTCCGATGTGAAAAAGTACAAAGAATGCCTGACCTCGGTGCATGACTTCAACCGTAATGCATACACACAGGATAGACATACACACAGGAAATGCTGTCATTGTTATCAACATACTCTGTTGTATAGATTCTGGGGTTGGAATGAGCTGTGTGTAAATATAAATTAGGTAAATGTCAAAGAAATGTGGGTTTTATTTCTACTGAAACAGACTTTTGTTGAGCTAGAGAGTTTATGCAGCAGATATGCATTCTCCGGGAATTACACCACAAAACCTGGAAAGCAAAAATTACATATAAGAACTTAGTGTAAATAAATGTATAAAAGAGAGCAGAATAAGATGAGTCCTTAAATAATGAAAGCAGTGTGCATCCCAGGCTCACACACAGTTGTTAGGGTATTTTCATCTTGCAAAGTCGATGCAGATTGTGAGTCCGCTGGGAGTACAGGCCTGGGTGCGAATGGGCCATCAGTCAGAACCTGGCTGCTGTACGCCACGGCTGTCCCGGATGTGAGTGTCTGTCCCGACCGCTCGAGGGCCCAGAAACCGCAACAGCGTAGGTGCGTGCAGCAGCAGTGAGGCGCTGCTGCCAGAAGAGGGCGCTTCTTCAGCTGGCTCCACTGGAGCAGATGTCCTGAATGCTTCCGGAACAGCAGTGTGAGCAGAGCGGGCTCCAGAGCGTATTTTATACTTAAAAAATGTTATTTAGCAAACATGTACAGCTGAGTATTTTGCTGGAGCGATTCAACTTAGCTTCTTGCCCATAGAGTCTCTCCCCTGCAGAACTTGCTTCTGATCACAAGTCCGACCCTTAGCCACTTTGGCGTCCATACTATTGAGCTATTACACTGTAGCGGGTGCAGGCAATTCTGTCACTGGTATGCCTGAAGCATCGACATCTCGTATTTTCATTAGTTATTCAAGTAATGTAATATAAGCAGCCTTGTTTACCAGGAAGAATTTGTTTTGCTAGTCTGGATCTGCATTGATGTGGGGCATTCTCTGATCCCAAAGATCAGACTGCCTTTTTTTCTGTTGATTGTTGCCAGGGATTCTGGGATATCAGCTTTTGATAGCTGTTTCTTTGTGAAGGAGATGAGACGGAGCCCTTCTGAAGGTGAGCCGTGCTGCTCTTTTACCTTATTGACGCCTGTAACCGTGAGGCGACTTACTGCCAAAATCCATACTTCGGTCAAGTAAAAGAATAAAAACTAAAGAAGGGCAACAACAGGGGTGGTGGCACGTGGAGTTTGCATGTACCGTCCGAAAACATGCTTAATTGGAGTTATCAAATCACCCATAGGTGTGCTTGTGTGAGGGACTGGCAGCCCAGCCTCGGTTGTTCCCTGCCTTGTGCCTGTAGCCTCCATGATAGGCTCCAGACCCCCATGACCCTGAATAGGACAAGTGGGTACAGACAGTAGATGATGGGGAGGGGTCAGTGCAATGGCTTAGGGACAAGTATTTCTGAAGGAGCATGTTGTCAGGAAGAAGTGAAAACAAAACTGCATGTTATGTACTTCTTAAGGATGCTGTTTTGGTTAATGGAGTTTTCCAAATTAAATATGTACTGCAGAATTCCCGGTCCTGGAAGCCATAATGGCTGTTCAGCATCATCTGTCATCTCCTGCTTCAGGAGGACTGGGCCTTAGCCGTGCTTTGAATGCTTACTGCAAACCTGCCTGAGAGGAAAGCGGACAGCTTCCTGAAAGCTTGTCGTCATGCCTTCTGCTCCAGCATTTAGATTCTATGGACACGTTTGAATTAAGAGTTCATTCAGGAATTTTGGTTATGTGGTTGTAGCTAGCCATGTCAAATACGCTTGCGGACTTGTGATAAAGGTAAAAATGTGTACTATTTTAAAAATATGGTGTACACTGGTTTTTCTGATATTGCTCAGTGTGTATATCTGAGGTCAGTGGAACAGAATTAGGTGAGATTCGCAGAGGGACACTGCACCAAAACACACAATTCCAAGATAACCAAGTCATTTATTTCCATATGTCGATGATACATCTTTAATATAAGACAATATGACAAAGATAATGTGCCTTTTAATTCTTTCTGGTCTTTTGTGGGTTTTTCCTAAAGAAAATTGGTTGGGGACAAACTTGCCCTGTCACATTCTGTTGTGTCTTGCTTTTGGTTGTTCTTCTGTGACCGTGCTCATCCTGGACCTGTTACAGCGTCGTCTGCCTTCTGTCTAGCTGAGCAAACGCACAAATCCAGTCCCAGAGTGACCCTGTAAGAACAAAAGACACCCGTTTGCTGTCAGTGTAGTAACATACACTAACTCAATTTGTGATATTGCTAAATAAAAAAAAAACAAACAATTTATTTAAGGTGAGGGTTAAAAATGTGCACTGTGGCAGACGAAATCATCAGTCCACTATCCCACTTAGTACTGTCAACATCCACAGATAAGCTGCGATGGATGTGGGAACCACCAGCAGCCTGCAGTTCTTTCTCCCGGTCTTGTTTTCATCCGTTTTGCATCAGGTTCATGCCGCCATTAGCAGAAGCGGATGCTGCCTGAATCCTGACCCAAGGATCGGCAGCATTTAGATTCCCTGGCTGTGTCTGCTGTTGGCTGGGATAATGCTAAAGCTGTATAGAATGTGCTGATTTGCACTGCAGAGGCAATTAACCTGCATTTAGCACCTAGCTGACAGCCCGCCACGGTGGCTGCCTCGTGCCGACAGGCCACCGGAGGGGCTGCCTCGTGCCGACAGGCCGCCGGAGTGGCTTCCTCGTGTTGACAGGCCGCTGGAGTGGCTGCCTCGTGTTGACAGGCCGCCGGAGTGGCTGCCTTGTGCTAATCAGACCGCAAGCCACACCTCACCCGATGTACCCCCTGTATGATCTCCAGTAGATGCTCCTGTAGCCATGAATGTCCTGACTTTAGCATCTGCGCAGCCTAGCAGGTGACTCATGTATAACTGTGTAGAAACAAACCTATTTAAAGCTGAACCTTTGTACAGATATCTTTCATATGATAGGAAGGCCTATTGCATCCCGCTCTGGTATGTTATTCAAAAATGTGTCCTTTTGCTTTGTATCCCTGTGTATTTATTGCTCCTGCCGTCATTTCAGTGCAAGAAAGGTCCCAAGAATGTTCCCATCTTGAAATGGCCAGTCCTTGCTAACCCCTCTGCTCCTGGTAGATGCCACCAGCTCTCGCAGGTATAATCCCTAAGCGTGTGACTCTGGTCCTCAGCCGCAGACTCCTAACTGTATTGACCCAAGACATCAGTATGTGTCCAACTTGTATCTCTACAATAAAGACTTTCTGACTTATTCACAATGCCTTGTGATTTGAGCTTATGAATAAAATATATGCTTGATGTGAACAGCGTACTTCTCTGGTTAATGCGAGCCCTGGGGCAGCCCAGCTGCCCTCAGTAAATACCACGCCTACAGAAGTTATGGGCTATGACCGGGGCACTGACCCACATTTGTCCTTGAGGGAGAACTTACATTAATCGTGAGAGAAAGCTGGTGATTTTGTGCTCCGCTCCTCCATTAACAGATTAATAACCTCATCAGGACCTGTGTTCCCCTCTTCCCCTCAAAGATATCTGCACTGGGGATGGAACAGTCTGCAAGCCACTGCCAAGTTCCTGCTTTGCTGACATGTAACTTGCTGTCAAAGAATTCATACACAGATGTTTAGTATTCTCAGATAGTTTACTGAGATGATTAAAAGACAAAGCAACAAGTAAACTAAAATATGAAGCGGCACAGAGTCCCAACAGGAGGCTCTGTCTTCACTGAAACATAATTTCCCCAAACTTACATACGCGTCTCTCCTCATACCCTACCTATGATACTTCCTAACAGGAAGTGCTCCCTAGCAGGAAGTGCTCTCTAACAGGAAGTGCTCCCTAGCAGGAAGTGCTCTCTAACAGGAAGTGCTGCCTAACCTATTGCCTCATTTACAGAGAATAAGATAATTAGTAATGACCTATCCCAGAAGAAAGTCATCTATATGAGTAGTAGTTGATCACAATCACGAATTCTGATCAATAATAAATCCCCAAATCTAAGATCATTGATAGAAAGTGTAATATTCCATATTAACGAGTCACACTAAAATGACAATTTAGACGCAGCTCCCTGAGACCTTGGTGGCTAGTTTTGCACTCATGTGATTTGGTAACTGGTCAAGTTTGCAGCTTCCCTAGGCAGTGGGCTTGTCAGGAGTGGGTGCTAGACCTCTTTCCAAGGACCTGGTCTAACCAGTGGGACCTCCCTAAACATAATGGCCTTCTCATACTGCGCCTTCACCTTTTGGAAATGCTTCAGCATGGCCTCGTATTCCAGGTGATCAGGCATGGCTAGGCTGTTCTCCGATAGGTCAGCCTCCTGGTCAAAGAGCTGGGCTGGATCATGCCGCTTGAGAAGGGAAGTTGGGTGACAGTTCTGATCTGGGGTGGTGTCACTATGGGCAGCACTTGGAAACACATATGGAGAAAACGAGGTTGCCTCACTGATGACTCAAGACTCTGTCAGACTCTGTGTGTCATTCTGAAGTCCCTGTGGTTAAAAGCTGGCCAAGCCCACAGCGTGCTGGTCCGGTTTCATCAAAAGTTAAAGGTTGGGTATGTGATTTTAATCCAATACACTTTTTGTCAATCTCACCTACTATACTCACGAGATTTGGGTAGTGACCGAAAAAATGAGATCGTGGATACAAGTGGCAGAAATGAGTCTCCTCCGCAGGGTGTCTGTGCTCAGCTTTAGAGACAGGAGAGGAGCTCAGACATTCAGGAGGGGCTCAACGTAGAGCTGCTGTTCCTCAACGTAGAGCTGCTGTTCCTCTGCATTGAAAGGAGCCAACTGTGGATGTTCGGGCATCTATCTAGGATGCCTACTGGATGCCTCTCTGGAGAGGTATATAGGGAATGTCCAAATGGAAGGAGGTCCCAGGGCAGACCCAGGACACACTGGAGAGATCATATCTCTCAGCTGCCCTGGGAACGCCTTGGTATTCTCCTGGCGGAGCTGGAGGAGGTGGCTGAGGAGGGGGTGGTCTGGGCATCCCTGCTTAGACTGCTGCCCCAGCAACTGAGCTTTGGATAAGTGCCAGAAGATGGATGGAGATCTCCAAATTCAAAGCCGTACAGTTGCAGACTGGTTTGCCCATGTGATGGTCAACAGAATGTGGAGAGTAGTGGCCAGCACATGCGTTACATCTGGAGATGGGCTGAGGTCCTGCTCACTCTTTATGTTATAGAGGCTACAGACACCCCCTGCCTCCTGCCACATCCCAAACCCCCTCTTCCCTGCCCCCCTCTTCCGCTCCCGCCCAGCAGAAATGCTCAGTGTGCATGTTTTACAGATAAAAGGTCAATGAACCTCTTCAGTCACGCTTTTATCTGCTGTCCTCACACATAAAAATAAATGGCATCAATAATCCCGTTTCAGCATCAGTCTGCTAAGCTTAAAATGTATCAATCAAAAGATGAAGGGAAAAACTAGGTCTAAAATATTACCTTTTTGTGAAACATAATCAATACCTGAGGTGATAGTGATCATAAGCCCAAGTATTCTCTACTTTGCATTCAAAAAGAAACCATAGATTCCTCCTACCTGGTGAAACAACCCAGAAATGTGTGTAAAAGACACCAACAAAAATGATAACACCAATGTTTAAGGCAACAGAACATGGAAATTACTTAATAAGTGAATGTCCCTCTGTCTAAATATCATACTTTTTTTTGGGGAATGGAGCCCAGCCTCATCCTGGGTACAGCCTAGGATCTCAAATGCTGTGCTTCACCAAATGTGCCTTAAGACATGCCTTCATTAACAAACACAATTATGGTTTTATTTTGTGTCTTCAATTCAATTTATTTTTATACACTCAGCAAGACAACGTGGAAATCCATTACAACATCATTTATAAAGAATGGGTCATGAAACAGGAGAAAAGGGGAAGAAGAAATGCCAGCAAGCTGTGAGGATCGGTGTCCGTCAGGCCCTGTCCCTGCGTTTTGTCCCTGTTTGGCCAGCAGGTGTCACTGTCCATCCTGTTCCCTCCTCTAGTGTGTTTGCTTGCTCCCTGGGCCACTGTGTGGCTTAAATACATGACTAACAAGCCTAGACAGGGGACAGGTGATAACCATAACAAAACTGATCATCAAGGGTCCAGGGAGACAAGGAGACAGTGGTGTAGTCGCAATTAACAAGCAAAGAAGAGGTCAATTGACAGATAAGGAAAAGGGACCAAATGCTAAAGAAGACCAAAACTAGATCAAACAGGAAACAAGTAAAAAAATAAATAAAAATTAAGGAACTGTAACTGAAAAACCAACACAAACGTTAAACCAGAAAAGTGCAAAGCTAACGCACCTTAAATAAGTATCTGAGAACCTAACCAGAAAAGTGGAGGTGGGAACAGTGGCTGAACACTCAGCCCATTTAGTGCCCGTTCTTGTTCTGTTCCTTGTTGTTCATTGTGGCTGGATACCTGTGTGGCATTGTGTTCATTGACTGTAGTCATGATAGTTTCTCCCTGTTAGTTATTGTACTGTTCCCGTCTGCCTTTGGTATTGTTGCCCCAGTCTTGCTCCCTGCCTTGGTTTCTGTTGTATCTGCTTTGAGCCCCTTGCAGTTCCTTTATTTCCTGGTTCACCCTTTTTGTTTGTTTTGTTGAATAAACCATGGTTAGTTGTAGCTGCTACGTGGATTGCCTCTCCTTTTGTCATGCCTGGCCATAACAGCAGATGACAGGGGAGAGGACTGAAAACCTCCTGATTAAGATGCAAGGAGTTTTCACTTCCAGTGCCTAACACCAAGCTTTGCTCCAGGGCACTGGATAAATGGCTGACCTGCACTGGGACCCCAAGCTTCACTCTCTGTGCGTGTGTGTGTGTGTGAAAGGACAGTATGATGGGATATCTGGAAAAAAAACATTCCAGTCTTCCTGCATTTGTACATTTCATTTTCATTTCATTCTCCCTAAAGAAGCAATAACTGTAAGGGTCAGCCTGGCCACTTCTCCTAGGTCTGCGGAGAGCCTCACTGGTGAGGATGCTGATCTGTTATCCAAAGCGAAGAACACAAAGGTGTCGTGGCTCCCGCTGTCCACCAGAGCCTCCATGATATTTTCAGCCATACTGTGGAACTCCACCGGGGAGTGGCCACACAGACCCCTGCGAGACCCTCCCTGCAGACTGTGGATAGTGGGTGTGCCGCAGAGACAAGCATCATCCATCACGTCAGCATGAGAAATCACATCGATTAACAACCCAATAAAAAATCACATCGGTTGTAAAGTTCCTCTGCCTCACAAGAAGAAGAGCAGGAAAGGGCAGGGGAGTATGACAAATAAAAAATTACTTGTCTGTTTGGTTCAGTTTCTCAAAATGAAAGATTTTCTTGAGTGATATGTTGAAACGTCATTTCATTACCATGGTTTTTTATTAACTAATGGAGAGCATTCACTGCTAGCTAGCGGAAGAGCCGATTCAGAAAGGGGCGGTTTGGAAGCTGTTTATGTCCGTGGCCTACGTATGAGGGGTACTGTATCGCGTTAAAGATCAATTTTATAAAATATACAATATATAAGTGCAAATCAGGCAGTTTACTGCCTCCCAGTGTACATGCAGCTTATTAAGATGCTGATAAGCAGTTCAACAACTTGCACAACTTGCACACCTACACTTCCCCTTTGAGATTTTATGCTTTGTGATTTTGTTTCTTGCTACATTCTTCAGAAAGGATTTCGATTAGTCAGTCAATAAGACTGTGACCCGAGGTAAATATAAGGTAAATATGTGCACTGCTTTGTACAGAGACATAGGAAGAACACAAAATCAGATTTAACACCTGGAAGGACTGCAGCCAGTCCAGCTGCACACGGTTTGGTATCACACCACGGGACAGCACTGTCACATGCCAACATCAGGAGAAAAACAAGGGGGAAAAAACACCAGAAATCTGGCCAGCACCAACCTACTGACAACATATTAATTATGCTGGATCATCTAATCATGATGAGCATGGCCCCATCAGCTATCAGTTCTGTCAACTTGTCCTTCCGTAGCGCGTTTCCACAGACTATGGATCGGTCCTACCCTACCGAAAAATGCTACCGTCATCTTTACGGGCTGAAACTGAAAGCGGACAGTCCAAAAATAACAAATAACTAATTAATATAACATGCACTTATGTAATGTAAGTAGGCATTGTGACAGTCTGAAATACCTTATCAGATTGTATTACCAGTATTAAAACTACAGATAACAGCACATCTGATACTCAGAGCATCCTACCTTCATAAAATACTTGGGTAGCCAATTTCAATAGACTTCCAGACCTCCCTCGGTCGGTCTAACACGACTCCAGGACCGCCCTCGGCCATTCTGACATGGCTACAGGACCACCCTCGGCCACTCTAACGTGGTTCCAGGACCGCCCTTGGCCATTCTGACAGGGCTACAGGACCGCCCTCAGCCGGTGTAACACGACTTCAGGACCGCCCTCGGCCATTCTGACACGGCTACAGGACCTCCCTCGGCCACTCTAACGTGGTTCCAGGACCGCCCTTGGCCATTCTGACACGGCTACAGGACCGCCCTCAGCCGGTATAACATGACTTCAGGACCGCCCTCGGCCATTCTGACACGGCTACAGGACCTCCCTCAGCCGGTCTAACACGACTCCAGGACCGGCCTCTGCCATTCTGACACGGCTCCAGGACCGCCCTTGGCCACTCTAACACAACCGCAGCTTGGTCCAAACCTTCAATACCAACTAAGACTACCTTGTCAAGCCAGTAAGTCACCATTAAATGTTAAAAATGTAGGCTTCAACTTGTGTTTCTTTTTTTTAAATCAAAAATGATTTATCATGCATTTTAGTGCCTCTAAGTGGACATGATAAGCACTACATTTGGTATTCGGGTATTAAAATTTCAAGATGTTTTATTGACTTTAAGGACATAGACCTGTCTGAGTACAGCAGTTCATGATTTAATAAAACAACACAACGTACACAACAAAAATACGATGTTGTTAGAATATCTTTTTACTGCCTGATTCCTAATTCAAAGCGAATATTAATAGTTGATTGTGACTTGGCTGCATGTTGTTTACATTCTCCTGTTTAACATCTCTCCTATGAGTTGTGATTGCTTCTCCTAAGTGGGTCTAGGTAAAATGTGCTTCCTGCAAATAGGTTTTTTTTTATTATCTGATAACAGCAAGCCAGTTAAGCAAATGTAGCTTGTAAGATTACCCAGGCTGGAAAATTAGCCAAGCAGACTTGTTTTTGTAGCTGTTGAGCTGTTAAAAACCCAAGAGATGCATTGATCTTCCTGTCAGTTGTTGCTTGGGGACCTGAACTTTCTGTTTTGGGATCTGCGACGTGTAGTTTTGCTCTCTGACCCGACTCTGCTGTGCTTTCTGGCTACTGGTTCATCATCCACAAGCTGAGCTCCTCTGAGAATAGAGAATATGGCCGTCTGGTAGACGCTTGCTCTGTGCACGAATGTTGACCGGACTGATAGTATTATCTGTTTGTTGTGTGGTTTAAGGGGTCTAATGGTTTCCTTTTCTATGTCACATTTGGAGTAGGTCTCGGTCTTTAGCCACTGCGCCACCTGTTGCCTGTCACTGCTCATATCTTTATTTTGTGCTGCTCCCTGAGGCTTCTCTGGTTTCACCGTGTGACTCCACATCTGATTTGCATCTTCACAAAGGCAGTCAGCCAATAGTCTATTCCCTTTTCATTATCCCGAGGTAACAGTTGAGCCTTTAGTGTTGTAAAATCAACTCCCTTTTACGTTCTAATAATACAGGAATGAGTTCTGAGTGGAACAAGAAAAGAACAATAATAGAGCTGTGATGTATGGTGGCCACTTGCTTTCAGAGTTGATGGACCTTCTCTCACATGCAGAATAAATCGCATTTTTATTATTTTTACTCCAAATCACATTCTCCTGGAATGGAAGTGGTCTGGAAGTGCTCTGTCCCCTCTGAGTGTCTATTCACGCACCAGCTGCAAATGAATTGGCTGTGATTTCTGAAGCTGTGGTCAGACATTCCTTTCCAGAAAATCCCTCTGTGGTGTGATAGGGGAGGTGGTTAGCAGTCCTGGGGGAAGGTGACGGTGTAATGAGGACGCAGCTTATACCGCGTACTCAAAGCGCGTTTCTGCTGGGGTACCACAGTAATGAAGACGCAGCTTATACCGCGTACTCAAAGCGCGTTTCTGCTGGGGTTCCACAGTAATGAAGACGCAGCTTATACCGCGTACTCAAAGCGCGTTTCTGCTGGGGTACCACAGTAATGAGGACGCA